>CM023947.1:14930079-14964354 GCA_013407115.1 Glycine latifolia
AATAATAATAATAATAATAATAATAATAATAATAATAATAATAATAATAATACAGTAATGAAAGACATACTTTATTATTTTTGGTAAATATCAATATTATAAAATTCTTATAATAGTATAATAGTTATCTTTGTAAATATTTTTGATAAATATTAATAGTTTTAATTTACTTAAAATTTTGAAGACATTTAGGGAATATTTTTTATTTTATTTATTATTCTTACATATTTATTTTATTTCTATTTACAATTAATTTTTTTAAAACTTGTTTTCCTTATTATATTATAACTAGGAGAAAAGATGCACTTTCTTCCTCTCTATATTTTAAAAAAAAAATAATTAAAATAAAATAGAGACGATGAAGGTTAAATAGGAAATAAGAGTGTACTGTTATTTCGAAATTGGACTTTGAGTTTGATGGATATACAAAGTTAATATAATAAATTTTATATTGTTTATCAAATAAAAGTAAATTTTAATACGACTTTTAGAATGATTATTATTAAAGTCAATAAATTTATTATAAACAATTATTTACGATTAAAAAATAGTGTAACAATATATACTTTTTTTTCTTGGATTTCATATGCGGTTAATGGAGTAGTTTTTATTTTTAATTTTTAATATAAAATAAAAATATAACGATAGTGTAATTTATAATATTAATTAAGATATAAAATAATCTAAAAATATGTACACAAAAAGTATCACCATTATAATAGTTTTAAAATAGAAAAAATAGGTAGATTATATATAATAAATTTATTGACCTTTTATAATCTATATTAATGATAATTTTTTATTTGTTTACTGTGTAAAAAGTTGTATATTAACAATGTATATCATCAACTCCATTGAATAATAGTTATAGGTTAGAGAAAAAGGTTATACATTAATAGTATAACAACTTTTACATAATTATTTAGTCATAACTATGGTAAGTTTGTAAACTTTTAAAATAATTATTTTAAAATAATACAAACGATGATTTATGAATGAATGACATTGTAAAACTGTTTTATATTATCAATGCATAAGTATTAATCTCTATAGATTCTAAATTATTATTGTTGTTAATAATTTTTTATTATCTCTTTTTGATTATTTTTATTCATTTATTTGTTCTAGAAGAATAATGCTAATAGATTTTTTTAAAATGAAATGTAAGCATAAAATGTGATCCGCTATTAAACATGACTAGCAAACACTATTTCAAAAACGTCTGGTTTTCTTGAAAAAATATATTTTTACTTATTATTTTAAGATTTTAAGATAATACTAATTAGTATTTTATTAATTACGTAGGAGTACATCTTACTTTTATTTATTTATAATTATTTTCCTCATTAATCATAAAAGTAAAGAGAAAAATGATAATAAAAATTAAATAATAATTTTAATAAAACAAAAGCATTATTATTGTTAATTTTTCCGTCACAGTTTTTAAAAGGTATAATAATTAACAACACAAAGGAAGAAACAAGAAGTCGTAAGTCATAACTCTCATATGTTGTTGACTTCTATTCTCCTTTTTGTAATGTCAACTATTCTCCTTTTCGTACTGTTAAAGACTTGAAGTTCAGGCCAATAAAAAACTTAGTCCGAGATCACGAACATAAAATATTAAAGGTCCAGGCCCAACTACCTACAAGAAAAAAGAACAAGAAGCAACTATATCATGTTGGGATTGCTACTTTCACTACTCACTTTGCTATTGACACAACCAAATAATGTGAAATTCCTCTTTTGCCCCTCACCTGATTGTTCTCACCCCTTCTCCTTCACCACATCCAAACCACACCAACCCCTCTCCTTCACCCATCAACCCTCATTGCCGAACTGCCCAGATGGGACTGTGCTAGCTATATGACCTAGGTTGCTACATTGCACGTGTGATATGGTGATGAGGTTGGGGTCGCGTGCCGACTATGGTGACAAGGTTGGGATCACACATATTTGCCCTGGTGGTTGTGGTGGTTGAAGACAAGATTGGGGTGGATCTGGGTTTGGTTTTGGTGGGATGGCTTGCGCATAGTTGTGTGGTGGTGCTAGTCGAGGCGTGCCAGCGACGGGGTGACACCGCATAGGTATCATGTAACACCTCGAATACATTGGAATGAAAGGGATCCAAAGGCTACGCAGGTGTTCTTGACTTGCAGTAGTTATGGGATATGTGACCTTCTCGAAAGTTTTCAAGAAAGCATGTGAGTGAGGAGGAAGCACCTTGAAAAGTCTCGTGTTGGTTTGTGGGGAGCGTCAATGATCTTGAGAGAAGTCGAGTAGTGTTAGAGTTGGTTGTCGAAGTCTCAGAAAGGGCTACCTACAGAGGGTTTCTAACCAGGGGAGGGTTCTGATCAACAAGGATGTTGAGTGAAATGTCACCGTATGAAGTGTCGTAATGTGAGAGTAGCCGATAAGTCGACAATAAGGGGCATAACATATAACATGTAGATCTGTAGGGTGAGGTGATATTTTGCTCGTAGATTTGTTGGTATAGGGGGTGATAACAGTGCGACACGACACTAGGATGGTGGCAGATGGCGGATGGCATAGATCTGTTGGTGTTGTTTGGGCCGTAGAGGCAGTTTGTTGAAGGGAGGGTATGTGTCTGTATTTGATAGAGAGGGAGTATGTTGAAGGGAGGCTTGAGAGATAGACGAGATTGCATTTTTGTGTAGGAACAAGAATGAAGCGAAAATGTGATTTCGTTGTTTAAAAATTCAATGACATAATCCTATTTCCGTTTTTACTAAACGGCTGGGGAAAAAATTATCCAATGGAAATACAATTCTATTGTATACTATACAACGAAATCATATTTTTGTTATTTTTTTCATTCCCACTTAACAATGCAATCACGATTCCATAGTCTATATAGGGGGTGGAAAAATAACGATGGAACACGATTTTGTTGCTCACTTGTACTATCAAATCATATTTTTGTTATTATTTGTTTTTTTCACCCCCATAGAAGTAACGAAAACATGATTTTGTTTTATTTCCGTCCAAGGAGTAATTTTGGAATTTAATTAAAAGGCACCCATGTGGGTAGTGTCATTAGCAATTGTGGTTGTGTCAATAGCAACTACCAATCATGTGTGGTCCTAGTGTACTCTGTAGTTTTTAATTTGTTTTTAAAATGATAAAATCAAAAGGGTTTACCAACATTACTTATAAGTGGACTTGAGCTTAAATTCCTCAAATATAGTCTAAAGTTTAAGTCTTATGGGTAGAAAAAATGGTTGATTATTTTACACTTATATTATGAAAAAAAATCTAAAATATATATTTTTGGGTTGCAATTTTATTGGTATTGATTTTGTTAATAATTAATTTTTATTGAAAAATCTAGTTGGATATTTTTAGTAGGGTATTTTCTCTCAATCATTTTTAAAAAATTTACAAAATTCGAACATGAGATTTTGTTTAAAAGATTAATTTGAATTTAATTTCACTTAAAAACCAATAATAGGACCAATAGTCTAAGATGATGATATCTAAATCTAAGTTTATTTTTATTTCTTGATGGTCAAACTTTGAAAAACTACTAAAACATAAAGGAAAAAAAATCTAGAATATTGATAACAAAATTATAAGTCTAATAATTATTTAACCGGCCAAATATATGAAATTAGGTTATTATTGATTTTATTTTTTAGTTGGCCTAATTCTAAAAGAAAAAGCACACAAAATATATCGTGTGCATTTGGGTGAATTGTCAGCAAAAATAGATTTTAAATGAATTTTTTATTTGTTAAAATTGATTTTTAAAGGAAAGAGATTTATGTTTGATTTTTTATTTTATTTTGAAAGCATATTTCTAGTAAACCTTAATATATAATTTTTTTTATTTAATGTTAATGTTTTCTAAAGTTACTTCATTCCAAAATTAATTTTGGATTAGTAATACATTCTTTTTGGATTAGTAATACATTCTTTATGTTGGACAAAGTTGAGGATATTGGCTATTGTGTTCGACTAAGGCTCTTGCTATTTACATCACATTTTCTCTGTGTACACACATGTAGCATCTTTTTATTTTTTAATTACCCATTATACCCTTTTCTTAAAAAACACCCATTTTACTTTTTGAAAATGTCTTTCCAGAATTACATATATCTATTTCTAAAATGTATCTCTAAAACTATGATTCATAGTTCCAAAAATATACTTTGGAAATATGTATATAATGACAAGAGCCTCGACTAATTGACTAACTTGTTCAATTCGTAACCCACTTGGACCTGATCCAGTGATGTTTAGTCCATATAAATGTAAGCCTATATGAGTTGATCCATTTAGACCATGGGTTGAGCCCCATATAACTCAAATAACATTTAAAAAAATTAATTAATTGTAAAATTTATATGTGATATTTGGTTATGTTGGGAGACCATTGGTTCTTGGTAAATTTTTCTATAATAATACATAGCCTATAATTTTTTAATTTTTTATATATTGCGCAAGAGAAACTAGACATGTTGTAACATATCCTATAATAATACATAGCCTATGTCCTGTAGTCTAAGTATATAGAGTTATTTTTTTCCTAATGACTATTCTTTCTAATGAAATAACAAATATGAAAACTTTTAGATATAAACTGATAAACACTGAAATTTAAGGATAATTGAATCATGGTACACCAAGAACAAAAGAAAGATGATAAAATATAAATATACTTTGAACATTTAGCAAAAGGGTAATAATACATTGTAACTAAAGTCAAAATTCCTATACTCATGTTAGCCTAGATATTGACTAACCATGAACCTACTAGGTTGGCATAACATAACTATAGTTTAAAAAATCAGATCGATAATTAATCCAGTTGCAAGCATTGGATTGCTCTACAAAAAATAGGTATTTTCGACGACACACATTCGTTGGTAACCTTGAAAGTCCATCGGTAATTCAATATTTCGACGGAACAAAATCCGTCGATAAAATACTTGTAGGAAATTTTAACCAACAGAATTTTGTTGTATGTGGTAATTACCAATGAAAATATCCATCGAAAGAGATCGTCGGTAATTTCCCATGCATAGATCCTTTAGTAATTTTTGATGGAAATATCCGTCGGTAACTTTTTCCGAAGAATTCTTTATTTCATTTTTATTAAACATCAGTGAATCAAGTGCCAATCTTCAAAGAAAGCAATAGCTGAAAATATATTTCTGTTGATCTTGAAAAGATTATCCAAATGAATGACAATCAATGACAGCAAGAAGAGATAAAGAGAAAGTATTTCACATCAAGAATTATACTAGTTCACTCCTCAACATGAGAAGCTACATCCAGTTTCTTCTAACCAAAACTTAGTTAGAGTTTCATTATTCACAAAATTCTGTTTTTACAAGCTTACAACAATCACCCTTAATCAACCCTAGATTAAGATCATAAATCTAATACCCTTTAGACTCCTAGTGATCAAGATATAGAAAAACCCTTCTCTACTCTTCCCTCTAGAGAAACCTACTCTAGACAAACTTTAAGAAAACTTTTGTAATAGCAACAAACAAGCTGAAATTCTAAAATGAATTACAAACAAAGTTTAATGGAGAGAGACAACCTGATGATCCAATGTATATGAATGCATATGTTTACCAATCTTGATCCAGGTTGAATGAACACAAGTTTCAGACCAAACCCTCCAAGAAATTCTTTAGAATCTTGCCCAAGAAGAAATCTTTCAATGAAACATGAAGATTTAGAATTTGTGGGACAAGAGCTTTGTGACTTAGAATATATCTTGTCACTTCAAAAGGCTTTTGAAAAAATCTATGAAAATTTCGTAGTATAATGATCTATTTATTTCAAAAGACCCAACAACTTTTTATAGAAAACTCTTGTAATGGAATGTAATCGATTAAATCATCCATGTAATCGATTAATACTACTTATGTAATCGATTAATTACATATTTAATCGATTAAAGTGTTCTTAAGCTTTTTGGAAAAGATATATGGACAAAGTAATCGATTAATCCACCATGTAATCGATTAACACAAGGATTATTTTTTCAAAAACGTGCTTAGTAATCGATTACTGTACACAGGGATACTTGTTTTGTGTTTGTACTGTGTAATCGATTACTTAATAGTTGTAATCGATTAATTTGTTCTTCATGGCTCAAGTAATAGATTACCATATTGTGATAATTGGTTAAGGTAGTGTGAAATTGGTTTTTCCAAAACTTAAACCATGAGCACTTGCCTTTTTATGCAATCATGAAAATTTAAAGGTTTATCACAAAACCTGTACCTTTATGAAAACCATGAATGCAAGCCAATGAATGATGTTTATGCAATGCAATGGATCATAGGATGAAACTTTTATACATCTAAGGATTTACATATGCTTTCAATTGAATGACATGTAAAAGCTAAAACTTATCCAAGACTAAGAGCCTCAACACCTTGATCCTCTTCAAGCTCCCCCTGTATTTAACAATCTCCCCCTTTTTGGATTTGACTATGCCAAACTTCAATTGAACATGTTGAAACTTTGTGTTCTTTAAAGGGATGATTTCCAGGAGTTTATACTTGATATCTAAAATAGAATTAGCCTCTTAGCAAGAACAAATGTCAATTATATTTTGCATAAACAATTTATATTCATAAATATTTAGATTTCTCCCCCTATCTTAAGTAATTTCTCATCAGTTTAGATATAAAGAGCCATGATTAAACAAAATAATCAAAGTAAAGGTTTAATCATTTTTCTCCATTCTTTAATTGCACATCACCCTTCATGTGTATATGTTCATTTTTGTTCATTTTTCTCCCCCTTTTGGCTTATCAAAGTAAAAAATGTATAGTTATAATTAAATAAGCAAGGAAAAGATAACATAACACAAAATTTTATTGATTGATGCCATTAGAAAAGATGCAGAAACATAGAATTAACATTAAAGATGGTTTTTGGAAATGAAAGAAGCAATCAACACAACTAAAAGCAAGAAATTACATCATCTAAACTAGAGATAATCAAAATCTTTTAGAGTCATCCTAGTCTCTATGTTTTCTAGCCTAGTTGTAATTTCTTCTAAGGAGGAATGAACATCAGTTGAATGTTCATGATGCAGAGCTATCATTGCAACTATCTTTTGAATCATCATGGATTCAAAAGGAGTCCACTACTGTTCAACAGGACTAGCTTCAACATCCTCTTCCTCTTCAGCTCCTTCTCCTTCCTTAGCAACATCTTGTGGAGCTTGTTCTCCAGCCATCAACCACCCATTTGGGGTTTTCATCAAACCCAACTTGTTGAGGTGCTTTTCTGTGATGAGGTTGGTGATGTTTGTGGTGTTGTCCACAATCTCATTGGACACATCAATTCCAAAATAATCAAAGAATCTTGAGATTACTACAACATAGGGAAACTTGTAGCTTATCAACCTTGCAGACTTCAACATTGTTTCCACAATAATTAGAACCCAGTTAATCTAAGTTACAATCTTCATCCCATACACCAATTGCAGGTCATCATCTGTGGTTTGAGCATGATTTATGGACCTTGGTGTGAGGATGTATGTGATGATATAGTGAAGAAGTCTATTTTCACCCGTCATATTTCCAGTCTCTAATCTGGTCTTCAATCTTACTTGAGGATCCAATAACATACCTCTGTATGTTTCTATCTTGTTGTACCCACCTATCTCTTCATCAAACCTTCTCACTCCTTCACAGGAGATCCCAACTACAACCTTCTAAACATATTCATCGATTTCCATTGCAACTCCATTCACTTGGGAATGGAGAACCCCATCCATGCTAGCTTTGGCACAAGTGTAGAACACTTTCACTAGCTCAGGATAGAATGTACCTTTAATTCAAGGAACTTTTTCAGTCCTTGAGCTTCCAGCATAACAGGAAATTGAAATCCCTCATTGATAAACTAGTCCAAGTCAAGATACTTTGGGGGCATGACCAGTTTTGTTGCATTGAATTGCATAAAATTTGCCCTCTCTACTTCGGAGGTGAACCAGTGATTTAGTCTGTTCACAGCAACATTGGAGGATTCTCCAGCTTTCCTCTTGCTGGTTTTGGTTCTCTTTGGGGCAGATGGGTTAAACATGGTAAGGAATGGGCAAAGGTTTGTTTGTGACAGAGAAGAAAGACACAACAAATGAGATTCAGTTTTGCTAAAGAGAGAATGAAATTCAGATGTGAAGATTTTAAATTTGAAAATCTGATTTTTATAGAGGTTTTGAAGTTTAAATTTGAATTTTAAATCATTTGTAACGACTATTTTGAGTTTCAATAGGGTTTAATTGCACTGACCCAAATTTGAAATAAGATTTGTCAGTCTAGATTTTTGAAAATTGTGTAGTTTTTGCATAAACGCCATAGATAATCGATTACATAAGCCTGATAATCGATTATTTCAAGATAAAGTTTGTCTCTGAACAAAGCGTAATTGATTAATTCAAGGAAGTAATCGATTACTCCAGTGAGATTTTAACATAGAAGCAGCTCTCAAGCATTCAATAATCGATTAAAATACAGGGTAATCGATTACTCTAGAGAGATTCTTACTTAAAAATAGCTTTAAGCATCAAGTAATCGACTAATACAATAGAGTAATCGATTACTCCAGAGATTTTATGTTTCTGGATTGCATTTAACTACCAAGTAATCGATTAAACCGATAGGTAATCAATTACTCCAGGGAGGTTTTGCATTTTAAAATACTCTGAAAGTACCAAGTAATCGATTAATTTGTATGGTAATCGATTACTTCGGTGAATTTTTGGCTTTAAATTGTCTCTAAACGTCAAATAATCGATTAAAACATATAGTAATTGATTAAAGCAGACAATTATGCAGAGTCAACAATGTTTTTTATCGGGATTTCGAATTTCAATCATATGTTATGTATAGCCAATTGTAAGTGGTATATCATGTAGTCAGGCACATTAGAAGCATGCTAGCATATATTTGATTCATCAAGAATACCTAGCATGTTCCTAAGATCATAGAATCTATCTCTAGATAAGGGTATAGTAAAAATATCAGCCAATTGATTGTTAGTATCAATAAAATCAATTTTGATGTTACCCTTTTGGATGTGATCCTTGAAAAAGTGATGTCTGATCTCTATGTGTTTTATCCTTGAGTGCATGGCTGGATTCTTTGATAGGTTTATTGCACTTGTGTTGTCACACAATAGGGGAATTTCATTCAACTCCACACCAAAATCTTGGAGTTGTTGCTTAAGCCACAAACTTTGTGCACAACAACTTCTAGCTGCTATGTATTTAGCTTCTGTTGTTGAAAGAGCAACACATGATTGCTTTTTACAATGCCATGGGATTAGTGAGCTTCTCAATAAGTGACATGTTCCACTGGTGCTTTTCATATCAAGTTTTCATCCTGTAAAATTAGAATCTAAGTAGCCAATTAAGTTCAGTGATACACCTTTGGGATACCAAAGACCAACTCTTGGAGTTGATTTAAGGTATTTGATGATTCTATTGACTGCTGTGAGGTGTGACTCCTTTGGATTAGCTTGATATCTTGCACACAAGCACACACTCAACATTATATCTGATCTACTTGCAGTCATGTACAATATTGATCTAATTATCCCTCTATATTTTGACTCATCAACCTTCTTGCCTTTTTCATCTGAATCACGGTAAGTTGAGGTTGCCATAGGAGTAGCAACATCTTTGCTTTTCTCCATGTCAAATGTCTTGATCACTTCATGGCAGTATTTAGTTTGGCTTAGAAATGTTCCATTCTTCATTTGTTTCACTTGAAGTCCAAGAAAGAATGTTAATTCTCCCATCATAGACATTTCAAACTCATTCTGCATAGAGATAGAAAATTCTTTGCACAAGGAATGATTATTTGAACAAAATATTATATCATCAACATATATTTGAACCAATAAGATGTCATTGTCATGTTTCTTGATGAACAAGGTTTTGTCCATTTGTCCTCTTATGAAGGATTGACTAAGTAAGAAGTTGCTCAATCTTTCATACCAAGACCTAGGAGCTTGTTTCAATCCATAAAGAGCTTTCTTTAGTTTAAAAACATGGTTTGGATATGTGAAATCAACAAAACCAGGAGGTTGATCAACATAGATTTCCTTCTCAATATATCCATTAAGAAAATCACTTTTTACATCCATTTGAAACATTTTAAAATCCATTAAACATGCATATGCAAGTACTAACCTAATGGCTTCTAACCTTGCTACTAGAGCATATGCAAGTACTAACCTAATGGCTTCTAACCTTGCTACTAGAGCATAGGTCTCTTCATAGTCTATGCCTTCTTCTTGGTTGTAACTTTTTGCAACCAATCTAGATTTTTTTCTGACTATGATGCCACTTTCATCAAGTTTGTTCCTAAAAACACACTTGGTGCCAATAGGCTTGTGAGAAGTAGGTCTAGGAACTAGTTCTCAAACTTTATTTCTTTTGAAATGATTAAGTTCATCATGCATGGCAAGCATCCAATGTTCATCAAGTAAAGCTTGGTCAATGCTCTTAGGTTCAATTTGTGAAACAAAATCACAACAAAGATTTGTTAGTGAAGATCTAGTAGATACTCCCTTAGTGACTTCACCAATTATGTTGTCAAGGGAGAGATTTCTTGTAGTTCTCCAATCCTTTGGCTTTTGCATTGGTGTTGACTATTCCATTTCTACATTTGGTTGCTCATTTTCCTTTTCATTTGATCCATTGAGTTGTATATACTCTTCTATAGGACTTGCATCATTTTCACACTTCTTTTCCTCTTTAGAGTAGTTAGATTCATCACAAATAACATGAACTGATTGTTTCATGCATAATGTTCTTTTATTGAAGACTTTATATGTTTTGCTGTGTAATGAATATCCAAGAAATATGGCTTCATCGGCCTTTGCATCAAACTTGCCAAGTGACTCATTTCTATTATTTAAAACAAAACATTTGCAGCCAAATGCTCTTAGGTGAGAGATGTTTGGTTTTCTACCTTTTTATAGTGCATAAGGAGTTTTCTTTAAAATAGGCCTTATGAATAATATATTCAAAGTGTAACAAACTGTACCCATAGCACCAGCCCAAAAATGTTTAGGCAAATTTGTCTCATTAAGAAGAGTTCTAGCTCATTCTTCAAGAGATCTATTTTTCCTCTTCACAACACCATTTTGCTGAGGTGTTCTTGGAGCTGAAAAGTTGTGATTGATTCTATTTTCTTTACAAAAATTTTCAAAATACTCATTTTGAAATTCACCACTTGATCACTTCTTATTAAGATAATTTTTCATCCTTTTTCATTTTGAATAAGCTTGGCTAATTTTCTGAATGCAATGAAAGCATCACTCTTGGATCTTATAAACAAAGTCCATCTAAATCTAGAATAGTCATCAACTAATACAAGCCCATAGTAATTTCCTTCTAAGCTCATAGTTCTAGAAGAACAAACAAATCCATATGAAGCAGTTCAAGGGGTCTTGAGATAGAAACAAAGTTTTTATTTTGAAAAGAAATCTCGGTTTGTTTTCCTTTTTGACAAGCATCACGTTTGTCCTTTTCAAACTTAAGTTTAGCTAAGCGAATGACTAAGTCTTTTCTAATAAGCTTGTTCATGTGATGCATGTTAATGTGACTAGCTCTCCTATGCCATAACCAAGATTCATCAACTTTACTTACTAGACAATTACTGTTATGAATGAATGCATATTCTCTAGAGAGTAAGTAGATGTTACCCTTCTTTTTACTATAATAACCAAAAAAAAAAATTGGTTATGGCTCTGGTTCCCAGTGCTGATAGCACTAGATGCAGCACCGTTAGCGCCAGGATGGTGCCAGTAGTGCCAGAGTGCACCAGAAGGCCATTTCTCTCTGGAATCTGGCGTGGTTAGCGTTAGTGTGGCGCGATTAGCGCCAACAGCATGTCCAAACCTCTAGAATTTGGCGCCAATAGTGCCAGTAGCGCGGGAACGCGAACTGGGCCACTATAAAAGGCCATTTTCGTGATTTTGGGACAGAAAATCTCATTCTCTTCTTCCTTACTCCGTTTCTGCCATTGACAAAGGAGAAAAGGTTCATAATCCTTCATTCCTTAACCAAAACACTTCACTTTCAACATGAAAGTTGAAGGAAATCACCCAATGAGCTAGATTCCAACCTCCATTTTCCTTGAAACCATCAAACAGAGAGATCGTTTTCTCTAGGGAACTTTACAAAGTTTGATTTTGGAGGGGAAAGAAGGCATTTTAAGGACATTCAAGCTTGGAGAAGTTATCCTCTAGCCTTCCTTGTCATTTTAGAGGTAAGAAACACAAATTCTACCGATTAATTAAGAATTTGTTCTTGAGATGAATAGTGACCCATTTGAGTTAGAGCTGAAATTAGGCTTGGGTCATTTGGAAAAGTATGCTTAGGAGGTTGTTGTGATGAAGATTTAGCCTTGAAATATAATTTTTATGGACTTTGGAATTTGGCTCTGAAAAATGTATGGGTAGAAAGAATGTTGGTTAGATTGATGATATTATGATATGTATGAGCCTAGGTGCTTTTACAATATGTGTTCAGAAGGCTTTATAAACGGTGAAAATGTATTGAAGTAATCATTTTAGCCATATTGATAATCATTGAGATTTGACATGGATAGGGTATTGAACTATTTGCATTGATTTATGCAGAGTCTTAGGGAGACTCTAGGGTTTTGGTTAGGCCGAGATAGATTCTGTTGGGGATCTATAAGTCACTGGTTAGGTGACTAGTCTTTGAAACTTAGAAACAGAGGTTAAATGAAAAAGAATAGCATTTCTTTTCATTCTAATGGTTGAGAATCGTTATTGATTACTTGTGTGCCTTTGTATAGGGCGTGACACCGAGGGTGTCAGTGGCGGAGACCACAGTTCAGGGATTGGACAACAGAGCACTGTTTTGCCAGGTAAGTTCTTTGTTCTTGGGAGTGTTTCCCATTGCCTGAGTTCCACCACACTCTGAGGGAGTGATAGTTGTATACATGATTCATATGCATTGAATTGGATGTTACAGTTTTTCTCATGATACTATGTATGCTTGTTTCTGTGCCTTATGTATGGTTGCCTTTTGGGATAGATCTTCTGGCCAGTTAGATAGATATGGACCTCCCTAGGAGTAGAGCGCAACTCCTAGTCGGTTTGCTCATGTAAAGGGTGTATGATCCCTTAAGACTAGAGATAGGTGGTCCCGTCGCGGTTAAAGTCTATTCTCAGAGGTGCCATATACGTGCATCCATGTGTAAATGGGTAGCTCCCGATGGGATGACACGAGTGTGAGTTTCGGTCTCACACTGGGACTGAGAGTCCTGATGCTGATGATGATGCATCTTTGGCGGGCATAGTACCACAAATACACATTAGAGCTATAGAATGTCTATGCGTTGTTGTGAGGGCTAGAAGGCCTGGTGTTGTGATGCCTTTGATGTTATGTGATCATAGAAGTGAGCCAGGGGGAGGAGAAGCCTCCAAGAACCTTGAGCTTACTGATATTGTATCTCACCCCGTGTGTGGGGATTATATTTTGCAGGTGATGCATCTGGCAGAGATGATGGGTCCCAAGGTGGAAGGACTCAGTAGGGACAAACACTGTATTGCTGTGTGGGCAGTTCTTTGAGAGCATGGTGGATTACTGCTTATGTATATGATATATTTTTGTACCCTTGCAAGGGAAGATATGCATGCACATATGTTTTGGATCCTGTATGGATTGTGATGTACAGACATTATATATTTTTGTACCCTCTTGTGAGGATGTGATCTGTGAGATTATGACACAGGGTGCCTATTCTTATGTATAGCCACAATGATTATTTTTGATGTATATGTATATAGATACATGTGGCTTCTGTTTCTCCTGCTATACCTGTATGGACATTATTGTTTTTACCTGCCGTTCTTTATGTTATCTGGATCCAGGAAGCTTGTTGTGGTGCCTTGGCATTCGTACATGTAATTATGGATACTTACCATACATGATGAATCAAGAAATATCGTTTTGAAGGGAAATGACGATGACATCATGTTTTTTGAAAATGCTTCCGTTGTTTTAATTAATTGATTTTAAATTAATTATTGCGCTAATCTGATTAAATAACTGTTAATACACTGGATGCATACGGGGTGTTACATTTACCTACATGGATAACCTCACCAGATTGACCATTACATATCAAACAAAAATTGCAATTAAAGGAAACCTTGAATCCTTTATCACATAGTTGACTTATGGTTAGGAGATTGTGCTTCAAACCTTCCACATATAAAACATTTCTGATCTTGGTTTTAAAGCTGTCTCCTATATTTCATTCTCCAATTATTTTTCCTTTGTTGTTGTCGCCATAAGTGAAAAATCCTCCATCTTTTAGAGTCAAATTTGTGAGCATGGACATGTCACTTATCATATGTCTAGAGCATCCACTGTCTAGGTACCATAATGATGATTTTGCTGTAAGACACACCTGCAACATTCAAATTAAGTGGCAAAGAAAGTGCCCAATTTAGGTTGGGTCCATAAGGGTTAGCTGTTTTTCTCTTTTTCTTTGGAACCCAAATGCAATCTCCATTAGGCACATAGAGCCTTCTAGCATAGCACCTATGAGATGTGTGACCTTTCTTCATGCAGTAATTACAAGTTACAGATTTTGATGCTCTTTCAAAATGAGTCATTTGGTTATGCTTTGTTTTTGAAATGCCTATTTGATTCATCTATTTTGGAGGTACAAACTTGGTCTTTTCAAAAGGTTTTGCTCCATGTTTGTAACCCAATCCAGATGTATCTCCAACATACTTTTGGACACTCAACATTTGATCTAAAGTGCATTTTCCTCTATAAAGCTTTTTCAAAAGATTAACCAAGTAAGAATTTTCTGTTAGCAATAACATATATTTTTCAGATTGACTCCTTTTGAAATCATCAAACTCTTTTTGTAAAGCTTTGCATTTATCTACATTTGATGAAGAGACACACACACCCATTAGTTTTGTATCTTGAAACATGTTTCTCATTTGCTTCTTTCAAGTTACAAAGTTCAGCTTGCATTGTTGCAAGTTTGGTGACATGCCATTTAAGGTTACTTTTTAGCCTATTGTTGGAGGTTGCAAGTTTTTTAGCCTCCTCATGCATTTCATGAAAAACATCAACAATTTGATTAAATTCAGGATTTACCTCTGATTCAGCACTTGAGATTTTGATGTTCAAGATTTTGATGTTTAACTCTTTAGCATCAAATATCTTCCCAAGACAAGAAGATGATTTACAATGTGAGTGAATCTTGTTTGGAGCTGATATAAGTTTTCTGTGGTGTTCATCTTGAACATCTCATACTCATGAATCAAGACATTTCCTTGATCTTCTGACTTCATCTGTCCCTTTATGAGTGATTTCCAACATCTCCCACATCTCCTTTGCGCTTTTACACCTAACATTTCTAAAAAATTCATCAGATGAAAGTGCAAAAGTAATCATGTTCTTAGCTTTAAAATCATATTAAACAACTTTTTTTTTTTGCATCTGTCATCTCATCCCATTCCTTGGGAATCATTTCATTATCAATAGTTTTTATAGGAATCAAATGACCTTTTTCTATTGCATTCCAAGCACTAGAGTCATTTGATTGAATGAATATCTGCATTCTATTTTTCCAAAAACTGAAATGCTTTCCTTCAAACATCGGAGGACGATTGAGGGAGGCACCCTCCTTAAAGGTAATTTGTGTGGTATTCATTTTCTTTAAAAAAGATAGTGATCTTGAATAACAATCAAGAACCTGCTCTTGATACCAATTGATAAACAATATGAACACACACAATAACCAAGAGAGAGGTGAATTGGTTTAAACTTTTTCTTTTAAAATCTCTAAAACAATTAGAGGATTAAGGATCATATCACAAAAAAACACTTTTTTAAATCTTTTAGTCAATCAAGTGTCAATCTTCAAACAAAGTAATAGTTGAAAATATATTTCTGTTGATGTTGAAAAGATTATCCAAATGAATGACAATCAATGACAGCATGAAGAGATAAAGAGAAAGTATTCCACACCAAGAACTATACTGGTTCACTTCTCAACATGAGAAGCTACACCCAGTTTCTTCTAACCAAAACTTAGTTAGAGTTCCACTATTCACAAAATTTCGTTCTTACAACCCTAGATTAAGATAAAAAATCTAATACCTTTTAGACTCCTAATGATCAAGACATAGAAAAACCCTTCTCTACTCTTCCCTCTAGAGAAACCTACTCTAGACAAGCTTTAAGAAATCTTTTGTAATAGCAACAAACAAGCTGAAATTCTAAAATGAATTACAAACAAAGTTTAATGGAGAGAGACAACCTGATGATCCAATGTATATGAATGCATATGTTTACCAATCTTGATTCAGGTTGAATGAACACAAGTTTCAGACCAAACTCTCCAAGAACTTCTTTAGAATCTTGCCCAAGAAGAAATCTTTCAATGAAGCATGAAGATTTAGAATTTGTGGGACAAGAGCTTTGTGACTCAGAATATCTCTTCTCACTACAGAAGTCTTTTTAAAAAATCTATGAAAATTTCGTAGTATAATGATTTGTTTATTTCAAAAGGCCCAACAAATTTTTATAGAAAACTGTTATAATTGAATGTAATTGATTAAATCATTCATGTAATCAATTAATACCACTTGTGTAATCGATTAATTACATATTTAATTGATTAAAGTGTTCTTAAGCATTTTGGAAAAGATATATGAACAAAGTAATTGATTAATTTGCCATGTAATCGATTAACCTAGGGATTCTTGTTTCAAAAATGTGCTTAGTAATCAATTATTGATAAATGGTAATCGATTAACACATGGATACTTGTTCTGTGTTTGTATTGTGTAATCGATTACTTAATAGTTGTAATCGATTAATTCGTTCTTCATGGCTCAAGTAATAGATTATCATATTGTGGTAATCGATTAAGGGAGTGCAAAATTGGTTTTTCCAAAACTTAAACCATGAGCACTTGACTTTTTATGCAATTATGAAAACTTAAAGCTTTTTCACAAAACATGTACCTTTATGAAAACCATGAATGCAAGCCAATGAATGATATTTATGCTATGCAATGGATCATAGGATGAAACTCTTATACATCTAAGGATTTACATATGCCTTCAATTCAAGGACATGTAAAAGCTAAAACTTATCTGCTAAGAGCCTCAACACCTTGATCCTCTTCAAGCTCCCCTTGTATCTAACAAATATCCATCGAAAAGAGACCGTTGGTAATTTCCCATGGATAGATCCTTTAGTAATTTTTGATGAAAATATTCGTCGGTAATTTTTTTTTTGAAATAAAGAATCTAAACTTGGTATGTGATTAATCTCCTCCTTTGATTGACGAGATGTGTCTATTTCGTTAATTACATTTATGAACTAAAGTACAACTTACTGAAATAGACACATCTTCTCCTTTGATTGACGAAACTCCTTCCTTGGTCGATTAATCTCTACAAAATTTAAAATTTGGTGTTTTTCTAAACTTCCTTTTTTTACCATTTAATATTCTAGAAATTATAAAATAAAGTAATTTTATTTATATTATTGGCATGTGATAATCATTATTTTTGTTTTAACAAAATTATACCAATGTGTTATATATATATATATATATATATATTTCTTTTTTTTTGGATTTTTCCCATATGAAATTATATTGTATGTTGGTTTTCTATTTAGTACATTTGGTATTACTCTAATGTTATTTTAAAATTCATGTAATATGAGTATTTAGTAATTTTAAAATTTTACCATAATCAATAACATTTGATCTCAATACATAACATAAATAACATATAAGAAAAGTTATATAAAATTTAAGAAATAGAAATGTTTATATTGTTATAAAATCCGTAAGGATTATTTTTTCTTATCATTTTAAGATAATAAAAAACTAACAATCCAATGTTAGTTGGCTATTTTATGTGAAATATTACACAAAATAGATTTAAATCTAATGCAATTTATTTTATAAATCGAACAAAAAATGTATAACACAAGAAAGCTATTATTTAGGTTGAGGGTTTCCTCTAGATGTTAATACAAGAAAAAAAGGATCTATGACTTTATGTATTGTACTATCTAGGATCCACAAATTGATGTGGCAAGCGATGTGACATTGAAATATACATGTCAGTTTTCCTCGTCAGTCTTACTACATGAGCATGGATGCAACTCCCTTAGCAACTGAGCTATCTGTTAATATATTTGAATTTTAATGATAATGTATGTTATATTATAGGCACTCCACTTATCTAGTAGATACATATTATCTATAAGGGTTGTTACTATACTGTAACAATCCCGACAATCAAGAACTCAAGACCCTCATCCAATGCTATAAATACCAGATTCTATCTCCCTTTTTGATTCATTCCCACCTCACTCATGTACTCACTTGAGTGTCGGAGTCCTTTGTTTTGCAGCCCCCCTCGTGTTTTCCTAATAAAGGGTATCTGTAGTCTGACATGGGAGATTGTGGAGCCCATCTTGGCTAAGTCAACCCTGATGTCAGTCCATTCCAATTTTTGGTAAGTACATGTATTGTTTAGGTTTCAAGCTCAAAATGTTGTGTACAAGGGAATGTGAGAATGTCCCAATACAGATTGTGACATTGCTAGGTAACACGACATGTCCCAATATGGCTCATGACATCGTTAAGTTAGAGATAAATGAGATAATTAAAGATTATTACCATTCATGTATAACTGTCAAGCTTGCATGGTCTAAAAGTAAGAGACCAAGACAAGGCACCATAAGGTTATCAAGACAAAATTGAAAGGTATGTTTTCTTCTCCTATCTCCCTCACTCTTTGTGTTTATGAATTGTGTGAAAGACACCCGCACTTCATACACATAACATGGTGAACAGTTGGGGGCTAAGAAACCATGCATATATGCGATAGGCAACAACACTATGTGCCTGTTTGGGTGTAAGCTTCTCTAGAAGCACTTCTAGAAGAAGAAAAAAAATGAAATGAGTTTCTCCATAAGCTGAAATGAGTTTTCTATTAGCTAATTTGTAGATGTCATTTCATCTTTTAGAGAAACTATATTGGTGATCTTCTAAAAATTAACTAATGGAGAACTTATTTTTATTTATGGAAAAGTTCATCTCATTTTTTTATTCTTATTTTTTTCTTTTAAAAATGCTTTTAGAGAAACTTATCCAAATCGGTGCTATATATGAAAATAGTGAGAAGAGGGAAGAAGTTAAATAACGAAAGAGGCCGTAAACTTTTCTTTGGTCTTGTTTTATAGTGAGGGCAACACCTCATCAAAGCATTAAATTTCAAGTGTCTGGATCTTAACCGTGTAGTCTATTGGTTAGGACTTAGTACTTAACCTGAATAAAATAGGGGGGAACATCAATTGTCATCAAGTGAATAATCACCGGACTAAATAGCCTTTTGTTGTGACATTAACAGTTTGTTCTGGACAAAATTTTAAACTAATTTCGTAACAATATTTTAGGACCTATTTTGTTAGATCATTGTCCACTTTAGTAGTTCTGGTCTAGTACTCCAAATTAACTTCTTTTGAGCTTAGAGTTTATCAACTCATTTTGCAATTTTTAATAGGACAACTTACCGATTGTTTTGTTAGGATTGTTTTTAACTGAATATAAACTTTCAATTTCATCCCTAAAGTATTCCAAATATTAGAAATTATAATAAGTAGTACTCTTCTAAGTACTAAAATCAAGTTAGTCCCTAAAGGTTAGTAAAATCTAAGTACTTATATAATTTTATTATTTTAGAGACTACATAAGAGAGTATAGACAATACTTTAGAGATTAAACTGATGGTTTATTAGAGTTTTTAATAACTACTAGAACATTAAAGCATGCCACTAATTCCATGTATACACTTATCCAACACAATGTCCGCCAAATTGAATTTGCAGCATCATTGAAAAGCAACATTCTAATATATAAATAAAAATGATCTTTCAGAAAAACCAAACTTCTCTCTTACCTCTTCTTTCTCAAAGATAAGACCAGAAGTCCATCCAATCACTTCCCCCGGAGGCGCTCCTTCTTGCCGGTTCAGGTGCTAAGCTGTCCTTCTGTTTCTTCAACCAACACTGAACCAATGAAATCAAATGCTGTTATGCTATGACTTCCAAGTTCCATGCCAAAATTTTGATTATATATATATATATATATATATATATCTTTTATAGTTCTCCCGTTTGATACTATGAAATCTATGCACTTAACTTTTATAAAAGTTTTCTCATTTAACTTTTCCATGTGATAGAAAGGTTGAGGTGCTTTGCAGGTGTATGATTCTCATCGTTATTCGTTGCATAAAAAAAGTACTCGGTTTAGAATGTTCAAAATATTTTATGATAACCAAATAAATCATGAGAGAAAAAAAAAGTATCCTAAACGCTGCTAGGAACCGAAAATTACAGATATGCAACACAAGTGCAACTCAAGAGCAATAAAAAGCCACTTACTTTTTAGCCTAACATATGCCACCTTAAAAAATAAGCTAAAAGAACTAAAGAGGTTCATAAAATAAGAATACAACAAAGAAAATACTTATGATACAAAATGACACAAACACCTCTCATCCTAACTGGAGGCACAGATTGTACACACCATTAAAGAAGGTGTAAGATTAAAGGTGTAAGATGGAGGTTGGGAAGCAGCGCTAATATTAATGTTTGGAATGAGCCTTGGTTGAGGGAGGATGGGAGTGCTTTTGTTTCAACACCAATTATCTAAAGGTTGGAGGATTGAAGGTGGGAACTTTGATCAAGCATGAGAATCAATGTTGGAATTCAATACTCATTAGCGATTTGTTTGAGGAGGAGGATTGCGTGCCATTTTATAATTTTAATCTAAATTGTTCTTGATTGTGGGATTAGTGTGAATAAGACATCAGTAATCCGGATAGATAAATATATATGGAATGATCTTTATTGGATAAAGATTAATAGATCTCATTTATTAAATTGCATATATAGATGATGCGTATGTGAATATCATCATTGAATTGACTTAATTGAGAATTCTTAATAGTTAATATTGTTGGTCCCAGATGAACTCAAGAGGAGGGGGTGAATTGAGTTTTATAAAATAATTCATAATTTAAAATCAAACTCAAATCAATAATATGGAGATAGAAGACACAATCAATATTAACGTGAAAAATCCAATTGGGTAAAAAATCACGACGTCCAAATTGGATAATCAATCCAATGGACAACTCCACTATGATAATTTTGTGTACAAGAGTTCCTAGTATCTTAGTTTCCTAGCCTACCCTTACACAACAATTATCTCAGCTGGTATCCTTGTTTCCCAGCAAAACGCTCCCGTCTCAATTCACCAAAAATAGAGACAGACTGGTATCCTTGTTTCCCAACCAAACTGGTATCCTAGTTTCCCAGGTAGAAGTCGCACATTTCAATTCACCAAGAACAGAGACAGAACTGGTATTCTAGTTTGCCAGCTGCGACCTTTTCCAAAGTCAAGAAGAATAATACAATAAAATAATTATCTTTACGCTTCTATTCCTTAAGCAAATATGTACCTTTAAATCCTGATGGAGAGTTGAAGAATCAGACTTGCCAAATGCTTCTATATAATCTCACAACAATTCTCTCAATGATGCAAACATAAACTCTCTCAAACTCTAATATTATTTGGAATGGAATGCCTACTCTAAACACTAACATATGTTTCTATTTATACTAATTTAAGCATATGATTTTAACCAATTTTTGAATGCAATTCTAAAAGATATTATGCAATCTTAAAGATATTTTATTATATTATGTAACACAATCTTAAAAATATTCTATCTTATTTTTTAACATAAAAAGATATTATATCCTATTTTTGAGTGCAATCTTAAAAAATATTTTATCTTATCATGCAATACAATCTTAAAGATATTCTATTATATTATGCAATGCAATCTTAAAAATATTCTATCCTATTTTTGAATGCAATCTTAAAGATAAATATATTGGCAAGATCAATCTTCTAATCTCCTTATATAAAATCTAAAAAATCTACTTAATTCCATGTCATCTTGAATGATATCAATATTCAAGATTATTCAAATAATCTTATCAATTATGTTAATCTTCATAAATCCAAAATATTAGTAACTTCAAAATATCAAATCCAAAATATCAGTAACTTCAAAATATCAAATAATTATCATCAGTGCAATGAATCTAATAATGTGATATTCATTGTTTGTTATTATCAAAACTTTATAAATATTTTTATGCATAAAGGGCTCAACAAATATCCAACAAATATTACCTTGATATATCAATAGGAAGTTCTCAAGAAGAAATATAATATTTTTCTTAGACCTGAAATTATCATGGTAATAAGTTATTTGTTATATTTTAATTTTGGGCACCTAATGTCTTAGAGCACTAGTTGAATAAACATTGAATATGATTAAATACTTCTAGAATTAATGATTAAGCAATAAGAAATTTATTAACTCTAGGTGATGAGTTTGAGCTCTATTATAGAATTAAGACTTTGGTCAGGGCAATTGAATGAAAGAAGAAAATAGTTTCTTAAGTCATTCATTGATTACATATAACGTATTAACTTATTAGAGTTTAAGAGTAATACTATACTTTAGAGTTAACCTTGAGAGGTAAATTATGGAAGGAAATATTGCATTATTCTTCTATTGGTTCTTGAAGGTAAAAGATGTTACTTCATGCTATCCGGACGTTAATAAGTGTTGCTAAATGCCTACCTTGATTAGTAAATTAATTATAATTAATTTACTATCATTTAGTATTGAACCTACGGTATCACACACAAACAAGTGTTCTAATATTTGCAAAAGAAAATAATTCATTTGATAATTAAATTAGAGAATTTAATGTAATCAAATAAATATTTTTAGTGTAATATTATTATATTATTTGTTAGTTCCAAGAATATAATTACATAAACAAAGAGTATTATTTTATAAAAGTGAAAGTTGTCCAAAAAATAAGAATAATTCTATTGTTATATATCAGATCATGTGATTAGTTATAGTAATTAGTCATATGATTATTTAAGAATTATATTTGCCTTATATCATGAAGCTTTTTAAGATAAAAAGATATGAGATGATTTTTATTTTCAAATATAAAGATAAAGAGATAATAAATTATTTTAAATAAAATCTCTCCTTCTTGAAAAAGGCCCAAATTCATATATATGTAACATTATAAATAGAAACATCTAGCTAAGCAAAGTGTACCAAACACAACCTAAAAAAGTTCAAGCCTAATTTTAGACCTGAAAAGTAGAAAGAGAATTTGCTCTTTAGAGTTAAACTCATCAAAAAATTGATAGTAGAGATTGGTCTCGAAGTAGATACACATAGAATCTTCACACCATTAAAAAAAATTTTTGTTACTTTAAGAACATGCATCTAAGTACACAAATCTATTTTTCTCTATTTATTATTGTTGTATATTTTTTAATACAAACTAAATCCTAATTTTCCAGTATTGGAAATACTTCTATGTAACTATCAAAGCACTCAAAGGAGTGAAAGTTTGATTAAACAAGAGATCAGGAGAAAACCTGTAGTAGGAACACTTAAGTGCAATGTTGTGGCCAGTTTTTTTGCATATCAGAATCGTACAAGTCTTGATGTATGTAGTCGTGATTGCCAAGGGAGCTTTGTAGTAGCAAAAATGAGTTGTAGGGGCCTTGTATGCGGGTTCTAGAAGGGGAAGCTTGGGACTAGCTAAAGCTATCAAGTTTGTGGCATCGATGGGGTTCAAGGAGGTTATGCTTAAGGTTGATTGCAAATTGTTGGTTGATAAAATCCATAGCTCTAGTCTGGAGTTGACAAAAGCGGGACACTTTGTCCAGGAGTGTAGGAAGTTGTCGGCTCATCATTTATCCATTGGTATAGCCTTATAGGATGTGTTATGAGACAAGCCAATGGAGTTGCTTATCAATTAGCAAGGGTAATTAAATCTATTATACCCTAATCTCTCTATTTTCAATCATGTAATCTCGTGTGTTTCAGAGATTATTATTAATGAAATGAGATAAGTGTTATTCATTAAAAAAAATATGTTCTTAGTAAATATTATTCAATTATTTAGTTTCATTAAATAAAAACAAATCACATTCAAAATAAATTATGACATCAATTGGATATAAAAAAATCAAAAGTTGTCACATTCTTTGTGAGACGTCTATGTTCATTTTTACTGTTAAATAAAAAATTATAATCAACATAAACATATTCAAACCTTTTATTTATCTCGTGCAACACGATAAAAAAACTAGTTATATTAAAATAAATTGTCTTATATATTATAGTTTACCAAAATAATTTTTTTACCATTTTTTTCAAATCTTACTAATCTTACAAAGAGAAAAAAGGCTATACACTATGATGAGTTTATTGACTTTACAATAATTACCTTAAAAGTCAATCTTACCAACAATAATTTATAATTAAGTATCAATGTAAAACTGTTTTAACCATTAACGCAAAAGGAAAGTATGATTTCCAAGCAAATAAGAATTTCATTAAAGTTTTTAAATTTTGCACACTCAACTTAAAAGGTGATTGTTTTAGAGAAAATATATTTAGCGTGTTGCTAAATTTAGTTTTCACCCTTCTTTATCCCGAGCTAATCCTATTTCCATACACCAATATTTTATTTATTAATTATTTTTAAAAAAAGGGATTTTCTTATTGTCATACAGTTGTCATATCACAATTCTCAATCTATCATATGATATTAAGGAAGTCTAACTTGGTTGAGCATGATTCAACGTGAGTTATATGTAAATTTCCTGATATATATCTTTGATTCCTATTGGTACAGAAAACAATATACCATGTGATAAGAAAAATAATATTTTTAATCTTGCATCATGAGTTGCAAAGTAGATTGTATAGTTTAGGTCAGTGATGAAAATGGATAAAATATGACTAGAGTACTATAGTATTTATTTCTATTCGCATTTAAAAAATACCAGTATTCAGCCTCATACCCACGCGAGTAGTAATTTCAATCCTCATCTTCGTATCGCATGAGTACTTATGTACACATACATGTTACTTGTACTTTATTTATATATAAAGTCAACAAATCGATAAAAAATATTAATTAAAAAAATAACTATACAACTAAATTGAAAATTCACTTTTAAATCATCTAAACATTATATTAGAAGCATTCAAATATAACATAATGTCATTTAAACATAAGTCATAAAAAATAATATTATAAATATAGTTATCCAACAATTATTTTTAAATGAAATGTTTTAATTATTTAACATAATTATTAGAATTTTGACATCATGTGATTGTATTCTTTAAGAATTACAAAAAAAAAAAACATTGAAAGTAATTAACTAATAATTATACATTATATTCTACATGTGATGGTACTTTTTATGAATAATTATGTAGTTAGTTCAAAACAAAAAGAATGTGCATAGTTCTGTTTAAATTTTATATATTAAATTATTTATAAGAAGTTGTGTTTTATATACTAAATTTTATATACCTACTTTATCTAGCTATTAAAAAACCAAAATTTATAAAGACTAATTGATTAAGATTAATTTTTAATTACGCATTCATTCATTAATAACAAAATAAAGAAAAAAAATCACCAAATGAAATATGTTTTATCTTGATTCTAAATTTGAAGCAATAAAAAATATATTATAAGTAAATTTACATGATATTTTGTGCACTACCATGATAACAACTAGTTCCAGAATCAAATCTCACTTAATCTATCATGCTTTTCAAATGTATTGATCCATAATTCACATAAAAGCATGACAAATTTATACGTGCATCAACAAAAACTTAGGTTTCATACCAATTATCATTAAATTAATAATTAGTAATATATACATATATAAAATGATATTTTAATTAAATTAATATATAATAGGTGCATGCATAGTTTTGAAAACCGGACCGACCCGGTCGGTGCAATCGGTCGAACCGAGAATTGGGGGTGGATCGGGTCGGTCATGCCATCGGATCGGGGGTGCTATTTGCTGGGATCCACCTGCAATGACCCGGCTGAGTCAATGGTCGAACCGCCATTTTGGTCTTCGTCCTCATAGGTTCTATCTCTGTCCATGCCGCTCCGCGCTGCTTTCATCTTCATTCGTGCCACTCTGTGCAGCTTCCGTCTTTGAGCAGTCGTCGTCACAGCTCCCACCGTCTTTCACCAACTTTCACACCTCTTTCCATTGTTCCATACACAAGCAGGTTTTTACTTTAAGCTTCTTTTAGCCCTCATTAACTTTCAACTCTTGCATTTCAGTACAACCAAACACAGTCACACTATCAAGGTAAAAATCAAATGAGTCTATCAAAATTAATTTGACTAGTTTAGTTTGAATTTTGAGAAATCTTTTGATCAATATGAACTGAACCATTTTGTTTTAGATTAAATTGGTTTGATTTTGATCGTTTAGCTATTATAAAAACAAAGATTGTATTTTTAAAATTTTTTATCTCTAAATATCATATAAATTTTATCTCTAACTATTATAAAAACAATATAGATATAAAAAATTTATATTTTTTATTATAGACCGGGTCATGTAGATCAATTAGTGACCCATCGATTAGATGACTGACCTAGTGACCCAATATCCTGATTGGATCAATCACAAGATCGAATTTTAAGACAATGAATGCAAGGAGAAACTGGGTGGGTACTATAATATCCGCCATACCCACACCCATCCTCATTAAAGTTTTGCAGGTAAATACCCACTTGGTACCCATCTCTAATAAGATAGTATTCATCTAGCCTACCCATTTGTGGATATTTTTACAAATAATCATAGGATCCTGGTACACTTAATCATTCCTAGTTTAGGTATAATATTAACTAGCATTTTAGCTAATACATTACACAAAATAAACGTTTATTTCATACAACTAAATTCTAAATAGTACAGAATAAATGTTTATTGCCATAAATTATATTGTAATTAAATTCTGTAATAAATAATTTTTTGGCATATAAAATATATTTTAGATTTATAATATATTATTTATATGATAATATGTTGTTAGTTTTAATTATTGATAATTTTCTTAAAAAATATCCACTTTCAATTAGAATTAAAGATATAAAAAATGGTTGATAGAAGGAGATAAGAAATTAATACGTTAAACTTTTCATTTAATATTTGAAGCATAATACGATATATATTAGATGCATAATAGGATCATATTTAAACTTTTAATATATATATATATATATATATATATATATATATATATGTATTTAAAATTGATTTGTGATATTCTATCCCATGTTATTAAACCATTCCATTGATATTAAAATATAAAAATAAAATAAACGTGAGGAAGAAATTCTGATTAATATGTATCTTTAAACCCCCGTTTGTGGGACTAATTATGAGGAAATCAATGCTCTCATTACAAACTATGTATTGTGAACTCAGTTATGCCTATTTTTGATGTAGAGTCATACCTATTAAGTAGAAAATGTGTATTATTTAAATTAAATAAATTATTTCGCTTTTTTAATCTTATCAAAGTAAATGTATTGTTACTGAATAAATTTTTTTGAATCCCATCAAATTCAATAACTCCCCTTTCTTAAAATCGTACAAAAGTAAATTATATTTTCTAAAATCTTGCTAAAATAAAAAAAATTCTTAAAAAAATTCTACCAAACTTCCCCCCCCCCCCCCCCCCCCCCCAAATTTCACTATTTGTTCTATTTCAGGATTATGATTTCTTTTGTAATTTCCTATCTTTATTAAAAAGAATATTAAAAAACAATTTCCATTTACTTTAAGTAAATTAGCAAAATAAGAATTTGTTTACATTTATTAAATTTTGAACATTTAAGGAATTTGCTTTATAATTAATTCCTAAAGAAAGCGTACATGTTAAAGTGTTATAGGATTAAGTTTCACACTTACCTATCCAGGTCTTATATTTTTAGAGAAAATATTAAAAGAATATTTTTCCAATATTTCTTAATCAATTAATAAACTTTTCTAGTGATTCCATTATTAGACTATTGTAAAATATTATTTATTTATTATGCTGTCATCCATGCTCAACACGCAAAAGCTAGAGTGTTTATGAGTGATAAAAAAAATTTAATATGGGATATGATCAGGGCCGGCCGTGGGTCAAGGCAGATGGGGCGCTCGCCCAGGCCCAAAATTTTTTTTGTTAATTTAAGTAAAAAAAAATTAAAGCATTATATGTATCTTTAATATACAGTTTTGAAAATGATTTGAAATGTAAGGAATTTTTATATCTTTTAATATTATTTGTATTTCAAAAAAATTGTGTATTAGGGGTCCATTTTTTCCACTTTGCCCCAGGCCAAAGAATTTTTAGGAATGGCCCTGGATGTGATTGCAAAAAAGTTATTATGTAACAAAAAATATTATGATAAGATATTTAAATTTAATGATAGCTTTAAAAGTAAAGAGCCTCAAGCAACAAAAATGATTAATTTACTATCACCACAATGTCTTCTTCTTTGTATTAAGATCACCTCAATTTCCTGCATTCTTTTCCTTTTTTTATATCCTTTACAAAATGAAATTCCTACATATTTCTCTTCTGTGGGGAAAAATACCTCTAAACAAACAATGGCAAAAGTGACAATACTATAAAAAAAATTGAAATTTTGGACAGTCAAAATTCATCGTTAACATAAAAAATTTGTCGGTAACTTCAAATTTTTGACGAACAAAAATTTGTTGATAAAATAATCGTAGGAAATTTAACAAACAGATTTTTGTTATTCGTGGGTAATTTCCAACAGAAATATCCGTCGATAAGTTAAGTCAGAAATTACCGACGACTTTTTCATCCATAATTTATCATGGATCAATACATCTGTAATTTCCTACAGAAAAATCTATTGGAAATACATGTGTGGGACAAACAGCCAACATTTTTCTAGAATATGAGCAACATAATTTGTCTTACAAAATTCAACCTAGAGTTTGAAACTTTTGATCAACTTGACTTCTGTTGAAAATAAGAAGCAATTTACATCGGTGAGTGTGTTTAGCTAATAAACTTAAACCACCAAAACCCAAGCATTAAAAGAATGGAAGCTTCTTCATTATATCTTTTATGATAAAACTAAGGATGCATACAATATGGTAATTACATCCAAATAAAAAATATCAAAGGACTCGTATGGCAAAAAGAAAAAAGAAAAATGAGAAAAGGGAAGCATTTGTGACATGAATGAAAAGAACAAAAGAATATAAAGAAATATGTTGAGGTTCCAAAGTTGAATGAGATGAGAATTCATTCAGCTACCAAAACTAAATTATGCCTATATATATAAAAAAAAATGAAAAAACTAATGCCCTATGAATGAAGAAGGGCTAAGATATGAAACTAGGTTAGACAAAATAAGTGGTTAAGGGAACCGATTGGTTTTCCGCCTTTGTATAATGCATTTTTTTAACTCTTGAATGGATTAACCCAATTTTTGTCCTTAGCAATAGCTCTATTCCACCACTCATTGAAGACTTCAATTTCCCATGTTGACTGTCTTTGTATCTGATTAGTCTATGTTACAATTTAAACAATGTGATTTGCAATCAAAACAAATAACTACAATACTTGGTTTCAAAAGTAGTTAAAAATGTAACAAGGTCATTTGTAAGCTACTTTGTGATCAAATACAAGACTTGGATTCAAAGGCGGTTAAAAAATCTCAACTCAACTCAACTCATTGATCAAAGGCGGCTGCATCGTGTCTCTGATTGGTATACATAACGCAAGAAAATGAAGTTAGGATTGAGTGCATTAGTAAAGGAAACAGGGTTATAGGGAATAACTCTGAATGTGTTTAAAATTATGCCAGAGTTTTTCTTTTCCGCCTTGAAACCTGCAAAAAGAAAGACAAAAAATAAAAATTATTGTTGCAGATTCTTGATGTCCAATTGCTATTCAAAGTTAATTCTTGTGTTCCCTAGTTGTTTGTTGATAATGATATATTATCACTTATCAAAGTGGAAGCTTGAAGTGGTTGAGATTCTTAAAAATTAAAGTTAATGATTCAAAGAAGGAGGAAGGGGGAAAGGGTGTTATTATAGGAGTGTTTACAACCATTGAATATATTCTAATGATCAACTCAATGTGCTCATGCTATTGAGTATTGACACAGGTTTTAGTGGAGCTTGAGATCAGACCAATAAAATTCACCAGACAAAATGAATATAGAGCAACAGAAACATCTTTTGAAAAACAACTCGAAGTTAAAAAATGTGTCCTTAACAATGCTCACTCCTAAAGGCTGTTCCTATGTATAATCATGGGGATTTGGTCAAAAATAAAGGATTTTTTGTAACCATTGAATATATATATATATATATATACAAATTTTAATGAAGTTTGCATACTAATGCTCTTTCTAGGGAGCAAAGACAGTTGTATGCAAGGAAGCAAATGGATACAAATTTAATAAACAGGAAAGAAAGAAGCAAAATACTTTAGTTGGATTGTCGCTACCACCCAGAGGTTGTATTGCTTTGTGAACAACAAATTCACTATAACAACTCCCCCATTTTGAGTGCGTTCTCCCTAAAAATGACATTGATTTCAAAGTTAATGATACTTATCATGTAGTAAATGAATTTAAAAAGAGAGGAAGAAAGAAGTGCAAATCAGTTAGCATAATGACAACCAACTATTAATATACGAGTTGAATTGAAAGCATGAAGCATTCCAGAACTGTGAATAATTATAAATCTTGTCCAGAAAATATGTAGTTCTCACCTGTGCACAATATCCTATTTTCATATCCAATCCCCATCCATGGACAAGGTCATTATGAGAAAATGATAATGATCATGATGTTACCAAATTTATGGACTATTTTGATCTATAACTAATCCAATAAAAAAAATTGAATACTAAAATTACAAAAGAGACAAAGTTAAACTCCACAAGGACATCAACCAAAATAAAATATTAAAATTCAACCAAATTGGAATAGTTTTACTTTTTAATTACTAGAAAAGGGCAGAAAGTTAATCCACAACCTCATCTCCAAAAACATATTTGCAAGCATTATGTAACATTGACAAACTTAGTGGCTGGATATATTAAATAATGAATTTCATTAAAACAAAAAAGAAAGTATATTTTAGGTCCATGACCAAAGTTAATTCTAGAATGTTTAAGCAATACATTATATGTTAATGGAAATAGGGAGCAGGGCATAATAGTAGTATTCATAATTAAAAGGTCGAAACAAGAACTGATCAAGGGGCATCAATATCCTAAAACACGAAACCCTTTATCAATTATGATTTGGTTTTAAAATAGTAGTTGCTTTGTTCAGTAAAAAATATATTTATGAAAATACAAGAAATCAATCAAATTAATTTAAGTTACATAAAATTATTTTAATATTAATAAAAATAAAAATATATTGAAATTATATATTGTAATTTTTAATTTTAAAAATGTAAAATAATTAATAATATTTTATTCAAGTGATGATTTGCACATTATATATATATACATATATATATATATATAGATTAAAAATATAAAGTGTTTAATTTATTCTATATTTTACTTATTACATATTTTAAAAGAAATAAAAATAAGAATTTCAGGACAAACAAGCATTAATAAAAAAAAAAGGTAAAGTAATTAAAAGTTGCTTTGAGATCACAATATTCAGTAAGGTACAAATAACAAGAGCACGTAATAAAAAAGAAAGCTTCTAAAAAATTAATAAGAATATAGAGATATAGTAAAGCAATTTAAAAGTGTAACATAAATATGTATGTATGCATAATTTAAAGCGAGGTGAAATATAAAAAAGTTATGCACGAGTTTCTCAAAAGCTCCTCTCTCTTTTTTTTTAGATAGACAACAAATATTTCAACATCAATATCAACAGTACCTTTAATCCAAGTTAATTGGAGTCGGTGGTAGATGAATCCAATAATAGATAAGAAGAAATAAGAAGAAAGAGAAAGATAGATGAGAAGAAAAATGTGAAAATAAGACAAAAGAAAATAATGATAAACTAAAATAAAAGAAAGGTGAAAGGAAGAGGAATAATAAGCTAAAATAAAAGAGAGGAAAAATGAAGAGAAAAATAACTAAAACAATGGAAACAACCGGAACATAGAACTACTCATGGGTTTAACCCTCCATCAAGCTTATAGCTTTTCTCCACTCTATTCTAAGACATACCGTCCACCAATCTATATCCCACTCCATTAAATCTTGTCTACTAATGGGTTTAACCCTCCACCAAGCTTATAACTTTTCTCCACTCTATTCTAAGACATACTGTCCGTCCATCTATATCTCACTCCATTAAGTCTTGTCTAACTACATTTCCCCAGTTAAGTTTTGGTTGACCTCTACCTCTCTTTGTATCGAGCTCTTTGTAACAAACTCTTGTTCTCAAGGAAGCATCCAGTAACCATCTCATAACGTGCCCAAACCGCCTCAATCTATGCTCCCTTATCTTTTCACATATCGGTACCAATGATACCTTTCGTCAAATATCCTCATTTCTTATTTTATCCATATTCGTATAACCACACATCCACCTTAACATCCTCATTTCTGCTACCCCTATTTTATGCTCATATTGCCTATGTGTTGACCAACATTCTACTCCATATAACATTGCCGGGCTTACAGTTGTTTTATAGACAACAAATATGTATTAAATGAAAATCATAAGAAGTGTCAATAAGTACAACAATTTGTAACCACTCATTTACTTGTTAGCAATCACTTACTTATTTTTGGATATGTCCCTAGTGTGAAGAAATTCATTTAAAGTGATTTTATTAAAAAAATTGGAATTAGTTTTAAATATTTAATTTAGAAAATCATTTTACATTTTCAAACAAAATTTATTATTTTATAGAAAATATTAAAAATATCAATAAAAGTGGAAAGCATGCCCAATCGAATAAATGCAAAATAAAGAGTTTGATATATAATTTAAACATTTTCGACGAAATATATTCTGTCGGTAAAATCCGTCGCTACTTCAAACATTTTTGACGGAATATCTTCAGAAACATCCGTCGAAAATTCAAACATAGAAAAAATCATCGTTAAATCAAACATTTGTGACGGAATATTTTTTCCGTCAGAAATATCAAATTTTTTTGTAGTGTATACCAATATTCTTAACCTTATTTATATTTATTCTCACCACAATTTCTTGTTCTTTGTATAGTTACAATTCACTATTGAAGATCAATAATGAATATAAGCAGCCATCTTTTGAGTTTAATGATTTGGTTGAGCCAGAAAACTTGCCCTCAACACCTATGAAGAAGTGTGACATTTTCACTAGTGATTGGGTGCCAAATCTAGAGGCACCATATTACACAAACATAACATGATGGGAAATTCATGAGCACCAAAATTGCATGAAATATGAGACCTGACATTGATTTCATGAAGTAGAGATGGAAGCCAAATGAATGTGAACTCCCCATATTCAACCCTTTCCAGTTGCTAGAAATTATGACGGGAAAATCTTTGGCTTTTATTGGAGACTCCATAGGCAGATATCACATGCAATCTTAGTTTTAAAAATCGAACCGGTGACTGACCCGATTAGGGTACTGAGTCAGTGGTCGAACCGGTGGATCACTAATTGATCCATATGACTCGATTTATAATAAAAAATATAAAATTTTTGTACCTGTCTTAAAATACTTTAAAGAAGACATCACAAATCATAACATATATAATTAGATACCAAAATGTAAAAAAAAAAATATCATTGTCCAAATTTAAACAAACAAGTAACGAAGATCATAAACATAAGCTAAATAAGTTTAAATTAAAGAAACAAAATCATCAATCAAAATTATAGAATGCTAATTCCCACTCAATAACACATACTTACACTCAATTTACTTTTATTATATATTAACATTATTAACAACTTATGAGTATTTTGAAAACAGATTTTATGCGCCTAAGAAAGAAAAACTCACTTTTACATACACTACTTATCTATGATTAACAAAGTTCAAAGTTTAAAAAAATAATCACTTAATTTAAAATTCAAACACTTTATTCAAAAGAAAAAAAAATCTAAAAAAACAATTTTGTTACCATTTAAAATAAAACACTTGGAGTCAATGCAACAACCCCACCCCAACACCAAACTCCTTGTTCATTATGAACAAAAAAATTAACATTGCATCCCCCCCTTCCTCGACAAAATCCTTGCCA
>CM023947.1:14964454-15176634 GCA_013407115.1 Glycine latifolia
GAAGATCTTCCGTTGCAGCCCCCCTCCTCCCATGACCACCCCCACCCCAAAATCCTTGTTACCAACACCTTCCGTAGATCCTTGTTACTCCCATCACCCCTCCTGCTGCGAACCACCTCCCCACCACCGTGAATCGACAACCACACCCTCGCCACGCCGCGAACAGACAACCACCCCCACCCTAACCCTAGTGAATAGACGACGCGACGCGAACTCGGAGGGAAAAGACGAAAGCGGAGGCAGAAGAAGTATTTTTTTTAAAATTGCGACCAGGTCCGGTTCACCAGGTCTGCGGTTGAACCATAAACCTGGCCAGGTCGCATCGGATTGCTCCGGATTGAAAACATGGTCGATCCAACGTTAAACTCAATTCGATCCAGCCACCGGGTCGGTCCAATTTTTAAAACACTGCATGCAATCCATGATTTGCCTCCTATCAAGGGTAAGTCTCTTCTATCTTTTCTCAAAATTGAAATTTTAAAAACCTGGTTCCACAATTATTATCATAATTATTTTGTTTATTTTGTCTTTTTTGGTTGATTTCTGATATAAATTGTAATTGTCGTTTTTCTCCTTATTTCTGATATCAATTATAGTTGTGTTTTTTCTTCCTATTGATTTCTGATATCAATTGTAGTTGTCTTTTTTTCTCCATGATTTTTTATTAGATAGCAAGCTTGTGCATCTGAATATGTGATATGTCAACTCATTTTTTATGCCATAAATTCATGCTTTAATTTTTTTCACTGATAATATTACTGTTACAATATAAAGATTTTCTGTGCTTTCATCTAATAAATTTCTTTATAATTAGAAAAAAATACTTTAAAAGTCATATATATATATATAGGATATTTTTAATGTAATAATTACTTTAAAATTAATATGTAAAATATTTTTAATTAATTGATAGTATTAAAATATTTACATAATGATAATATAAAATCTTCACATTATTAATAATAAATCAAAACTATACTCATTTTAAATGGTTTCGATTCGCAATTAGCTCAGCTTGGACTGCTTGGTTATACGTACACAGGCTAGCAAGTGAATAAAATTTTCATTAATATTTTTTTAATTATAATGGCATTAATCATAGACAAAAAGGTACACGACAGACAGCCAAAGAGGGAAGAGTGAAGTAGTTGTTGAATATCTAACTAAGCCAAAGGCAAGAAAGCAGGTGAAGAGTCTAAATATGTTATAAAGTATTTTAATAAAATCCAACTTGACTTGTTAATATATTATTTTTATTTAAAAAAAAAAACAAGTGGAGATATATTAGCATAGTGCTGTTATTCAGGATAAAAAAGAAAGAAAGAAAGAGCATAGAGTTGTTATATATCATTCAGCAAAGAGAGAGAGAGAGAGAAAGCTGTTATATGTATAAATTTTTATTAAATCTAATCTAATTGTTTATACTATTAATAAATTATATATTTTCAAGATTGAGAATGACCATTTAACTGATTTAAGTTTGAAATTGAAGATTAATCATATAGTCCATCTACACAATTAAAACTTGTGAAGATACTTCAAAAGTTTTCTTAAAGTAATTTTTTTTAATTATGGTGATTATCATAAAAATATTAATAGAGTAATTTTTTTTACTGAAAAATAGTAAGATTTTAAATATCTAAGATCATCAAATATTTTTAATATAGTTATGACTAAGCATGAGAAAAGAATTCAATCCTATATAGGCTAATTCAACGAGTGAGGGAATTTCATAACTTAAAGTATCATATTAAGCTTCTTATTATACTCAAATTTAGATTATAATATAAAATTTTAAAATAAAAAATTAATTCTCTGAATAAAAAAAGTATCATATAAATTTATTCCTATATTATAAATTTAAATATACAACTTGAATTGTTTTCTCAATTAGATAATTTTAATATTATGACTTACCTTTTTCGGTTGTTTTTTTCACATACTAGCGAAAAAAATTATCATTCAATCATCTCAAATTATCCTTCTTTTTATTTATTTAATACTTGCTTATTTATTTATTTGGTGAATGACCTATTCTTTTCGATTTGTCTTTTTTATCTTTATCTTTAGACTTTGATAAGTGGACATCGAAGATACTATTAGATGATTTATAATAATTTACATATCGTACTAAATCAACTAAATTAGAATTCCTTAATATCTTTATCTTTAAACTGAATTTTAATAAATTTTAAAAGAATTTTTTAATAGTTAAAAATAATATTAAATCATAATTTAATATTTTATTGTTAATTCAAAATATAATTTAATTTGTATTTATATATTATGAACTTTAAATATAATATAATTTATATATTTTTATTTATTATGAATTTATATTACATAATAATAAACATTAGTATTCATTATATTAATAGTATTATATAATAACATTTTTTGTTTTAAGAAAATCCTTATCATAAAGTATTAATTGTCAAATTATTCGTTTGGGTTTGAAACGTACATAGTTTCAGTCAAGAAAGTTTAATACGAATAGGCTCTTCCTATCAGTCATGAACCAGCTCCATGTACAATTTTGAAATATTTTATATTATTAAATTCTTATAATTTTTTAATTTTTAATTTTATTTTTATATGAAATAAATAAATTAAAGCATGCAATATAATTTTAATTTTTAACATATATATATAGTAATATATTTTATATTATTAAATTGATATAATTATTATTTTTAATTTTATTTCATATTAAATTCATTTCTACACAGAATAAATAAATAAAAAATATGTAAAATAATTATAATTTTAATTTGGTCAAGCTAATGAGTTGTTGTTCACAAGTTTAAATCAAGTCGAGTTTGACCTGAAAACAAAAGTGCATATCAACTTCGAGCCAAACTTCAAGTTAAATTATTTCTTATTGAGTTAATTGTTGGGCTTAAAATCCAAGTTAAATCCAACCCAAAAAGAAAATACTAGGGTTCCATTTTTCTAAGTGGTCAGCAGCCAATTTTGAAAACACAAGAAAGAGACAAAAGGAGAGGAGAAAGAGAGCACCCAAATTCATATATTGAGAAGGGTAAAAACAATCATCTTTCAATCTTTTTTATCTCCTTGTTTAACCGTTAGATCTCACTGAAACTTTTATAGAAAGTTTGTAACTCATCACTCTTCATATTTAACGGTTGCTTTCTTGGATAGAGGCTGGTAGCATCACCAGAAATTCTCAAACCAAACTGGTTCTGAATCAGTATTCTGAAGCAGACAGCGGTATTGCGAGAGACATTTCTCTCACACTAACCGTTGGATCGTGTTTGAACTTTGAGAAAAGGTTAAGCAAATTTGTTTCTACATTATAACCGTTCAGATCATTAATCAAAGTGTTTTCAAGAGGGAATGTTTCAACTGCAAACAGAGGTGATTAGAATTCCTACGCTGTTTTGTTTTGTTTCGGGCAGTGATATTGAGAAAGAGTTATCTCTTTGCTCAACTGTTGGATTGTCGTCAAATTTCGTCGGTGTGTTCCTCTCCTGTAGTAATTAAATTTGACGGTTGGGAATTGTTATTTGTTACTTTTGGTGGTAGTAATTAATTTCGTACAGAAGTCTATTTTGTATGCTTACCTCTTGTGATGTTTTGGTACAACTTTTGTTGAAGTTGTGTGTTGATTGTAATGGTTGTTGGAAATCTTTTGTAATATCACTTTATTGATAGTGAAGAATTTGAGTGGACTCTGAGATTAGTCCCATGATTTTTACTTCTCACATTGAGAAAGTTTTTCATGTTAAAAATTGTGTTGTGTTGCTTGCATAATTATTGTTTGTGCATAAATTACTTTGTTTATGCAAGACCATTCATAACAGGTCCTGAAAGGGAAAATTGATATCTTTTTTCCAACATAAGCTTAACTCATTTTCAGCCCTATTATAAAACTGTTGTTCCTTGTAACAATATTTGTAATGTGAGTTTTACTCGTGTGTAGGCATGACCTAATATATCTAATTAAAACATACATCAGTAAAAAAAAAGCATTAAAAAAAAGAAGCAAAGCAATCTATAACCAAAAATAAAATAATACATGCGATTCTCAATTTTTTGTCCTAATTAAGATCTTCTTCCGCTATTCCAGTCAGCTCCTGTTTCAGCCACCATAGCTAGGATTTAATGAAATTGAGAAAATCACATAAACTAAAGTTGAATGTTGTTGCAATAAGAGAAAGAGGAATGTATGGCATCAAGAAGCAGTCTAATGGAATGCCTATTATATAATAACAGAGGAAGAGAATGACAAAGTGCTAGCTGGAATAGAGGAAGATTTTTAACAGAAATAATTAAAATAAATACTGGGCTTATTTTCTATTACATGTTGTTTTGTTTCTTTTTAATTTTTAATTTTTTAATTGATTGTGTTTAAGGATGTCGACTTATGTATGTATCTATACAATATTTACTCTTGAAATATGTTCGGCCAAATTTGGAAGTTTCAAAATGATCGTTACACACTACTACAAAAGGCGTATTCCACGACGTGCTATCGACGACGGTCGTTGAAAAACCGACCTTGTTTGGAAACCGGTGGCAATTTTGTAATTTTTTGAACATTAATACAAAAACCACGTCAGTTTCCCACATGCCCGTCGTTGTTTTTCTCAATTCAAAGTCGGTTTTTATAATAACCGACTTTGATTCTATTTAAAATATTAATACCCAATTAAAAAGCCCCTTTCTCTGCCCCCCTTTCATTCTATTTAAAATATTAAAAACCAATTAAAACACCCCTTTCTCTGCGCCCCCTTTCTCACAATCCCTAACCTCCATGGAAGTACCTCGCGAAGCACCCGTGAAGAACGACAACAGACATTGCAACCATATTTTAGTAAGCAACCTTTCTTGAGAAGAAGAATTGAAGAGTGACATCATTGTGAGCTGATTCGGCTTGTTATTTGATAAGACGCAGAAGCTGCTTGGAAGAGCAGAGCTTCGCCACCGCGGCCACAAAAATGAAGGTCACTTTGGACGGCGAGTACTACATTGTGTGAAAAGCATCTGTCCCCTGCATTCAAAGTCGACAAGAAGCTGTGAGCTAGGGTTCCAGTACGATATCGTTGATTTTGAGGTACTAGCTTCAAATCTAATGAAAATTCTAACCGTACTGTTATTCACATAGTCACCGTCGTCTCTAGGATATTTTTTGTGATGCACATGATGTTGCTCAAATAGCTATGTTAGTAAGTCTTAGCATACGAATTTATATGGCTTAAGCCATATAAATTCAATGCAGTACTTAAGCCATATGATTCACGTGAATGAGGCTCTATGCCACTCAATAAGGTCTGTTGTATTTGCGGTCAAACATAGGATAGGATTTTTTTGTGAGGCAAAAATGTGATTTTCAATACACTTTATAAGTTTGTATCTGCCACTCAATGCAGTACTAAAGACCTTTTGTGTTAAGGTGATGAAGTTTGGCAATAAAACACATACGAGCTCTCAATCTCTAAGGAGTGGCTAATGGGTTTGAGTCATATCAGTTACATCTGGCTAATAAGTTTACACCATAGAACATGGGGAACAAATTCTCTGATACATATATCAAACAGGGACCTACATTCCTTTGTAGTTGTGCTCCACCCATTATAGTTGTTCTACTTTCTTGTGCCTAGAATACATAGCATGAAATTAATATCTGTTAATGTACTCACAAAATACTGAAGCTTTTAAAAAGGGGTAGATGCGTGTAGTGCATGAAGCTTCCGCATAAGAATGGTTTCAAAGGTTTATATTTTGAAGCTCCCTTTCCAGGATTTTAAAATGTCACCCCAGTACCTGACTACTGCGGCCTCACCCTTGATATTTTTCCATTGAAGTTGGAGCATACGAATTAAAAATATTTTAAAATAATTTGGAAATTAAATTGATAATGAAGCCCTATTTTTCCACTACTATTCTATCCTTTCCCTGTTCTAATGCATCATTTTAGTACGTAGAACATAAAATATGATAGTGTCTGTGGCTGCTTTTGGTATTGGTAGCTTTTCTATCCTGGTTAATATGATAGAGTATGTGGCTGCATTTCCTTTTGAGGAATCTATCGTTGTTTTTCCTCCAAGAATTGGTTGTATCATTTAAAATTTATCCTAAGTTGAAGTATAACTTCTTATTTTCATCTAGACCCAAAAAACTAGAATCATGAGTCATGGTTTCATGCACCAGTAATTACCTTTTTATTGTTTCAAATGTTCAATATCAGCATCAGCAATCTAAAAACCCTGAAAGCTTGCATGACCATCCATGTCAATTTGAAGTTTGGATAACATCTTAAATTCAAAAAACCATGATTTGATTATAGATGTTCAGAATTGACGTTTCTAAGTTGCCTATTTTAAATAAAGTTCTAATATGTTATAGTCATGCAAAGTCAAGTAGTAGAAGGAAAAATAAAATTATAAGTTTCTACCAAATTTTCCTTGTAATATGTTGGCATGCTTCGTACACCAAAGTAAGCTTCCATACATTACTATAACAAAGATTGAGATATTATTAAAACACATTCTGCTGTTAAAATGGTCAATGCCTCATTTCTAGTAAGGCATGGCAGTGATGGCACCAGTCTTGCCATTATCTAAGTTACTGGTCATCCCTTTATTTTTTCTATGATCCCATTTCCCTTCGACAACACCATCTTCGATGAGGAACAAATTTTGAAATTGACACAAAAAAACACAACCTAAGAAGAAAGTCACAAAAATAGATTTTATCGTTCTTAACTAGCTACTTTCTTGACATGTACAATTCCACTTTGCAAATTTTATTCTAGATGTATGTTAAACAAAATAACAATTGACTATTTTAAAATTTAAAGGCCCTGTGTTGAAATTTTGAATGTTGAAGTAAAAAAGTAACTCCAAAGCATTTATACCTTCATGCATTTCATGTCTTTAACATATTAGAGATCGGGCTTTACTATTTTGTAGGGCTTTTAATTTAGAAAGTCTCTCGTTCTAATCCTGTATATTTTTTCTTATAATGGTTTGTATAAGATCAACTCTAACATTCAATCTCTAGCGTTGTTAATTGCCAATCTAAATATTCAATTAAATAAGCACTAAAATATTGAGTATTTTTTGCAAAATGAATTTTGTCTACAATATCAGTTAAAGATTCAATCTCTCATTCTATACATTCCATATTTGCTTGAGCCTTCCATTGTTTCCATGTTGGATAAGTTTTCCTGATCCACTTCACTCAAATCCCAAAAAGGTGCTTTCAAATTCCAGTCCATAACAAATACACCTGCACTTTTTCTGACTTTTTCAGCCCCTCTTTGTGTTTCTTTGCTCACCTTTTTGTATACCAGACCAACATGCCCCTCAAATCAATTGCATGAAAATTGAAAAGTAAGATAAATTTTAAGTAGGGAGAAACATTGGACTACACACACTCATTTCAAAAAACAATTGGTGAACCAAACTTCATGAAAGTAAAACACATTAAGGCCCAATGTTGAGTTTCCTAGAGACATTTCAATTTTCTTCATGTGGGGATTAGTGAGACGGACTGGAATTATGTGGGGTTTGGGAGAGGCTAGGCTGCATAGGCACTGTTGAGTTTCGTAGAGACATTTCAATTTTCTTCATTCTGCTATTTTGTATACAGTCTCATACCCAGGGCCTGATATCAGTTAATATAATATAGTGGATCATTGAAACAAAATACTTAGATTTTCATATATTACTATTGGATGATTGTTAATTCCAGAAATTACATTTATGTTTCTTTGATTGCTACAAGCTCCTGGTTTCAAAGTGTTGAGGCTGTTAAGTCTGCTCTTCAACTGAATCTGATGCAGGTAAGGTGTTAATTAAATAATAGGTGAAATTTCCTGCACTTATTGTCACTCATTGTGAACCAAAATGTGTTAAGAGTCCATCTCATATGTAATCCCAATTGGCTACATGTTATTTTCATGTTAAAAAGAATACTGGACTGTCATAACAATTAGTCCCTGTTCCTACTAAAAAAAAACTATTTGATCTTTTGATGGTGTTTTAAGGATAAAGGAAAATTCAAATGGCTGTCTTAATAGATGTCAACATCGACTAATGGATAAATTTTTTGTACTGTAGGAGTTTGGCCAATATCCACTCTTAGACAAGACGAACAAATTGTTGGTACCCTTGCGTACCCACTTCCTTGAGGGTTAGTAGCCTTAATTTGATTGCATTTCTGGAGCCTTTTTTACATAACTTTGTTCTGCTTCCGCAATTCATCAGCTTCTGCATAAGCTTCCATGGTCTTCTTTTCATTTTCTTCTACTTTCAATGTCCTTTCAACTGAAACACTTCTATATTCATCCTGCAAACACTGATGCTTCAAATCATTGTTGTGTCTTGTCTTTATCAATGTTTCTTGTGCTTGGGTGGCCCATTCTTCCTGTTCAAGTTTAGCACATTTCATGTCATGGAAATTTTTTAAAAATTTTTCTGCTTGCGTTTTCAGATCTCTATCCAAATCACTGACTTGATTTTGAAGTTTATTGATGTAAATCAAAGTGTATGATAAATCATCTGCCTAATTCTTTTTGTTTTCTTCAAATCTTTGTACCTGTGATTCAAGTTGTTCTATAGTTGCCAAAGAAGCTGAATGTTTATTTTGCAACAAAATGGAGTTGTGTTTCTTAAAAAAAATATAGAGTCAAAATTTTTAGTAAAAAAAGTTTAGACCATTACAATAAACTAAATCATTTCTCTTGTTTTATTATGTGATTCTACCTCACTCTTTATTTTAAATAACAACTCTAACATGTTTTTTCATTCTCTTGTTTTATTTTGTGGTTGTACCTCAAAGGTATTACTATATGAGTCATAAGGAGACTAGAGTTGTACTACCTATGGTCAGACATGACTTAACATAAGTGTTTATTTTTTTTTCTTTTTCAATTAAGTAAATTTTTTAAATTAGAAATCCTTCACAGCGTCAATATACTTTTGTCAAATTATCAACAGAGTTTAACTGAAATAGTTGAATAATTTTGATACATAGACATATTACTTGGGTAAGATGATTAAGATCCTTTTATTTTCTTGCCCATAAATATTTAATATAACAAATAAATTATAAATTTATCATTAAATATAGTTCGCCTGCCATGTGTTTATATCTAGCTTTACCTTTGGCAACTATAGTTCATTGTCTACAATATTCTTTAAATATAACTAACTAACTAATTTATTAATGCATCATCCATATTTCATTAGCTAATCCCATTTTTCAAAACTGACAAAACTGCTATTGAAAATCCTACACCTTTGTTGAATGGAAAAAAGAGCAATACAGGTCACATGTTATCAGCTTCCCAGTACAAAGTGAGACACCCTTTAAGAATAAATCTTGTTGGGTCATGACAGAATGAATGACTTTTGTGAATGTTTGTTAAGTTACTTAGAGAAACTTAACATTAGACTCTGCTATTTATTTTGTTTGTAGGTACAAGTAAGTGTTCTTGTTAAGTGATTTGGGAACTTTGTAAGCAGTCGAAGCTGAATTAGAATTTGACGATTCCATCACATTTGTGGATTCCCTTCTATTGCCATCCCCGAAGTTCTTAAACTTACTGTTTGTGCCCACTCAAGGAGGTACGTATGTCTTTCATTGGGTTTTTTTTGTATCACACTTACATGTGTATCATCTGTTATACATTGTTTTAAAGTTATATGCATTTTTTTAGTGAACCTTAGTGTCCCGTTCGAGCTTCAATACTATGATTAATACGGATAGTTTGGATTAATCGTTGTATTGGACCTTGAATTGTCCGTTTGGACAGTTTGGGAAGATTGAATTTTTGTCCCTAATTCATGTGTTAAGAGGTTAAGTATGGTTTGTGGATTTTGATGAAAGTTTGGATAAATGCATTTTGCTTTTATCTCTGGGTGCACAATTGAGATGTTGTGACTGAATGCCACTGGTTTCACTTCGTGTACTTGGAGATGGAGGCGAAATGCTGCCAAAATTTTGTCAAATGAAACAACCCATAAATAACCTTGACACACGAAGTAGGTACAAAAATTCTATCTTCCTGAATGGGTTAGGGCCACACCTTTAATGAAGTAGATGGAATGCTTTTGTGTCATGTTCAATAACCTCGTTAGTATCACAGTAGACTAATCATGGATCGTAGTTAGATGAAAAAACCACGTATAAGTCACGAGTATGAGAATAGGGTTGAAGTATTCTTGCAATTTGCTAAAATGAATGCACCATCATTGGCTGGTAAATTCTTTTGCCCTTGTGTTAAATGTGCAAATGGAAGACGACAGTCATTAAATGAGATTAAGTCACATCTCATATGTGAAGGCATAATCCAAAGTTATACTAAATGGATTTGGCATGGAGCATTGTCACACATACCATCAATGTCTGAAACTGTATCTCGTGACGAGGTATTTGGATGTTGGTTGGAAGAAATGATACGTGATATTGGCCAAGAGGGTTTTCGTGAAGCTCATGCACCTTACTATGACCAATTAGAAAGCGATTCAAATCATCCATTGTATGCGGGGTGCACAAGTTTTACAAGAATGTCAGCCGTGTTAGGTTTGGTGAACTTGAAGGCAAGATATGGGTGGAGTGACAAAAGCTTCACCGAATTGCTACAGTTATTAAAGAATATGCTTCCTGCAGACAACGTTCTCCCCAAAAATCACTACGAGGCAAAGAAGATATTATGTCCTGTGGGTCTGGACTACCAGAAAATCCATGCCTGCCCTAACGATTGCATCTTGTACAGGAAAGAGTTCGCGACACTGCGCAATTGCCCCACATGTGGGGTATCCCGGTACAAAGTGAAGGATGTCGATAGTGGTGATGAGACCACAACAAAGAACCGTTGTCCCGCTAAAGTTTGTTGGTATCTTCCTATTATTCCAAGATTTAAGCGGTTGTTTTCTAATAAAAATGATGCCAAACATCTTTCTTGGCATGCAGAACGAAGAGTCACTGATGGTTTAATGCGGCATCCTGCTGATTCTCCCCAATGGAAGACAATTGATTGTTTGTATCCTAATTTTGGGTCCGACCCAAGAAACCTAAGACTTGCTCTTGCGACAGATGGTATGAATCCTTTTGGTAGCTTAAGTACCAACCACAGTTCATGGCCAGTTTTGTTGATGATTTACAACCTCCCTCATTGGCTATGCATGAAGCGAAAATACATTCTGTTGGCTATGATGATAGCTGGTCCAAGACAACCAGGCAATGATATTGATGTGTATCTTACTCCGTTGATTGAAGACTTGCGAAAATTGTGGGTTGACGACGTTGAGGTGTATGATGCGAATGTACAACAAACTTTCTTGTTACGTGCAATGGTTTTTTGCACTGTCAATGACTTTCCTGCGTATGGGAATTTGAGTGGATATAGTGTCAAAGGCCATCACGCATGTCCTATCTGCGAGAATCAAACAAGCTTCCTCCAACTAAAACATGGAAAGAAAACAGTCTATAATAGGCATCGCAAATTTCTCAAAGCTTATCACCCGTATCGAAGCTTGAAAAAGGCCTTTAATGGAAGGCAAGAAACTGAAAGTGCACCTAAACCGTTAGATGGAAAGCAAGTTTATGACAGGGTGAAGGACATTATCACTATCTTTGGGAAGACCCAAAAGAAGGAAGCAATGCAAAAGAACATCTAGAAGAAGAGGTCAGTTTTCTTTGATCTTCCGTACTGGTCCGATCTAGAAGTTAGACATTGTATAGACGTCATGCATGTTGAGAAGAATGTTTGTGACAGCTTAATTGGAACCTTACTTAACATAGAAGGAAAAGTAAGGATGGTTTGAAAAGTCGTCAAGATTTGGTTGAATTAGGTATACATGAACAATTGCATCCCATATCAGAGGGTCGTCGAGTGTATTTGCCACCAGCATGTCACACCATGTCTACAAAGGAGAAAAAATGCTTTTGTCAATGTTTGCGAAGTTTGAAAGTCCCACAAGGATACTCTTCAAATATCAAGAGCCTTATTTCAATGAAGGACCTTAAATTGGTAGGGTTGAAGTCTAATGATTGCCACATTCTAATGCAACAATTGTTGCCCGTTGCCATTCGAGGTACCTTGCCAGACAAAGTAAGGGTTTCCATAACTCGTCTATGTTTTCTCTTTAATGCTATTTGTAGCAAAGTAATTGACCCAACACTGTTGGATGAACTGGAGAACGAGGCTGCGATTGTGCTATGTGATTTGGAAATGTTATTTTCGCCTTCTTTTTTTGACATGATGGTGCATTTAATTGTTCATCTTGTTAGGGAGATCAGGTTATGTGGTCCTGTTTTTTTACGATGGATGTATCCTGTCGAACGGTACATGAAGGTATTCAAGGGTTATACCAAAAATCATTACCGACCAGAAGCTTCAATTGTTGAACGGTATGTTGCTAAAGAATGTATTGAGTTTTGTTTCGAATACGTGGATGCAGTTAGACCTGTTGGGATTCCACAACCGTGTCATGACTTATCACGGGGAGGTTACGGTACACGAGGATTCAATGTTGTCAGTATGACACGGGAACAGGTTGAACAAGCACATTTGTATATCCTAAATAACACACAAGAGGTTTTGCCGTACATAGAGATTCATAAACAATACATCACGGATACTAACCCAAAGATGAACATGATGAAGGCACTGCAACAGCATAACAAGACATTTGTTAAGTGGTTCAGAGAGCACATCCTTGGAGATGACACTGCTTCAAGAAAATTATCTCTACTAGCCGTTGGTCCAAAACTTAATGTCCCTACTTGGAAGGGATACGATATCAATAGCTACTCCTTTTACACACAAGCACAGGATGATAAAAGTTGTGTGCAGAACAGTGGTGTGAGTGTTGATGCTTCTTTAGAACACTTTTCTAGTGCATCAGATAAAAAGCCGATTCGAGCATCAATGCCTTACTTTGGTGTCATAGAAGAAATATGGGAAGTTGATTATAATGAGTTCAGAGTGCCTGTTTTCAAGTGTAAGTGGGTTAATGGAAACACTGGCGTTCATGTAGACCAATTTGGTTTTACCTTAGTGGACTTTACTAAACTGGGTTACAAAGACGAGCATTTCATCATGGTTGAACAAGCCAGACAAGTCTTTTATGTCCAAGATCCTTCAAACTCAAGGTTGTCTGTGGTTCTTCAAGGAAGAACAACTGCGATTCTCCATGAAAGTCAAGAACCTCCACCTGACAAACATGAGGTTGCGCCATTGTATAGGCAAATACTTGCAATTGGTGATGAAGATATGGTGGATGATGAGCATGCAAACCGTACCGATCATGCAGAAGGCTTGTGGGAAAACAGCAACACGTAACTAATTAGATGTCAAAGTTGTTGTCTTCATTATGTGCATAACTTTTACCAGCTTTGCAGGGTACTATTTTAATTATTGTCTTTGCATTTCTGTTTTGCTGAAATGATTGTAAATTATGACAACTTAAATGTCTTTCTTTTGTGTTTGCAGACATTAATGGCAACACTACCCCCGTCTCCTCCGGCTTCAGATGAACCTTCAGAATGTACGTCACGGAGGAGCAGACAACCAACGCGACTAACAAGCTTGACAAGAAGGAACTTGGAGCAGCGTAGACCAAGCGTCAATGTCAATCCTCAAACTGGGAGAGCATCTGGGCCCCACAAAGACAAGTTCCACAGCTACCTAGGAGTCGTAGCACGAGAAAAAATCCCTATAATCCACGAATATTGGAAAGATGTTCCGGAAAATCTTAAGCAGCTAATATGGGACGACATATTGGTATTTCAAAATGTGTCAAATTGAATGATTTATGGTACTTTCTTGGAATGAGTACATGTTGAAGGTAATACACTTAACGTGTGTTGTTGTTGTTGGTGCAGGGAAAATTTGAGATTCCGGAACCACTTGCAATGAAGAAGAAGGTGATGTCATCGGTGGCCACGAGATGGAGGCAATTTAAGTCTTCCCTAACATGTAAATACATATATGCTGATAAACAGGGTGAAGATAAAGAACATCCTTGTGTTAAGTATGGGTTAGATAAGGATACTTGGGAAGCATTTGTTGCAAGCAGAAAGAATCCTAGTTGGCAGGTTAGACCACTGTATAGTACAACTAAACATGTTTATTACAAGTGGTTAGCTAATTAAAGTTACTTATATGTTGCAAACATTTCATATTTTGTGTAATACACAGGGAATTAGGAAAAAGGCTCAGGAAATCCAGAAATTCAATGACTCCCCACATGTCCTATCTCGAGGGGGTTACAAATTGCTTGAAAAGAAGCTGATGGAAGAAAAGATAAAGAGAAGACAACAGGATGCAATGTTCACTGAGAACCCTACATTGCTGGATGAACCACCATCTCCAATTGTAAGACATGTTAAGTGGAAGATGGCTCGAACAAAGAAATATGGAAGAATGACATCTACAGCGGCCCAAGAAATATCAGATAAAATAGTGAGTTAATGTCATGTTTTTTGCTTAAATCAACTAATATTTTTGCAATGGTTAACCATTCTTCCATACATTATGCTGTCATGTCATGCTTCATGCAGGACTTGTTAGAAGAACAAACAACGCAGGGAAGCTTTGTCCCACATGGCCAAAATGATATTCTCAACACTGCACTAGGACGACTAGAGCACCCTGGTCGTGTCCGTGTAGCAGGGGCTGGTGTCACCATCCGTCAATATTTTGGACAAGCATCCCGATCATCTAGCAGTGATTTTGCGAACCTTATAGCAAATTTGAAAGAAGAATGGAGGAGAGAACAAGACGAAGTTGCGAAAAAGACTCTTGACAAAATCACTCAACAAGTTAAGGAAAGCTTGGGAGAAGAGTTGAAGGATGCCATCAAAATGGAGTTGTCCTAAATGGCATCACCACCGTCCCCTCCAGTTGATTTAGATATTCAGCAAAAAATTGCACGGGTAAGCACGAATGGGAGTTGTTCTCCAAATCAAGCGAATCCATCAGTAGAAGAACATGTTACCAATGTGGTACCTACAATGGGACTGCATGTGGTTTCTAATCAATCTATGAAGCTGGTTGCCATGGGAAAAGTTGAGCACGGGGTGGGCACGATACACAATGTGGCTTATGCAGATGATGTGGTCAGAGTTACAGTGAAGCAAATTATCGATGGGGACGCTTTAGTCCCTTTCCCGTCGTCTGAAATCCAATATGTTAGACAAACCCTTGACACATTTGTTGCATGGCCCACACATCTTGTGAAACTTGTACCTCACGAGGTATTAATGTATGGAGTTTTTCATGGTTATTACAAGTTGTTATTTTTATAAAGTACGTTGTTATTTTCAAAACCTATTATACAATATTCAGTTAACTTGACGTGGTTCTTTATGAGAATAGGATGCACAGTTGTGTTCCAAAAAGCCTAGTGAAGATGTTCAGAGGTCGGGCACTGATGCTAATGATGACCCATTGGGCAACTTGATTCAGAATCTCTCTGTTTTTTACAAGAAGCCGGTGGAGTTGTTGTGGGATGGATCAAAATTTGGTCTCCCTAATGTACTGACATCATTCTTCATAACTTTTGCTGATGTGAATGAAATCGTTTCAGGCGACAAAAGTTTAAACATATTTGTCCTACAGTTGTGGATGATGTAAGTACCCTAATTTTGGTTATATGCTTAACATTGGAATGGTTTTGTGTTTTGGGTTGTAATCTGCTAAAATTAGGTTTATGGAAGAGCAAAGTACAAGCTTAGGGCATGGATTGGTCTATGGATTCCTTGAGCCTCAGTCGATTCACTGCGCAATGGGAACAACTTAAGACTGTGAAAAATACATCGAAACATGGGTCAAGGAATCACAAAGACAACTATACCTAGGAGCTTACTTCAATCAGTAAGCAAAATAAATGGTTTGGAGATGATTGCTCATATAGCCATGATAACATTTTCAAATTTTATTGATTGTGGGGCCCATTGGCAACTTGTTGTGCTATGTCCATGTGCTTATGAAGTTGTTTGGTTTTGTTCATTACATAGGAAGCCTGATATTCACATCAAATCCGCAATTAACAAGTTAGTTGAACTCAATTTTGTATTTTAAGCATATATGTAAATACCTACCACCCATTCATGTTTTAAATGCTGAAATTCAGGGCAATGAAGACATTGAAGCCAACATTCCATGTTAAAACGTCTAATGCCATACCAAAATAGATTGAAGTCAAGGTTAGGTGTTTAACGATTATTGTCTACATAGGTATGTGTTACATTTTGATGTTAGTTATACATTAGACATTATTTATTGTCTCATTTTAGAGCCATGTTCAAACCGGAGGCTATGAATGTGGCTATTACGTCATCCATTGGATGTGGAACATAGTCACCAGGCATGTCAAGAGTGAATGGAACAAGGTACATCTCATATGTAATCCCATTTTGCTTTTTAAGGTTAATGAACTGACTACATGATTCATGATCTGTAATTGGGTAATGTTCTTGTATTTATGTGTGATGTAGTGGTTTCTGGACTCGACACCGTTAGACATGGTGTACATAACAACAATTCGGCAAAAATGGGCAGCGTATTTGTTAGAAGTTAAAAAGAAGTCGCTGACACAACATTAGATGTAATAGGACAAAGTAGCAGGACGATGTATTTCTTCATTATTTGAAGAGTTTACAAACACTGATGTTCACTACAAACTGTGTATTTTGGTATGTTGACTTAAGTTTATTCAAATGGATTCACAATATTTGTTTATTACTAGTTAACTGAATGAATTGATGTGGATTCCCTTTGTGTGTCACAACTTGGTTTTTCCTCAAATAGTCAAGTGTGGTTGTTTGTGGATTTTGTCTCTGACATGTAACATGGCTTGATGTGTATAACTCAGATTATACTGCTACAGGGAGAGCATGTTATGAGAAACCTGTAAGTATTTGATATTGATGTCAACATTAATTAATTGGTGACTTTATGTTTTGCAACAAAAATTGAAATCGCTACTAAGTGTCTTGATACTTTATGTTGGCTTTGTCAGTGTTTTGGACATTTGGTGATTGCCTCCAGAATGATGCTTAGTAACCTTGTTACCGCTTATTTGGATAGATAGCTCATAGTCTTATTAATTATCTACTTGTCCCTCATCATGAGTCATGACAGAAATAGGACTTGAATTTCTGCAAACCTGGTGCAAATTTTTTAGGCAAATGATGCCAATACTGATGATTCCAGAGATGTCTTCTTTTGCGGAAACAAATGTCAAGAGGTATGGTGATGATGATCTATTTTTCATGTTCCTGAATCTTGATTGCTGCTTGTAATTCATACCAATTTTTATTTGCTATAGTAAATTGAAGGGAAATGCATAATAGTAATTGAAATGTACAGATGAATTAATGTTGCAGCTTTATGATTGTTAATTAGCCAACTTATTGGATAGCTTTTAGATTTCTCAATTTGGGATTTGAGAAAGAGCTCTACTCTGTCCATGACTATTGCATGGTATACTGGTATATTTATGTTGTGCTGATCAAGCTTGCGGAGAAGAAACATCTCCGGATGGCAATGAGCAGTGACTCTGGTATGTGACAGTAATTAATCAAGAGTTTTTATTAAGAAAAGTGATTTAAGCTGAGCCAATGTTTTCCTTTCTGCTACAGCTGCAAGTAGGACAGTGTTTGAAGTTTAACGGACCAAGAAGTGGACACCCTCAACATATTGCAGTACTATTGCAGAGGTCTAATAATATTCCATTTCTAATATCCTGCTTTTGTATTTGTCTTTCTTCATGGACTAATTAATAATATCTACCCTAGCTTCTCTTTTTTTTACTTGGGATTTGCTTAATAGCAAAAAGTTCATAAGCATATCCATTAAGTGGTGATTATTGCCATATGATTACTAGAGATCAAGTTGATATGGGAAACATGTATATTATGGAAAGATCTGCACTAGGTATAGGGAAAGGACCCAACAAAAGCTTCGTTTGTTGGGAAATGAAAATGGCCTAAAAGCTGAATTCCTTCCTTTTTGTCGCCTCTGTTGTTATGAAACTTAGCTTTGCTTTTAAGGCTTGTGCTCATTCAGGTCATTTAGGTCAGTAGTTTGAAGGGCATCCCAATATAATATTCTATGCAATTGACTGCCTTTTGTGATGGAAAAGACATCCTTAACCCTACTTTTATTTGACTTCTCTCCTTTAGACCATGCATGCACTTTCTAATTGAATGAATTGAAAAGAAAATTTAAATCAACAATTAATTTTAATAATAAAGTTCATATGAAAATCCGTGCAAAAATTACTTTAACATTACTATTATATAATATAATTTCATGTGATATTGATTAAAAAACTTAAAATAAAAATATTTTTATTTTAAAATTAAAAATTATATTATTTATAATTTTTATATTATCTTATGATTAAATAATAAATATTTTTATTAGTAAGACCCATATAATTTTTGAATTGGTTGTGTTTATATTTATTGTGTCTATACAAGTATATTTTTCTAGGAACTTGGAGTGCACAATTGATTTGAAATATGTGCTATATGCAACACTTTTTTGCTCCTTTTGTGGTTTTCAATTCATGTGGTTGCATGGTTGAAAAATTCAAATCCACAGGAATCTGTTTCAATACAAAGGACAGCAAAAGCAGTGGCTGCAGAGAGTAGAACAGATGGATGGCTCTTATTCGATGAAGGGGAATTACAACAAAGAAGGAACCTTTTTGAAAGGAATGCAACGTGGCATGTGATGCAGTTACCTAGCCCCTCCCAATGCTTTTGTAGCTAGTAGCATGGCCACTACTACAACCACAGTAACCACAAGAAAAATGGACCCAAACCTCATTAAGACACATGATAATTGTGTGGAGTCTCAAACCCTTCAACTTTACGAATTGAGGAGTGGTGATGGCATCAGTGACAACATGAAGGATAATGAGACAGAGATATCAGCTTCAGCAATGAATGCCAACAACTTGACCCCTGGTCAGTTTTTTGAGTTCCTTCCTATGAAGGAGTAATATCAGAAACACATGCTATGTTTTTAAAATGTGTTTTGATTTAGTTATTTTGTTGGAAAATGGCACTGCTTTTATTGTTAGTTGTTAGATGATGTTATGTTTCAGGAATTGGTGCTTTAATATGAAACTGACTTTGAATGAAGGTGTTGCCTTTTACCTTTAACTGCATTTGGACTATGATGGTTGAACCAAAAGCAGAATTATTTAAGTAATTAATTTGATGGTTAATGTCTGCATGTGGGTTCTGATGAGAGCTGAGAATAGGGGGAAGGGGGAATTTAATGAAGATTTTATTTTAAAACAGAAATAGGAATAAGATTTGACAAACTCGGATGTTGGAACAACTAGCTATGAGTTTAGGTTGGACTGTTTTTTTGTTCTTTTGTTATAAACATGGAAACGGTGCTGCGGTAGGCAAATATGCGGTGCATTAATGTAATCTAGTGAAGTACGTAAATTTTGAAAGGGCAGTCTATGACAATGAAGAAATCACATCAATGCAAGAGAAGGGAAAAGAGGCATAGGCGCATTTAAAGGGATGTTTTGTTGATACAAGAGGTTAAAACAAATTGGTATATATAATATCATGTGAGAACCATAATCATGAGAGTAATAAATTCTGATTATACAATCTTAATTACCTTAATACTCAAGGGATTAGTTTTATTCAATTTTAGTCTTAAGAGAAAATACATTTACATGTATTTTTAATATTTACAAGTAGCCTTCAATAATTTAGATACCACAAGGCCAATAAACTTTTGTATGCAATAAGTATGTTATATATTGGTCAGTTAATGCTGCAATATCAGTAAACTCAAAGATTCATATTGCTGACAATGTATTACAAATATCAAAAGTTAATTTTTACTAACTCATCAATTGTTGCCTATGATTTAACTTTGGTCCATTTTAAATGCAATCAAATGGTTGTTGGATTATATGGTGAAGAAATCTGAATTATTTGACTATTTTGTTAATTAATGGCGCATACAAAAATAAATAAGCGTTAAAAAAAATTGTGGACATCAAAGTCGGTTATTTCAAATAGCTGACTTAAAATCCAAGCATTCAAAGTCGGTTATTTCAAATAACTAACTTTAAATCTAAGCATTCAAAGTCAGTTTTTCCAAATAACTGACTTTAAATCAAAGAAATCAAAGTCGGTTATTTCAAATAACTGACTTTAAATGCAAGAAATCAAAGTCGGTTATTTCAAATAACTGACTTTAAATCCATGAAATCAAAGTTGGTTTTTCAAATAACTGACTTTAAATCCATCAAATCAAAGTCGGTTTTCCCAAATAACTGACTTAGAATGCTACTATTCAAAGTCGGTTATTTCAAATAACCGTCTTAGATTTTAACATTTTTTAAAAAAAAAAATTCAAAAAAAAAAAAAACAAAGTCGGTCCTTATAAAAATCGACGTCGTATACTTGCCTTTCTACGTCGTCTTGTACAAAGTCAGTTTCAAAACCGACGTTGTTAGGCTCAAATGACCGACGTTGAAACCATATGTTGTAGTAGTGACACATTAAGAAGTTTTTCAAATCAAGGTTTCAGAAAGCTCACAATGAAAACCAAATCTAGATGAGGTTCCTTTCAAGGTGCTAGGATTGGAAGACAATTGTATTCTTAATTATATGTTTCAGGAGGAGGAAATTAAAGAGACGGTTTGAAAATGTAATGGTAGCAAAAAATGTTTAAGACCGAATTGATATAATTTTTAGGTTCATCAAGGAGCTTTGTCATTTATTCAAATTCCTCTTTATAAAGGTTTTGGAGGAGTTTCATGCTAACCGAGAAAATGTGTCTTTCATTACCTTGCATTTATTCAAATCCCTCTTTATAAAGATTTTGGAGGAGTTTCATGCTAACTAAGTCATCTTGAAGGGTGAAAATGCATCTTTCATTACCTTGATTCTTAAGAAGGACAATCCTCATTAGTTGCGTCTACAAGTTTAATGCAAAAATCTTTTTCTAATAGACTTAGGAAAGTCATGGGAAGTCTAGTGGATGAGATGCAATTGTTGGGATTTTGCTCTTTTACTAAAGCCCAATAGGGCCTAGTGTGTAAAAAGAGTCAAAGAAACCTAAAGCCCTTTAGCACCTAAAGGTTAGGTTTTCTAGAGACCCATATATATACTACACTTAACCCTCTCTAAAGAGTGAGAGTAATAACAGAGATCAAGGCAATGTCATCTCTTGATAGTGAGAAAGTGTCCACACACTATCCCTTTCCCCCTTGAGAGATAGTCTGGAAGGTTTGCCATCAACAGATTACAAGGAGATCAATCGTGTAGTGATGCAAGAATTCTAAGGCGTGAGAGATCATCAAAGATTTGCACTCCGAGAGGTAATATTCCTTATGTGTTTATGAAACAATGATGATTCGATAAGCATACCAATGTACTAGGTTCTTAAATCGCTTCCGAATAAATCTAATAGTTCCAACAATTGGTATCAGAGTCTGGCTGTACATTAGTATGTGAATCTAGTTTCACTATTCCTATAATTAGTTTGCTTAGTGAAATATGGCACCTAGGATTCTATATTTGTTGATCATATGTGTTGTATGTTTATATTTATAATTCTTTTCATAAAAAAAAAATCAATGCTTTATTTGGTTTTCAACTTTTATCCATGGTAGAGATTTGAATGTATTCTCTTGGGTTGTAATAAGGAGGCTAATCCCATATGATTAGGTTTGCTCTTTGATTTTTTTTATTCTTGTATTTTTTTTTGGATATTATACAAAAGTTGTAATAAAAGAAGATCAAGAAGATGCAAAAAGAAGGACTGTCCTTCCCCTGGAGTTTCGTCCTGAGATGAGTTCGAGTGACGACGCAATGGACGTGACGGCTAGGGTTCCTGAAAGTTGACTTAGGGTTTCTTGCCAAAGTTTGTTTTTAAAGGGCCCATGGCTACCATAAAGGGGCTTGAAACAGAACCTATGGACTGAAAGGAAGAAGAATATGGGCTGAAGAGAACTTTATTTTATTTTATTTTATTAAGAAACCATGGATTAAAACTTTATTTAAATTGCTTTATTTTATGAATGGATAAATTATATGATATGATAACATGCTTATTGTGATAACATGTCATATAAAATAGGTGGTGCCATATTGTTGCATAACTTGAAAATTACATGAGCATAATAACTATTTTATCATCACACGACTAGTATGATAGTTATTATAGGATTATTTTGATTCAAAAATTAATTAAAATTATTATGATTTTTGTTAAAAATCTAGATTAATAATTGAATTAATTAATTTTGAATAATTAAAATCAAGACAAATAATCCAAATTATATCCTAAGAGAACTGTTTACATTGCGAGTAATTTGTGGGTCTTCTAAAATGGTAACGTGTTAACACACGCTGCATACCACAATCATGTATCATGATTGTGTGGAGCACAGGCTGCCTATCATGACTGGATTTTAGGACCTTAATGATTTTAAAATTCCGATAAGCTAAGCTTGCATGTTCATCGGTTTGCGGCAGCTTACATAGTTTTTTAAATCAAAAAAAGAATACTCGAATTTAAACAATTCTTGGAAATTGGAAAATTCTAAATTTTAAAATATTGAATGAGTGAAGGTTTTTAATTAAGTCATTAATTTAAAACCTACGGGCTCCAGTTGTGGGTTTATTAGTGAAATGGTTATTGCTAAAGCCCCATCGAATAAGGATAATCGGATTTCTCTAGATTAAACCTTAATATTTTCAAAATTTTAGTAAAGTTTTGTAGGACCCATCGTCGGCAACACTTAGACACTAAAGATAATTTTGAAAGTAAATAATGGTTAAATACATTTGACTTTGGTAAAGTTGTTAACCCTCCCATTGAGGCTCTGGCAATGGAACTAAAGGCCCAAAATAACAATATTAGTTTTACAAGTATCTTACCCATCCTAAGCCTTGTAAAGATAACTAATGGATTGTTAAACTATAAACGAGTAGTAGTTATTAGAATCTACTAGCACTATATCCGTTTGTTGTTATTCTTGTTTGTAATTAGTGTGTTTTTTCTTTCCTTTTCTTGTTTTCAGAAAATGTCTTCATTCAATCCTTTAGCTACTATCTTGAGCCAAAAACCTATGGATGGTACAAACTACAAACAATGGAAAACTAATTTGGATATTGTTCTTCAATATGAAAAACTCAACTATGTTCTGACTACCCCTAGCCCGCTGAAGATGTGCCTGAGGCAACAAAGACACATTTTCAGCTGGAGAAGGAAAGATGGGAGAAGGCAAATGTGGCAGTTCGCTGCTATATTTTAGCCAGTCTCGCCAGTCACCTTCAGGAGCAAGTGAACATGATTGAGAGTGAAGCAATGATGCTCCAGACTCTTGATGGCATGTTTGCTACGTCTAGCAGCTCTACTAGGCAGAATGCGCTAAATGCAGTCACCAAGACAGTTATGTCTGGAGGAAGTGTGCGGGATCATTGTCTGGCAATGATAGTAAACTTCAAGAAGGCTGAAGACCATGAGGTCAAATTTGAACAAGAAGTAAAAGTTGACATTCTCTTGCAATCACTGCCTAAATACTTCAATCAGCTCAAGATGAATTATAATATGAATAAGATGAATCTTGATCTTACTCAGCTGATGCACGAGCTTGAGAGTGCTGAACAGTCTCTAGTCAAGTAGGGCAGTGCCTTTTTTGCTGGTGAGAGTTCTGTGAAACCTAAGGGGAAACCTAAGGGAAGGAACAAGAACAACAAAAAAAAAAGAAATCAGGTATTCCAGTTGCCAAACCAGTTGCAATAAAACAGCCAAAAGGCAAGTGCTTCAAGTGCGAAAAAAAGGGGCATTGGAAGAAAAATTGCCCACGTATGAATCAACCAGTGGTTCAAACATAGTTTGGCTTTAAGTGAAGGACAAAGAGTTTTGAAGCTTGGAAATGGGGAGCTTGTGTCTGTACTAGGAGTGGGACAAATTATTTTATCTTTTGATAATTTCAGAACTTTGGTTTTACAAGATTGTTTATTTATTTCGGATTTTCAAAGGAATTTAATTTTTGTTAGTTGTTTGATTAAACATGGTGTGACAGTTCAGTTTAATTCTTCAGTTTCAATAAGAAGTTCATCTTCTTTTATTTGTTCCGGTGAAATGATTAATGGTCTTTATTTCCTTAGTCATGTGCCCTGTGAAGTTAATCATGTTGAATTAGGAGATGTTCAGCGTGTTCATTCATCAAAGAAAAGAAAAGTTTCCAATGAAACTTATCTTTGGCATTTGAGATCATGTCATTTTAACTCTAACATGATACAAGGTTTGGTCAATAGTGATATTTTAAAATCCCTGAACTTTGAACCGATACCAGTTTGTGAATCTTGTTTAGAGGGTAAAATGACTAAGAGATCTTTCAAGGCCAAGGGAAATCGTGCCACACTTCAGCTGGAATTGGTACATACTGATGTATGTGGACCAATAAATGTCCAGGCCAGAGGAGGGTATCAGTATTTCATCACATTTACTAATGATTACTCTAGATTTGGACATGTGTACCTGATGCATCATAAGTTTGAAGCTTTTGGAAATTCCAAGAGTTCAAGGATTAGGCAGAAAAGCATCTTGGTGTTCAAATTAAGATTCTTTGGTCTGACCGAGGGGTTGAATACCTATCTGGAGAGTTCAGGTCTTACCTGACCAAAGAGGGGATAGTTTCACAATTATCTTCTCTAGGGACATCCCAACAGAATGAAGTTGCTGAAAGGAGAAATAGAACCCTTTTAGAAATGGCAAGATCTATGCTTAGTTATTCATCTCTTTCTGATTCATTCTGGGGATATGCCTTAGAAACTACTATGTACCTTTTGAACTTAGCTCTGTCCAAGTTAGTTTCAAAGACACCAATAGAATTATGGAAAGGGTGTAAGCCCACCATGAATCATATTTGGATTTGGGGTGCTCCGGCACATGTCTTACAATAGAATCCAAATAAGATGGACTCGCGTACAGAAATATGCATGTTTATAGGCTATCCTAAAGGAACCAGAGGTTGGTTGTTTTATAGTCCGAAAGTAAAGAAGGTCATAGTGAACACTCACACGACTTTCTTAGAGGAGGACTATATGGCAAATTATAAGCCAAGAAGTAAGGTTATTCTTGATAAGCTAGTCTCAGATCAAGTTTCACCTCAACCTTAGGTGGTTCCAGCTTTTGTTCCTATGGTTGTTCAAAGAGGGGAAAATATACCTATAGTTGAACACACACAAGAACCAGATCCAGAACTAGAAGTTCAGCATGATGTTCAACAAGTGGAACTTGTAGAAATGCAAGTACCACTTGTGGAAGAACAAAATCAAGAATTGGTTAACCCACGTAATAAGGTTCCTCCAGAAATTGTTGATCCACCTAACTTGGATCGTCCTGTAGATGCACAACAACAAGTGCGGGAAAGTTGTAGTGGGAGATTGATTTGTAAACTCGTAAGATTTCTCTTGTTGGGCGAATTGTATCAGGATGTCATCATTGAAAAATATGATAATCCCACGAGTTATGACGATGTACTAGGAGATGTTGATGCTCAGGCTATGAATCGTGAAATGGATTCTTTGTATTCCAACTCAGTTTGGTCTCTTGTAGATGCACCAAAAGGGGTAAGACCCATTGGGTGTAAGTGGATCTACAAGAGAAAGAGAGGATCGGACGGGAAGGTTGAAACTTTCAAAGCTAGATTGGTGGCGAAAGGGTACACCCAAATAAAAGGTGTGGATTATGAAGAAACCTTTTCGTCGGTTGCCATGCTCAAGTCCATCTAGATTCTCTTAGATGTTGCAGCAAATCTTGATTATGAGATTTGGTAAATGGATGTCAAAACTGCTTTTCTAAATGAAAATTTGGAAGAGGATATCTATATGCAGCAACCAAAAGGGTTCATAGCCAAAGGGCAAGAAAACATGGTATGCAAGTTGCAAAGGTCCATTTATGGACTTAAGCAAGTGTCCAGATCATGGAACATCATGTTTGATCAAGCCATTAAGTCTTATGGTTTTGGGAAAAGTCCTGATGAGCCATGTGTGCACAAAATGATCTAAGGGGAAGCAGTATCTTTTCCGGTGCTTTATGAAGATGATATACTCCTTACTGGTAATGACACAGAGGTATTATCGGGCATAAAGACCTGGCTGAGCAAGCATTTTGATATGAAGGACCTAGGAGAAGCCAATTATATTCTTGCTATTAAACTCTTACCAAACCGGAAGAATAAGGTATTGGCATTTTCCCAGGCTACTTACATCGACAAAATACTTGCCAGGTTCAGCATGGAGAATTCCAAGAGGGGAATTTTACACTTCAGGCATGAGATTCATCTCTCTAAGGAGCATTCTCCTAAAAGTCCTGAGCAGAGAGAAGACATGAGTAGGATACCTTACGCTTCAACAGTAGGTAACCGTATGTATGCTATGTTGTGCACCAGACCAGATATCTACTATGCAGTGGGAGTAGTAAGCCGATACCAATCTAATTCGAGAGAGGAACACTGGATAGCAGTTAAACATATACTTAAGTATCTTCGGAGAACGAGAGATTATATTTTGGTCTATTCAAGTGGGAGTCTTGAAACCATTGGTTACACAGACTCAGATTTCCAAGGAGACATTGACTCAAGAAAATCAACTTCAAGCTATGTGTTCACTCTTAATGGCGGGGCCATCTATTGGAGAAGTATTAAACAGTCATGTGTGGCTGACTCTACCACAGAGGCTGAGTATGTTGCAGCATCAGAAGCTGCAAAGGAAGCCGCATGGTTGAAAAAGTTCCTTATGGATCTTCAGGTGATACCAGGTACTAGCCGTCCTATCACACTTTATTGTGATAACAGTGGGGCAATAGCACAATCCAAGGAACCACGGTGTCACAAAAGGCAAAAACACATAGAGAGGAAGTACCACTTGATCCGAGACATCATTGAAAGAGGAGACACAGTGGTAACCAAGATAGCATCGGAAGAAAACCTTGCTGACCTTTTTACAAAGAGTTTGCCTGAACGTGTGTTCGAGAGACATGTTACATCTATGGGTCTTAGGAGGATACTGGATTTGCTGTAGCTTTAGGAGCTTGTTTTTACTTTATTATTTTTGTGTCTTTTGTGCAAGACATTATGACATTGTATTTTTTTTGAAAGTTTTAAATGAGGTATTATTCATTTTTTTGCACACTATTTACAAACACTAAGGTCCGGATCAATTGTGAAGTATATAATCATATGGATACGTTCATAGAGGACATGATCATAGGTTCTCATAATTGATGAACAAATTCACAACTGTTAAATAAAGTTGGGCACTTTATTTAGGCTACAATGAAATGGTTTTGTCCGAATCATTGTAAAATATTGGTGTTAATTAATATTCACATTGAAAGGATCACAAAGAGATTTGATTAAGGGTATTTTTCTGTCATAAGGTATCAAATCTCCAGATAACTATAGTTATAAGATTGCTCTTAATTCTGAGTTTATTATAAATAGGTAATCAAATAGTTTTCATTCTTTGATTTACCAACGGGTGAGGTGCGATCTATTGACAGCCAATAACTCAGTATTTTGGGAGTGAGATTATTTAATTATCGGTATTTATGAGATAAACAATATGAAATTTGTAGGAAATGTCCCCTTGATATGTTTCAATACTTGGATATTGAAGACACTGGCCAGTGCATGTAATCCATTAGAGAAACTATCATAGTCAAGGGAATAAATAATTGATTGGGTAACAGAAAACTTGTCAATCAATTATAGACATTCTACAAAGGGGTGATGCATATACATGTTATATATGTTATTAATCTTGGAGTTCAAGTTCGGGCTTTTAATGGAGTAGCATCAAATTAGATAATCATTTGTTGATTATCAGGAGCCTTGATTAATAACAGCTGGTAGATCCCCAGCCTAGCTCACGATAAGGGATGGGGAAATTTCAGTTGATGACGACTAGTGAGTTACATGGTCTTGGGCTTTAGGCTCAAGTTTGTACTCAAGAGCAAGTGGGATATTGTTGGGTTTTTGCTCTTTCACTAAAGCCCAATAGGGCCTAGTGTGTAAAAAGAGCCCAAGAAACCTAGAGCCCGTTAACACCTAAGGGTTAGGTTTTCTAGAAACCCATATATACACTACACTTAACCCTCTCTAAAGAGTGAGAGTAATAACAGAGGCTGAGGCAAGGTCATCTCCTGATAGTGAGAAAATGCTCATACACTATCCCTTTCCCCCTTGAGAGATAGTCTGGAAGGTTTGCCATCAACAGATTACAAGGAGATCAATCATGTAGTGATGCAAGAATTCTAAGGCGTGAGAGATCATCAAAGATCTGCACTCCAAGAGGTAATATTCCTTACGTGTTTATGAAACAATGATGATTTGATAAGCATACCAATGTACTAGGTTCTTAAATCGCTTCCGCATAAATCTAATAGTTCCAACAACAATGCACCGTTCTTGGAGGCAGAAATATATTTGATAGTGTGTTGATTGCTAACGAGGTGATAGACGAGGCTAAAAAGTAGAAGTCATGTTTGGTGTTTAAAGTAGATTTTGAGAAAATCCATAAGTTTGTTCGAAATTTTTTTACTACGATGCAAATGATGGACTTCAATATTTGGTGGATTGGTTGAATTAAAGGGTGCAATAGAGTCCACTAGATTGAAACTAAAGTTGAATGTTGTTGCAATAAGAGAAAGATCAATGTGCATCAAGAAAGCAGTATAATGAAATGCCTATTAAATAATAATAGAGGAAGAATAGAGGTAGAGAATCATAGAGTGATTTCCCTAAAAAAATCACGAAGTACTTTCTCTATAAAAAAAATCACGAAGTTTTGAAATCCATTTAATTATTTTTATAATACAAAACAAAAGAAACAAATATCAAGAGAATTTTGAAATCCATTTAGAAAATTAAGAAATTTACTCCTATTGTCATGTTGACATCTGAATAACAAAAAATAGATGATTTTGCGCTTTGTCTGAATTTTTAAATCTTAATGGTTTAAATACTTTTTTGGCCTTTGCAAATATGCCAGTTTTTTGCTTTTAATTCCTAATATTTCTTTTTTGTTTATAACTGCTAATATCGAACCATTCTGTTTTTTGTCCTTCCATTACATACACAGTTAATATGACTTAATTAGACATTTTAATGTGACAATATCAGATTACAAAAACACTTACATGACAATCCTTGATAAAGTTGCATAAACAATTTTGTAAAAGACAGTGATGAAAAAGACTAAATACGGAAGGTTTAATTTAAACATCACATGACCACAAAAAACAAAATGCAGAAATTAAAAGGAAAAAAATATTTACAGGAAAAAAATCAAGTCAATTTTAGTTTTCTTTACTTTTTAGGTGGAGTGGCCAGTAGATGTATCATTCACATATGACTTTTCCTTCAAGCGATAGAAGTACTCGAGCTACAATTTCACAATAGCTACTTTTTGGTCACCCTATCTAATCAGAGCTAAACAAGTGGATTCAATTGGTGGTCTCTTCAATGTTTATCTTGATGAGTTTGATGAAAAATGGACGATTCAAATTAAAGAGTTTGACTATGTCATCATCAATGTGGTTCTTTAGGCCAATGGTGTTCTATGAGAAACAAAAAATAGTTGGATGTCAATAATGTTCTTTAGAAAATGTCGTTCATTTACCCGGGCACTATGGCTATAAAAAGGCTTTTAGGACTGCATTTAAAGCCATCATTAGTTTAGAAAACTTTAAGGGTGTAACATTTCTAAGAACATTTGCACTATCTCAAATGGGGTGTGGGATAAAGGTGCAAATTGTGTGAGAACTAAGCCATTTAAGAGTAATGAAACAAGGTTAGAGGGTAACAATTTGGAGTTACATGCCGTACAATTGAAGGAGTTCAAAATTGCTGAGAAAGAAGCCAGAAAGAAAGGTTTGAAATTCATGTTACTTGACACCACTCAGGCAATGTTACTAAGGCCAGATGGCCACCCCAATAAATATGGGCACTGGTCAAATGAGAATGTGACATTGTTTAATGATTGTGTGCATTGGTGCTTGCCAGGATCCATAGACACAAGGAATGATTTCCTACTAGAAATGTGGAAAATCGAAGATGTGAGATCTATTAATAAAGATAAATGATTTTTTGTAGTCAAGAAAAAATAAATATAATTTATTTGAGTTTATCATTTGTTGCTACTATGTATGATAACATTAGTAACACTATTTATATACTTTATAACAGCGATTGTTAACCCAAATTCTATAAAGAATGAGCAATCACCCTAAAAACTGTGGTGGCGACAGAACCTCAAGCACTGTTGTTATTATGTTCACTGACTCTCATTCAGACGCACACAAGCTAAGGCACTCAATTTCTTCAGTCTGGATACTCTACATAGCCAAGGAGCACCATGAAATCAGGGGATAATTAAAATGTTGCCAAAACCTTCTTCACATGACAACCAACACCACACTACCTAGCTAGCTATTATCATAAAGGAACTACAAACTTCGATCGCACTTAGTATTGGTTCACAAAGCCACTCACATAAACCATATAGCATCTTGCTTGCTTATCCAAACCCGTGTGTAACCTCAATGGGTACACAATCATCCTCAATAATTTGGTGAAATGAGGAGTGACTTCGAACTATAGAATCCAAAAGGAGTACTAGCAATTCACTCTCAAAGACACTGATTCTAACATACTCTCTTTTTGGTTGAAATTCATGTGCGTCCTTTTATTTTGGAAATGAAACTCACCAAATGAGATCGGAAATTTAGTAGGAAGTACGAGAATTTCACCCAATAGAAGACTATGTGTCAGAGTGTTACTGAGTGTATGGTAATATTTGTCTAAAAACCAATCTTAATCCACAAATTGAGAGGTATATACGAGACTATATTCCAGATAAACATTCTAGAATCAAAATAACCGGAAGATATAATAGTTTAGTGGTTCAAGCATTTTGACAAACATGTAGCAGGAAGGCAAAAAAAAAAAAAAAAACAGCACATAAAAGATAAAACCAAAACTTCAGAAATCAACACCAATGTAACTCAGATGAAAATATCAATACTAAAAGAAACACTTGGCTCATAAAACATACATCAGTCTTAAGCTATTCAATGCTCCGTGTTCTCTCTATTAGTCTCCCAATGCTCGTCCCTTGATGCCTCTCGGTCTGCATTTTTTTCTCCTTTGATGTGTGGCTTTTTCACCAAAAAGGGGGAAAAATTATTGTTATTACCATTTAGGGGCAAAAAATTTAAAAATTCCCATTTAGGGATAAGACGTGCCAAATGGTACGACCTTAAAATCAGAAGTCATGTTATGTGTCACGATTTTAAATTTTTTATCATTATTTAAAGTCGTAAAATAATTAACAATTTTATGTATCTTTAATTTAGAAGTCATAAATACATTTACGAATTCAAAATCATAAATATATTTACGACTCTTACAATTAATTTAATTTTCAATTTGGAACTTTTTTTTATAAACTGTTATGGGAAGTCGTATTGCACTCCTCTGCTTTGGCCTTTTTAATAAGTAAATGCTGGATACATGAAGTTTGCGTGGTGGTGCTTTTCAATTACTAAATGCTAGTTTCATGATCACACATCGAGGAATTGAAGCCAACCTAGAAAAATGTACAACTATAATGGAGATGTGCAGCCCAACCAACGTCAACAAAGTTCAAAAACTGAACGGAAGACTAGCGGCTCTGTCCAGGTTCCTCCCTAAACTCGTAGAAAAGGAGAAGCATTTCTACAGGTTGCTCAAAAAGACCGAACCCTTCCTCTGGGATGAAACTTGTGAACAAGCCTTCGAGACATTCAAGAAGACAGTGGCTACACCACCTGTTTTAAGCCGACCTAGGCTGGAGGCACCATTGATACTATATCTTTCAGTGGCGGACGAGGCTATGAGCTCAACCCTCATCCAAGAGGAGGGGAAGCATCAAATCCTCATCTATTTCACCAGCCGCATGCTATATGATGCCGAGAAACGATATCAAATGATAGAAAAGATAGCCTTGGCACTCATCATTTCCGCCAAACGGCTTCGACCCTATTTTCAAAGTCACCAGGTGATAGTCAAATTGTGAGAGTTCGACCTTCGGTATGAACCTCGTGGTCCTATGAAGACACAATTCATGGCAGACTTCCTAGCAGAATTCACAGGGAAGGACAGATCCACACCGGACTAGTGGAATCTCTATGTGGACGAAGTGTCTAACATAAAGGGAAGGAGAGCATGAATCATCCTTAAGGGACCTAGCAACATCTCATTAGAACAAGTTCTCAAGCTCAATTTCAAAGCTTTAAACAACCAAGCCGAGTACGAGGCACTCATAGCAGGCCTTAAGCTCGCAAAAAAAGTTGGGGCTAAATGTCTAAGATGTTACTCTGACTTGCAACTCATCCAGGGACAGGTCGCCAACAAATTCCAAACTAAAGAAGTTATACTCTTCTAGTATTATCATTTAGCCAAGGCACTCATTGATAGCTTCGAGTGTTTTGAAATGTACCACATACCGAGATAGAGAGTAACATCAGGGCAGACCTGCTCTACAAGCTGGTCAGTACTAAGAAGATAAGACACCTCAAGACCATCATCCAAGAACCACTCTAGACTCCCACCATTGATACCCAGGAGGTCATGGCCGGCAAAGTGGAGAAACCCAATTGGATGACCCCTTACAAAGATTTCCTCATCAAAGAGGCACTACTGACAGACGAGAAAGAGGCTCGACGCCTAAAAAGGAAAGCCAGCTACTACGTGATCCTTGATGGCGAGTTGTTCAAAAGACGTCTGACGGCACCTCTGCTTAAATGCCTAAACAACCAATAATAAATTGTGTCTTGAGAGGTCCATGAAGGGATCTACGGTCTCCACACAGGGGGACACTCCCTTGCCACCAAAACAGTAAGAATCGAGTACTACTGACCAACTCTTAGGACCAACGCCTTCAATTTCACTCAAAGGTACAAGAAGTGTTAGGAGTTTGCGGACATCCCTTGGGCTCCCCTTGACAACCTTTACACCTTAACCTCCCCTTGGCCCTTTGCCATGTAGGGGATGGACATCCTAGGGCCTTTTCAAAAATCCCCTGGAGCGGTCAAGTTCCTATTAGTCGTTATTGACTACTTCACCAGATGGATCGAAGCGAAGCCCTTGCAAGAGATAACAGCAGTGAGGTAGAAAACTTCACATGGAAACATCTCATATGCAGTTATGGTTACCCTTTTCCATTGTTACTGACAATGGTACACAATTCAAGGCACTAACATATCAAAATTTTCTCATATGACTTAGTGTCAAGCACCTTGTCACTTCTGTTGAACACCCCGAGACCAACGGTCTGGTGGAGGCAACAAACAGAGTCATCCTCTGAGCCTTACACACTAGACTCAACAAGTCTAAAGACCTCTGGAAGGAAGAACTCCCCAGCATACTCTGGGCCTATCACTGTTCACCTCAGAGTGCTACACATAAAACTCCTTTTCGACTTACATATGGAACAAACACCATGATCCCTGTCAAATTGGGAGAACCATCAACAAAAAGGATGCTCTTTTAAGAAAAGCATAACGAGGAAAACATGAGGGTCGAACTAGAAATGGCTGGGGAAGTTCAAGACATGCTAGAATTAGGGAAGAAACCAATAAACTCCCAATTACAAGAAGACACAACACCATGTTCACCCATGAACCTTCCAGCCAGGTGACCTAGCCTAGCATGTCTGGGGTGAAGCCAGAAAAAAAACCTATGTAGGCAAACTTGAACCCAACTGGGAAAACCCCTTCAAGATTGTCACCAACCTAGACAACGGAGCCTACAAGCTACAAGAACTAAGTGGTAAAGCCAATCCAAAAACATGGAACGCAACCCACTTGAAGTTCTACTGCAGTTGATATACTGAAGACAGGATGGCGTACTCTTTTTCCTACTCGAGTGTTTTATCCCAAGAAAAAAATAGGGTTTTGGCTTGAGATCGAGGTTTTAATGAGGCCCATCCGACGAACCATAACGAGAATATGTACTCAAATGCTATATCAATAAAACATATTTCTCTAATTTCTATATTTGTGTCTATCTTGTTGGGACATGGAAAAACTCAGGACCAACTCTTGGTAATCCTTACAGGTTCTTAATATCCAAGGTCTGCTTTCTACAGCACCCTCGATAAACCTCACAGGTCCTTAAATATCCAAGGTCTGTTTTCTACAGCATCCTAGGTGAACCTCACAGGTCCTTAAATATTCAGGGTTCGCTTTTTATAGCACCCTCGGTGGACCTCACAGGTGCATGGTCCACTTTCTACAACACCCTTGGTGGACCTCACAGGTCCTTAAACATCTCGATTTCGCTTTCTAAAGCAACCTCGGCGGACCTAACAAGTTCTTAAAGGTGGACCTCCAGCAAAACCTAGGACTAACTCCCGGTTTTCTACAAGTTCATGAATCTAGGGCTGGCTTTCAATAGCACCCTAGGTAGACTTCCAACAAGATACAGGACAGACAGGTCACTAGTCAACCTACTATGGTTCTCAAAACCAAAGTCAATCTTTAGTAAGCTCACTCTCCTAGGGTCTACCCTTGGTGAGCCTTGACAAAACCCAGACCTGACAACCCCTCTAGTAACAAAATTGACAAAAATCAAGGTACAACAAGGTCCACCATCGACATACATTACTGTTGCTAAGCTTTCTTATGCAGGAACAAGTGTCCAAGTTCCACCTGTGACACTAAAAATCCAAGAAACATTCTTGGTATTTTAACTCTTTTGGCACCTTGACAGACAGAGCCATGAGATCATTTGTTTTGTAGGAACATGTGTCCAAGGTCTACCCTTGGTACACAAAAACTCAAGACGCACTCTTGGCACATTTTACTCCTTTGGCACCTCGACAAACAAGGCCAAAGGATCATTTGTTTTGTAGGAACAAGTGTCCAAGGTCCACCCTTGACGCATAAAACCCAAGACACACTCTTGGTACATTTAACTCCTTTGACACCTCGACAAACAAGGTCAAATGATCATTTATTTTGTAGGAACAGGTGTCCAAGGTCCACCCTTAACGCACAAAACCCAAGACGTGCTCTTAGTACACTCATTCTCTTGGAACCTCAACAAGTAGTGCTATAAGACCAGCCACTAGCAAAAGCAAGAATCCAAAATATATGTCTAAGTTACACCTTGGACATTCGAAACCTAAGACACATTACAAGCAGAGTCTGAGGACCCAATATTCATCCTTGAACAAAAAGCAAAGCAAGACACTATCAAAATACAGGGCTCACTCTCTACGATGAATGGACATCATTCGCATGACATAATCTCATCATCATAAGAAATTCAAAAGCAGAAGATAATATATAAAAGCACAGAAGATTGAAGGTGAAGAAAATAAATGTTGGCATTAAAATAATTGTCAAAGATTGCATGGCCTTCATGACCCAAAACAACAAAAACGAAATAAAAAATAGCAGCCTAAGCATTGGCTTCCTCACGGGTACCCTCATCAGCAGATCAAATCTCTTTTTCATTAACCAAGATGTTGCCTTTCACATCTTTGAAAGGGTCGAAGAAACCCAAATCAAGATCTTTTGCAAAAAGGCCAGCTTTCCTAACAACCTTGAGGAAACTATTTTCATGCTGCTCCACTGCCTCTACTTCCTATTTGTAGAGGGCCAGCTCCTATCAAGCTCTTTGCTGACTACCATCTCCATCAAAAGATTGAGCTCAGACTCCTTCAACCTCGCCTTCCAGGTCAGCCACCTTCTTGGCAAGCTCCTCTTTCTTAGCAGTAACCTTGTCAACCTTGGGAGCCAAGTCTTTTTTCTCCTGCAGTAGAACCACGACCTCTTGATGGAGCTGCCCATTTTCTTCCAAAATAGCCAAACTCCTCTTAAGAAAGACCTTGGCAGAGTCCGTGGAAAGTTGAATCCCCACTGACCTTATCAAGTTTTTGTCAAAAGGGGTCAGACTTCTTTGTTCAGGCACATGCCCTACACCCCACAAAGAGCTAATCTCCCTCGAGACATGCAAGAATTCGAGGGAGGTGACAGGGCGAAAGATGAAGGCAAAGCAAATGCTGGCTTAGCAAAGGCCGATGGCGTAACAAAGGTGGCAACAAGAGAAGGAGGAGGTGAAGGAATAGGAATGGCGGCAGTAGCCGGAGCCAAAGCGGTAGGGGTCAGAGCCTGGGAGGCAGTAGTAGTCACCTCCACTGGGGCGGGAGCCTTGACAACAAATGTTGAGATAGATGGAATCAAAGTGGTGGTGGCAGTCGCGACTGTTAAAGTTGGAGCTCGGGTAGGAGGAGAAACAAGTACACTGGGAAGAAGCCTAACAGCCTCCCTCATTGCACGCAAGGTACGAGGGGCTCGGGACTTTTTACACCCAAATGTCCCAGCACCATCATCCCTCTTCCTCTTAGCCAAAATGGAGGGAGATGTATTGGGAAAAGCAGTAGCAATCCTTTGCCTTGCAAAGTTCTTTATTATTGTGTTGCAATTTCATATCCTCACTCTGTGAGTCAATTTCTTGTAATTTTTCAAACATTTTTGTTTAAGAAAGTTAGGAGTGACTTGTGATTAAAGACTACTTGGCTATATCAATATTAGGGGGAGATTGGTCATGTGTCAGAAGTAGTCATGAGAATACTTGTATCCGTAGGCATTAGTGAAGAATACTTGTTTAAAATTAGTTTTGATTAGTGAAATCATTCTCAAGTTAAAGGAAAATTAGACATAGCTTAGGTTGAATGAATCAATATAAAAACAAGTGTTTTGTTCTAACTCTAATTTATTTCCATCACATTTTCATCTTTGGACAAAACAATTACAAACTTGTCTTTGCAAAAAGATTTCAAAAAAAAAATCTAAGTCTGAAACACATTATTCCACCCCTTTTTTAGTTTGTTTTGTTCATTTTAGTTGGCACTAAAGCTCAGTCTCTTGGGGTTAAGTACCTAACAGTATAGAGGAACAATGATCTTGAAGAAAAGATGAACAATAAAAGGCAATATGTGATTAGTCCATCACTCTTCAAAGGTGTCAATGATGACTACTAGAACAAAGGATGATTGCTTTCTGTGAGTCATTTCACATTGACATGTGGGATGTAGTGGAGAATGGCAACCACACACCCTATAATGCAGGGTTGAATGATATACCTAACTCATAGAAGATGGCCTAATGAATAGAAGCAAAGATACTTGCTCAACTCAAAAGCTCACAATATCATGACGCGTGTCCTGTTTGAAGAAGAATATGTAAAGGTACACAATTTCACAAGTGTCAACCACATGTAGGACTAAAAAACTCATGTCAATGTGATAGATCCAATTATAATATGATCTCTTTTATTGAACTTAAAAAATAAACTTTTGAAACATTTTTTTAAATTTTGGAAACATCAATATAACGCAACACAATGTTGCTACAAACCACAAGGCTTGCTACAAGAGTACAGATTGTTACAGTAACAATAATATCTACTGCGCATATCTTTATAATAACATCATATCAAATGTTCCTGAATATTTGAATAGGTGTAACCACCTTATCATATCATATATCAACAAGTTATCTACAAACTGTTATTTATCTATAAATAACAGTATATCAATAAGGTACACATTATCTTATATTTAAATTAGATAACTGTATGCTATTATCTGTTATTATCTTATCAATAGATTATCAACAAACAAAGGCCCAAAGTCCACACTCCACACTATAAATACAACCCTACAGGTTCTCGCTCACTCACTCAATACATCATCTCATTCACTCCTGAATACATCTCATACTCTGGAATGAACACAGAATCATTCTATACTCAAACTCATTCTCTCTTTAGATAAACCTTGGTTATTCTCATATAAATTGATGTACTTACTTGAGCGTCAGAGTGTTTTTTCTTTGTTTTGCAGGTTCCTCCTCTAAGCAAAGTCTACACCTAACCGACGTGCAGAATTTGGAATTTACATTGGCCACGCCAACCTCACACATGAAATTTCCAGATTTTGGTAAGAATAAAAATATTACTTTTGTTAATTTTTTAAGACATTTAAATAAATAATTATTTTTGAAAAAAAAACATTTGTTGTCATATATATTGAAACTTATGCTTAATGTATGCATATTTAGAAAATTTTGATGTACTTATATCAATAAAGTTTGTTTCAGTTAGTAAGGATTAGACTTATTTTTCAAAAAGATGAGTTCAACTTACTTTTGTTATCAATGTGAGAATTTTTTAGAAGCCAACTTATCCAAACTTATATATATATATATATATGTGTGTGTGTGTGCGCGCGCGCGTGTGTGTAAAATTGTTTGCATAAGATGAAGTGTGGGTCTCAAGGTTACTCCTAGACGAGTCAAAGAAAAGGAAAAAAGAATTCCAATGGCCGCCATAAACAAAAGAGTGCAAATACTTAACTTGAAACTGGAGAACACCATTTTTATATAATATTATTTAAGATTATAATATATATAACTTTAGTTGACAAATCTTAGCGTACGTAGTTCCACTTTATTTAGAGACCATTTGCAATCTGCAAATTTAAAATAAAGATTTCAGAAGTTTAGTTGGCAAGCCTACATCAATTTAATCAACATGCATGCCATATTTTTTATTATTCTTTTTCACTTGCTTGCTAAAGTTGTTTAGGTACAAATAATTAAGTCATTTGACTCTGTTTACTAACTCCTGGACTTTGAGATTGGAAAGGAATTAACTAAAGCCGAATTGTAGAGAAATGGTACGTTTGGAAGACAAAAAAAAAAATAGAAAGGAAAGAAATACGAATAACAATATATGTTTTGTTTGATAGAAACAATTGGAAGAGAAAAAAAAATAGAAAGGAAAGAAATACGAATAACAATATATATGTTTTGTTTGGTAGAAACAATTGGAAGAGAAAAAAAAATAGAAAGGAAAGAAATATGAATAACAACATATGTTTTGTGTTTGGTAGAAACAATTGGAAAGAAAATAAAAGGGAAGTTTGATTTTCAAAATAAAGATTTAAAATCCTGTTTGATTTTGTTTTGCCTTTTAACTTTAAAAAATTATTTTGTAAATCAATTTTAAAAATCTGTTGTTGAGGCAAAATTAAATAAATCGTTTGGTAATTCTATTTTGAAAGTTGTTTTCAATGGAAAAATAATTTCTTGTTAATTTTTTTCTATACATGTTTTCAAAACTAAAAAATAGAAAACTTGTTAAATTATATTAACTACCTAATATCAATAACCATAAACCAACAACATAACCCAAACACCCTTGCAATTGGATAATAAGGTAAACCTATATATGCACATTTTACCCGTCTACCTATATAATACATACTTCGTGTTTAAAATGAAATAACAATTTCATCTTTCACAGGTACTAACATGTCATCCTATGTAAGACGAAATAGTTCTTAATAAAAAGGATTTGTAAAAATTGTTTAAAACATTTTCTGTATTATATTTCGTTTGGTAAGATGAAGAAAAAATGAGTTGGGTGTTGGTTTTAAATATAGGTGAATTTTAACTAATTTTATTTTATATAATGAGATGTTTTTAAAAGGTTAAAATATATTTTTTATCTTTATAAAATATGAGATAATTAATAGGTAATTTACATGTAACTTTATGCTTAGCAATTATTAATCCTCCCGGGACAAAATCAACAATAATAGTCAGGATAACACATGTCCAGGCTAGGAGGCTTGACAAAATGTCAACACTTATATTTGTCACAGTGGTCATCATCGACATCGAACAATACTTGTTCACCCTTGGGGGTTTTATGAGCTCGCCATTTTCTTATTTGTCAAGGTTATCACCATTGACACCAGACAACACTTGTCCACACTCGGGGACTTCACGAGCTCGTCATTCTTTTATTTCAAGTTACTAGTGGACAATCCTCATAAACCCATAACGCTCTTACAACCTTTTTCGTTCGCAAGCTGACTCTAAGGTTGGGGGCTTATGTACTGCACAAAATAGTTGTGACATGTGTCCTCCTTCCATATCATCCCTGCTACATGAGCGCGAACGTCAACCCTCATCAGTCGAGTTTTATCAGCTAACAGACTATCTGTTACACTTCAAATTATCTTATCTATAAGTAACATACTAGAAATTTTCACCAAAACATACAGAAAAAAAAAATTACCAAAACATACATGTTTACTATTCACAATGTAAATTCGGGTTGGGAGGACCCGAATTTACACTGTGATTTTTTAAAAAAATTTCAAAACCCAGTTGAGAATTCGGATCCCCCCAACCCAAATTCTAAACTATTTTTTTTTTAAGATAATAAGAAATAAATAAAGAATTTGATTTGGAAATAATAAAATTAAAGAATATAAATAAGGAAAAATGAATTTTGAGTAGTATTTAAACACGCGTACTTGCACATATTAATAATTCAATGAATTTTTTGTTTTATGCTATTTTTTAAGATTTTTAATAAAATTATATAATATACAAAAATGATAATTTAATATTTATATCTATTTAAGTTATGATAAATAATGTTGATTATTCACTATGAAAAATGAGAAAAAAATTAATTTGTACATGCAAATGCAACTATATAGAGAAACTAAAACACTACGATAATTGGGATGAGACAAGGAGATAAACATAATAAACACCACTTAATAAAAGGAAAATAATGGAACATTCTAACAATAAAAATTGAAATACAAAAATAACAAAACTAATTATAATTTGAAAGATGTTGTGCAGCGGACATGTCTTCTTCCATTTGAATCATTCTAGTGAGAGTTGTTGATCATGCCCAACATTCTAGTGTAGCAGTCCATTATTGTTTTGAACCTTTTTTTGTAACAGTTATTTTAATCAGTCGACATATTAACAATCACTAACGCCGTGAAAAACAATAATTGATAACAAAGGCAACAATCCAAACGACCAACAACAATACTTAATAAAAAAAGGCAACATAACCGACATTTTAAATGACAATGACAATTGAACATAACCAAACTTCATAAACACTACTTAACACGCTGAATCATTCTAGTCAGCATTATGACCATGTCTCATTCCATTTGGGTAACTGGTTTGTTAAAAATAGCTAAAATCTCTATTGGACAAAATTTTTTCCAGTAGTTGGATTCTGCTAACACCTTTAAGATGTCTTCATCGCTTATCAACTCTATTATGTGATATTCAATTACTTTTTCTGAATATTTTGCATGGCCTGGTTGTCGAAAAAATAATTTTCTGACCACCTGTGATTTGTGAATTCCATAAGGAGGAACCCCTACAGGCGCAACTTGCTTGATGACATCCTTGAGAGTTTGAATGTTGCACCCTGAAGGAATTTCAAATCTTATTGGATTTGTTTCAGTGAAGGAGTAACCCACAAAATTCCCTTGACGTGGTATGTTCCACTTGCCGTTGTAATATAACATTGCGTCATGTGTAGGGATGATGGTGGATCGGAGTAGGTTGAGAATACCATCGGGTGTTCTAATGATGGTGCATAGTAATTCTATAGGGCCAGCACACGGATATTGATCATTGCACATTAACATTGTGCAAATATCATCATCATTTGTGAGTTGCAGACACTGAAAAAAATATTGCTGACCTGCAGCTATGGATGGTTGTCGATAGTAGATTTCATGCACAGATTGGTCATTGGTTAACTGAAGGGTGTTGTGCATCCTAGTCTTAAGTGTATGAAAAGAGCAGTCATTAGGAACCCGCATTGGTATTGGAGTAGGACATTGAAAAGAAACACCAGTTTCGTTTTGTTTCAGTGATCCATTCGAAAAAATGAATGCTAATTTGGAGTTAGCAATGGTCTGAGTGCTTGTTTCTCCTAAGAACGCCATAGTATTGAGATTGAATTTGGTTTGTGAAGGTATGTTGTGTGGGAGTGTGTGGTTGTGTTATTTATAGTTGTTTGAAAATTTGGTCCGTTGATATGTATTGAAATGTCATAAGGTTTGAATTGTCTTTCTGATAGAGACTTGTTTGGAATCCAATGTAGATTTAGACATGTCATTATTCAAATTTCTCTTTTATCGATATAGTGCATAGTATTGTCAATTTCGACTGTGATGTTACCCTTCCTCATGGTGTAGCAGTCCATTATTGTTTTGAGAATTAAATTTAAATTGCGAGTTGTCAATTCAATGTCAGTTTTAATAGTGAAGTCTCTATCACGAAATTTTTTTTTGTTGGCTTATTTGACGTAAAAACTATGAAATATATTTGTCACAGATTTTTTATTGTATTGGAAATAAATTTATAAATTGCATAAACATGTCCACTTAAACTTTGCTTTTAGTGTCGAAAACTTAGTTTTTTTGTGTAGTTTGTCCATGTTTCTTGGGGGATCCGGTATACCTTGAAGAAGCCGAAATTGAAGTTTAACTCTGTCCGCTTGTTGCCATTCTACTATTGAGAAACAAATTAGTGCGGTGCAGGCTGACCATATGGAGGAGTCTTTGAAAGCTCTTGACTCAATAACGTCCAAAAATTGGAGATATGCATTCCACAAGAACTGAAATGATACATTTTAATAACTAATTAATTATTAAAAACACAAACCTCAACGGAATTTTGACATATTCCATACTTTAATATTTATTACCTGTTCAGATGTCATGTTGTCAAATCTTATTCTATAGCCGACGACATCTCCATGTGGTGTCCCAGTAAACCTTAATCCGCCGCCACTCCATCTAATATATGAAATAGTATTACACTAAATGATACTATACTAATCAAATAACAATGAATTCATGAATCATCTTACCTCGTAACCAATGGATACGTTGGGTTGCGATTAACCCTTGCTGCAATGAACGGCATGCGATACCATGCCCAAGATTGCAACAATGACGCACACCCGCCCATGCTTTTCACCTCAAGGTCAGTGGCCCTACACATTTCCCTGTATAGCGTTGCAAGACAAGTAGAGCCCCAACTATAGCGCCCAACTCGTTCGAGATCAGCCAACAAAGTTAGGTACATCAAATGAACCTTATTTCCTGTCTTGTCTGGCATTAAAACCCCACCAATTAGCTGCAAAATGTAAGCTCTACAATGTGCTTCTAACTGTTGTTGTGTTGGTTCTGCGGGAAGCGGTGGCATATTATCTTGCAGCCACTTAATTTTGATGGCAGAGCCGATTAGTGCGACTCCCTTTGGCGGAACCACACCCAAATATTGTTGACACATATCCTCCCAATCATAGTATGTTGCACCCGTTACTGGTCTACCGTCAACCCTTATTCCAAGTTGTAGTGCTACATCCTCAAGTGTAATTGTGCATTCCCCAACAGGAAGATGAAAAGTGTGGGTCTCTGGTCTCCATCGCTCAACAAGTGCTGTGACTAGATGGTGATCAATTTTGAAGTGTCGTAATTTGGCAACATCAGCAAAACCAATTTGATTTAAGAACGGCTCCATTAAAGGATGAGGAGCAGGTAGGGAATGACAATAAGAAATGATTATTGATTGTTGTCCCTATAAAATTGAAGTGTCATTTTGTTAATTGTCACGACAATAAAAAATGTGTTATCAAATAAAAGGTTATAATATATTTGTATATGTACTTACCATGTTTTCTATCCTTGAAGATCGATGACAATGTTGTTTCCACAATAACAGTGTTGGCTCCATTCCCCATTTGCACAATAAAATTTTGTCACAATTTTATTCTTATGATTTTAAAGAACATGTTGTGTATGGTATTTATAGGCAATTTGAAGTCTCATACGCGTAAAGAAGTGTCATTCCAATCTGTGTAAAAATACTGTGCGGGTCACTGTGCGCGTCAGGAATCCTGCCGGAACACTGTGCAGGTCACTGTGCGCGTCAGGAACACTGTGCGAAACACTGTGCGCGTCAGGAATCCTGCCGGAACACTGTGCGGGTCACTGTGCGCGTTAGGAATACTGTGTGGGTCACTGTGCGTGTCAGGAATACTGTGTGAAACACTGTGCGCGTCAGGAATCCTGCCGGAACACTGTGCGGGTCACTGTTCGTGTCAAGAACACTGTGCGGGTCACTGTGCACGTCAGGAATCCTGCCGGAACACTGTTCATGGTACTGTAGTTGAAATTGTCGATGCAATCGTGATCGTAAAAAATGTCAATGCGATGAACAACGTTGGATCTATAAAACAACAATGTGTTATCAACTCCTTATAAATTGGAGTCATCAGCTATGTTTCACAGCACATCATGCCCTTCACCTTGTAACTTCCAATTCACTATCAGTGTTATCTTGTTCACATACATTACACCTTATTTTAACCATGTCAAGCATAAACCAAACAGTCGATGCCATAGTCCACTACGATGCCTATGTAGCCGATTGTAACGTTGGTGTAGAGTTTAAGAGTGAAAAAAAGATAGTTGTTTCTATGAAGAGAGGCATGACCATGAATGCCTTGAAAAGAAAAATCCAACAAAAGATGGGTCTAAACCGAGGTCAAAGCATCACAACAGTCATTTATCGATACCCCGTAACTGTCGGGTCAGGCATGTTCAATTACCAGGCTGTTACCATCAATGACGATGAGGATATTGACGGCATGTTCAATGTCTATCACCGACACCAATGCTTCAGTTGCTTTGAGTTGCTAGTACAATACGAACAACAACCTTTTTTCTACCACTAATCCATTGCCACAAATTCAGCAAACACAACATACTGACTACCATACTCAAAGCCAACACAAAGGCCCATCTTCGTATAGCCCAAACAAAAGCATACCCACAAATGATTGTTACATCCCCCATTTTGCACTCGACGAATTTGGTGCACACATTAGCTCATACACACAACTGCTTAATGGATCAACAGACAACTGTGTCACCGCTCCCCAACTTGTGCACCCAAATGAGCCTCCCATACTAAATGCCCAACCAACTACTCACATTCGTGGTGCTCAATCTCCAGCAAACGAAATGTCACATGACTATCATCGTGAAAACGGGTTGCCGGATGAAGAAGTTGGCGATTTCAGTGACAATGAAGACGAAATTATAGCCATCAATGATGACAACAACATCAACGACAACGATGATAATGACATGCAATTTAATTTTCAACCAACAACAACTCAACAGTCTATCGTCCATATCCAAATTCTGCTGATGTTGGTCACAACCAAGCTAAGAACCCCGACTATGGCCATTTTTTAGATCAACCACAACAATCAGAATCACATGATGGCGAGCTATATGTTGGTCAGCGATTTCATCAGTTGGAGGACCTCTAACATGCAATCAAAATGTGGCACATTAAGAATCATGTCACGTTCAAACATAAGAGGTGTGCAAAGGATACATGGGTCTTGTCTTGTCGGGCTGAGGAGTGCCAATGGAAACTTAGAGCATCAGAACAAAAAAATTTACAACTTTGGGAAATTAGAATGATTGAAGGGCCTCACACATGCGTCATGCCCACCATTTCACAAGATCACAATAAGATGGATTCAAAACTCATAGGCAAAAATATCCTTGCAATGGTAGAAGAAAATGAGCAACTAACCGTTCCAACATTCATCGCATTCATTAGACAAGAATTCGGCTACACCATTACATATCGAAAAGCATGGAAAGCAAAACAATGGGCCCTCGAGAAGGTATATGGTAATTGGGAAGAGTCATACAACCTACTTCCCAAATATCTACAAGCATTGCAACTATTCGTCCCTGGAACAATTGTCAAAATTGAAACAAGACCTGCATTGGACGAGTCGGGCCAACCAATTCCAGACAAGGTCATATTCCATCGACTTTTTTGGTCATTCAAGGCATGCATTGATGCATTTAAATTCTGTAAACCCATGGTGCAAATTGATGGAACATGGCTTTATGGACGATACAAAGGGACGCTATTAATTGTAGTTGAACAAGATGGGGCAAACAATATATTTCCATTAGCGTTTGTCATTGTTGAAGGCGAGACAGCAGATGATTGGCACTTTTTTTTGCAAAACATCAGAACCCATGTCACACCACAACATGGTATATGCCTAATCTCTGATAGGCATTAGTCAATCAAAAGTGCATACAGACGACCAGATAGTGGGTGGACAACAGAAAACTCGTTGCATGTGTTTTGCATTCGACACATTGCGCAAAATTACAAAAAACAATTTAACAATGATGCCGAAAGGAAAAGCATCTTGAGTATGGGTAAGATATTTTCTAAATTTTTATTTCACATAATTTTTTCTAATGTAATTGACAATCATTTTTACATTTTTTTCTAAACAATAGGGTATGCCATGACCCAACCAGAGTTCTTTCGTCATTACTGCCTATTACAAGAAGACAACCCACTAGGCACTGCCTGGCTTGATCAAATTCCAAGGGAGCAATGGACTTTGGCATGGGATGATGGAAAGCGATGGGGACACATGACCACTAATTTGGCAGAGTCAATGAACTTTGTTCTAAAAAAAATTAGAAATTTTCCAATCACTGCCTTGGTCAAAGCCACGTATGAGAAGTTGAACAAATATTTTGTTGACCGTGGGACTCAAGCTGATGCTATGATTGCCTCCGGACAAGTTTACACACTCATTGCGTACAACTTCATCAATGAAGAAGAAACTAAGTCTAACACTCACTTCGTTCAGCAATTTGACCGCCAAAGATTTGAGTTTCAAGTTGAGGAAAGAGTGAATTCGAGAGAGAGGCGTCGCATGGGAAAATTCACTGTGAGGCTGGATCAAAGAACATGTGATTGTGGGAAGCCTCAAAAGCTACACATGCCATGTGCACATGTCATTGCTGCATGTAAGTATATCAATATAGATTACTTGCAATAGGTACATCCAATGTACACATTGGACTACGTGTCGAGTGTGTACAAAGTCCCGTTAGCAGGCATGCGTCATCACGATTATTGGCCACCATATGAAGGACCACAATTATGTGCCAATCCAGCCAACAGGAGAAATAAAAAAGGTCGACCAATATCAACAAGAATACATACTAATATGGATGACAGAGAAATAGGTCAACCAAAACGTTGCTCAATTTGCAGACTAGTAGGCCATTCAAAAAATACATGTCCTCACCGTCCTGGAAGTTCTAGTCAACCAATTTAATCTTTTGTTTTTGTTTACTATTTATGTTATAAACTTATATGCTTTAATTTAATCTTCATTTTAGGATTTTGGTCAATTTCTTGTCTTGTTTAATATTTTATTTTAATTTTTTGCTAATATTTTTTAAATATATTTTAATATAAGTCATCAATAGTTAAAATAAATTATCTTATAATATTTTTTATCTCACACTTTCATTATATTATATTTTATAATATAAATATTTATGTATTATAATATTAATTATCAAAATTAAATTATTAATATGTGCAAGTACGCGTGTTTAAATACTACTTAAAATTAATTTTTCCTTATTTATATTCTTTAATTTTATTATTTCTAAATCAAATTCTTTATTTATTTCTTATTATCTTAAAAAAAAAACAGTTCAGAATTCGGGTTGGGGGGACCCGAATTTTCAACTGGGTTTTGAAATTTTTTTAAAAAATCGCAGTGTAAATTCGGGTCCTCCCAACCCGAATTTACATTGTGAATAATAAACATGTATGTTTTGATAAATAAAATTATAAGATGTATGTTTTGGTAATTTTTTTTTTTCTGTATGTTTTGGTGAAAATTTCTAACATACTATCAACAAGATACACATTAACTACTATTTGAATTATATAACAACATGCAATTAATTGTTTACATATTAGTTATCAACAAAGGTCCATGGTGAACATTCTCCGAGACCATCTCGGACATGTATCTTCAATTATGGTCCCATAATTGATGTGTTTATTTGAGCGTCGGAGTCCTTTTCTTTGTTTTGTAAGTCTCTCTCTTTAACAAGGTCGACTCTCCATCCGATGCGTAAGATCTGGAATCTACTTGGTTATTTTCATCTTAATACGTGATATTTTCAGATTTTGATAAGAATAAAGGACTTTTTTTTCTTTGTTATCATGTTATAACTAATTTACTGCAATGTCGATGCTTCGCTGTTCGACACCAACAATCTCATTGGCACGGGTTTGGTCCTCACGAACTCAAATGATGGTTTTGTCTCAGCTTTGACCACTACACAAGTTGGCACTACTCATGCTGCAGAAGCAGAAGCTACTGCAATGTTAGTTGCAATCAAGGGGACGATAGAAAAAGGACTCAATAATGTTATGTTTGAGTCAGATTGTAAGCACGTTTTTTACTTACTTCATTCTCTTGGCACAAACAACTCTAAACTTTGCACTCATAATATCGGAGTGCAGGAACACACTCCTCAGCATCCAAACTCGTCAGTGAGTTTCATCCGCAGGGAAACAAATCAAATCGCTCACTCTCTGGTAAGGGCATCTAGATTCTATGCTAGTCTGCAATTTTTTTTTTTATTTACCTGATTGTATCAATTCTATTCTTATTAATGAAATGATTGAGCCCTTTTGAGTAAAAAAAATATCATGTTATAACTAATTTGTCTTATTCTAATTATATTTTTGGGTTAATTAAAGTTTTAGTCGCGAACTTAATTTTTCAAATTCGAATTTATAATCCATAAAAACAATTTAATGGCTTTTTGTCCTCCATTAAATTTGCATCAGCATTGTTTTCGGTCCCTCTAATTTTTTCTTACATTTTTAGTCCTTAATTTAATTTCATTGTTTAAAAGTATATCTAAATTAATATTGAATAAGTGAGAGACCGAAAATAAACAAAACAAGATAATTTGCCTTTTTTTCTAATTTTCTAGCAATTATTGTGAAATGATTTTTAAGTAATTAAAAATATTCAATAAAATATTAAATACTTTTTAACCATTATCGGAAATAGTCACAACCTAAATTCAAAACTCTAAAGAAGTAGAGAATCTCAACATATATACATGAACATGATTAATTGTTACCAAAAACAATACTTAATCAGAACAGGAAACAGCTCAGAGACAACTTCAAGTCACTATACACAATATTTATAGATCAAAATTGCTTCAATTACCCTGTCCCATTTCCCTCTTATTTTCTCATATTCTACAACCCTTTACAAGATGAAGTTCCAAGAGATTGAGCTTCTCTTTGGGAGCAAAACCCCAACACAAATGCTCCCAAAAGTGACTTTACTTGCAATCTTAGCCATACTTATATTTGCTATCACCCCAATGTGTTATCCTTTTAGTTACTCTTCACTCTTGAAGATCAATAAATATAAGCAGCCTTCAACTACATATGATGGGACAGAAAGCTTGCCTTCAACATCTGTGAAGAAGTGTGACATTTTCAGTGGGGAATGGGTGCCGAATCCAAAGGCACCATATTACACAAACACAACATGTTGGGCAATTCATGAGCACCAAAATTGTATGAAGTATGAGAGACCTGATTCTGAGTTCATGAAGTGGAGGTGGAAGCCAAATGATTGTGAACTCCCCATATTCAACCCGTTTCATTTCCTAGAAATTATGAGGGGAAAATCTATGGCTTTTGTTGGAGACTCAGTAGGAAGAAATCATATGCAGTCTTTGATTTGCCTCCTTTCAAGGGTAAGTCTTTTTATAATTCTTCAACTCTGAATCCACATCATTCTTTTATTTGCTTTTGTCTTTGTCTTTGATTTATTGATGCCATTTTCCTTTCAATGGTATTCTATATGCACGGCTTTTCACTATGGTGAAAAGTCATTATTCTTCTTCTCAACTAAGCTAAGGTCATCTCTAATGGAAAATGTTTGATGAGATTTTAGGATAAAAAATAATTTTCTATTTTCTTTTATTGTTAGAAAAGGTCCAAGTTAGTATATATTTTGGATTTCTTAAGTTTTGACTTAGGTATTTTATATAAGTAATCAATCTTTAAAATTTCTTAAAAATAAAAAACAATTTAATATATTCTAATACTCGAAATGGGTATCTTTAAGTTTTGTATTAGAGATACCTTATATTCACACTGGAGAAGAAATAGTCATCAATGAGTTTCAACCCTCAATTCTAAATCTCTAGCTAATTTAGCTGCAAACTAGCGCATTAATGGGGAAATTTTAAACAATTTCAATACTCGTTTAATGCAGTTAATTAATATCAACTTTAAATGTTATATTTTCTAGGAGGAAAAGTTCACCTAGCTAGCCCATAATCCCATATGATATAAGCACATTATGAACACATTTTTTAGCATATTTTATTATTATTTTAAAAAGTCATTTAGTAGTCTCGAAAGCCATGGCTTTTGAAAGTACATATTTGATTTTTAAAGATTAGACCAATAATATATATAAAACACGTCAAAATATGTATTCAAAAGAGAATACTATTATAAATAAGGTAAATTATATATATATATATATAACATGCATGCCAAAAGGAGTGATCGAATCTTTGCACTGGAACCTCTGGAGACAGGAGATTAGAGTTGTCCATAGTTAAATCAAATTGTTTGTATTCGTAATTCGTTAAACCAATTTTTAAAAAATTGAAAAACAAAAATCACAAAAATTAAAAATCTAAAAATTTATATATTTTTTTGGTTTAGTTCAATATTGAAATCTTATTATAGAAATTAAATCAAACTGAAAAAATCACATATTATATTTATATTAATTTTATTGTGATAATTGATAATAAATATTAAATATTTTTTTATACTCAAAATACATATTTTATTTTCATATGTTCAAAAGGATGTATTAATATATCATTAAAAATAATATTAAATATCAAATGCTATACAAATTATTATTATTATTTTACAAAAATATATAATATAATTTTATATTAATAGTATATAAGAGGGAAAATAATAATTTTTAAAAAATATGTTAAACAAAAAAATTAATAAAAATATTATATAATAATTATATAAGTTTAGTGGATAAATTTTAAATCATGAAAATATATTAAAAATAAATAAATATAATTAATTCAAACCGAATAAAAAAATATTGATTTGATTTGATTTAAATTTAATATTACATCTTTCTTATATATTTTATTCAAATAATTTTTTTAATACAAATCCAACTAAACTGCCACGCGAACACACTACTGGAGATCACATGCATTGAATAAAATACTATATGTCCTACATGTACCTAACCCGCCACATGAGTTTTTTATTCTACGCCATCACAGTTCTTACTTTCTTTACTTTATGATTTCCCAGCAAAACCTAGCGTATCCAGATTAGTGCATCAATAGCTATAGGCTCAGTCAGAAGATATATATATATATATATATATATATATATATATATATACGAATTTAATATTTATACACAATTATTTAACAATTATTTAATCATACATCATTATTTAAATTATTTTAAAATAATTATTTTAAAAATTTATCATATACAATAAATTATTTATATAATATTATATAAAAATTTTACTGTCTATAACTTTATATGTGTGTCATGATGATCTTATATTTATATGAAGAGGTCAATTGTATCACTAAATCAACCCTAAAGTCTACAATAATTATAAAATCCTACCAAAGCTCACCAATACAGATCTGGTTTTATTTTTTAAATGATTTTTTATTGAAATATATATTCTCATAAATATTACTGTCGATCTAACTTAAATGCATCATTTTTAAAAAAGCCTTCTCAATAATATTTTATTTAAATTTTCAGACCTGTAAACCAAATTTGTATGGAACATGTACAGTAAATTATATTAATTAAAATTTCTTATTCGTTCACCAACCCAAACATACCTGCACCCGATACACATTTCATTTTTCTATTTTCTTTTCATCACGTTATATTACTAATGTTGTCAATTACTTATCTTTCTTTTCTTTTCATCTTTGTCTTCAAGAGATATCCACTAATCTTTTTTATTATAGCTCAATAAATTCCTTGCTTAACAAAAAATAAAATAAAAAATAAAAACAATCTTAATATTTGAAATTTTGTCTGTCAGTAAAATTATTGTAGTATATATTTGTGCATAGAGGGTTTCATTTTAATCTAAAGGTATTAAAGAACAACTTTTAAAGTAATTTAATTAAAGCATTCAATAGAGTGTATTTAGTGGTTCATGTGTCCACAAACACACAATAGAAATCTCTTTCTTTTCCTAATTTATTTACCTAAAATTAAAGGTCATGTTTTACGTTAATCAACAACAACAAAATTGGGAGCATTCACAAAATAATATTATTTTTCTATTATATGTGCTCTCAAGCCAAAGAACCAAATCAAGTTTAATTTGGATATTTTGATTGTAGATACATGGTTTTATCCTTTTGTAAACTTGTGCATGTATATTTTATTTTATTTTTCTTCTTGCATTGATAATTTTTAAATTTTCATATATTAATCTTAATCTTAACATTTTAGGTGGAATGGCCCATAGATGTTTCACCCACAACAAATGACTATTTCAGGCAATGGAAGTACCCAAGTTATAACTTCACCGTAGCAGCTTTTTGGACACCCTATTTGGTGAAATCTAAAATGATAGATTCAATTGGACCTAGTCACAATGGCCTATTTAACCTTTACCTTGATCAAGTTGATGAGACATGGGCAACACAAATTCAGAAGTTTGACTATATCATCATCAATGCGGGGCATTGGTTTTTTCGTCCGATGATATTTTATGAGAAACAAAATATTGTTGGATGTTGTGACTGTCTCTTACAAAATGTCACTGACTTAACCACGTACTATGGCTACAGACAAGTCTTTAGGACTGCATTTAAAGCCATCAATAGTCTACAAAACTTCAAGGGAATAACATTTCTTAGAACATTTGCACCATCTCATTTTGAGAACGGGACATGGAACAAAGGTGGACACTGCGTGAGAACTAAGCCATTTAAGAGCAATGAGATACGATTAGAAGGTACTAATTTGGAGTTATATATGATCCAATTGGAGGAGTTCAAAAGTGCAAAGAAGGAAGGTATAAAGAAGGGTTTGGAATTTAGGTTGTTTGACACTACACAAGCAATGTTATTAAGACCAGATGGTCACCCAAGCAGATATGGGCATTGGCCACATGAAAAAGTGACACTTTATAACGATTGTGTGCACTGGTGCTTGCCTGGACCCATAGACACGTGGAATGATTTTCTACTAGAAATGTTGAAGATGGAGGACATGGAATTTACTACAAGTGAAAAACTTCATGTGCAAACAAATTGACAATTTATTATATGTATAATTATCATTTGTATGTCTAATTATTTTTTGAAACCATCACATGCAAAATATTATGTGCCTACGTATCACAAGTGTAGACTAGGGGAAGCTTAAATTGATGTAATTCTCATAATTATTTTAGTTTAGTGGATTTTAATTTAGAAAAAAATATATAATAATAGAAAAACATCTTAATTTTTAAATAGAAATGAATTTAAAAAATATGAATCTCTAAGCTATTATGGCTCAAATGTTCATTTGAAAAATTATAATAAGATTAGTAAGATATCAAAATTAAATTAACTCATTAAATATTAATTTAATGTCGATGTAAATATTTTGACTTTTACTCTTGTTAATCTTAGTCATAAATATCACAATAAAGTTGTAACGATACAACTTCAATGCCCTAGAAATAGAGTTCACAACTCTAAGCCCAAATATGAAACTCTTCAACCATATTAATACACCATGTGAGATAGTTCAAAACAAGAAATGAACTTAGCCTCCATATTAGAAGTAGTAGTTAAGATTTGCTTTGCACTTTTCCAAGATACAACTCTACAAGTTAGCATAAAAATATAACTAGATGTTGATTTCTTGGTATCAATGAAGCAAGTATAGTCCGAATGAAAGTAGTTTATCACCTCCAAATCATTAGTTGGTCTATACATGAGCATGTAGTTCTTTGTTCCCTAAAGATATCTCATTACTTTTTTTGCAACTTTCATTGGTCAACACGTAGATTACTATGATATCTTCTCAAAACTCCAATAGCAAATACAATGTCCGGTATGGTGCAAACGTGAGCATACACAAGGATTCCAACAGTTGAAACACATGGAATATCTTTCATTTGTTCTCGCTCAAAGTCATTTTTTGAGCATTGAGTCAAATCAAGTCTACCATCCTTCAAAATGGGAGCTATAGTCAGTTAACTATTTTTCGTGTTAAACCTCTCTAAAACATTGTTGATATAGGTGTCTTGTGATAAACCCAAAATGCCTCAAGATCTTTCTATATGAATCTTAATGCCTATGACATAAGACACCGAATGCCTCACCTATTCGGCCAAATTGCTTTTTCCTTTGGGTCAAGCACAATTTGCATGAATAATTTCACATACATATTAAATCAAATTAATCTACGCAAAAAAATGTTAATTTGGTAACATGTTTCAATTAATATAACTAAAACTACTAGACAATTTAATAAAACTGAGGGTCTTAAATTTACATGGTTTCAAACATAAATGCAAAGCCCAAACTTATATATCTATATCATTGTCTAACAGTCACATGACCACCAAGCAGTCTTAAGGTACAAGAAATATGTCATCAACTATTTTCAATTATTTCACCCTTTAATCATGATCTGATCACAAATAACCTTGTGACAAATTTATTATTAGAATAAAAGACATGGAAGATGTATAATCCTTCAAAATCTCATAGCTTTGATGATGACAAAGATATTAAACTTTGATGGACTAATGAAGTTTATTTAGTTGTACATGTTTATATGTGTCCAAGATGTTGTTGTGGTAATTGAGACTCCCCTGCATCCTCTTGTGGTTGGATTTCATACTCCCCCACCACTGAGTAATGTACTTGTATTTGAGTTGCGCTTCGACCATCATCCTCGTCATTGTCCGAAGCACTAGCATTCTTGGCAAGAAGACGATCTTCCATTGCGATATTTTCATCATTGTCATCGTCAATATCGTCATCCATAACCCAAGTAGGGTCATTTTCATCTTCCATAGACAAATTAACAAGTGGAGCAGCAGATGCTGATACATTACGAGAATAATTGAAATCAACTGACCTCATTAGTAAAACCACATCCTCTGCTTCAGCACAATCCACATACAACTCTAAGAAAATTTTCCTTGATTGGTTAAAGAATTCTCCTATTACAAATTCTACGTCTTCGTCGTCTATTACTTTCATGCTAATATATTTATCATTGCACCATATTCTTGCAGTGACCATAGTGATAAATTGATTACCTTTGAGAACTAACTTTTGATTGATTTTCTGATGCAATTCATCAATGGCTGAGTTGCACTTGATACGTGTTGGCCTTTTATCACCTTCGAAAATAACACCTCGTTGGCTCTTAATTTTGCTACCATTATAATATATAACAATACGAACAAAATCAGCATCTGCAGACATTTTTATATATATGACCAACAACTACAAACGAAAGTATAAATAACCAAATATTCAGATATCTAAGACCAGCAACATGTAGAGAGAAGTCAGAGCAAAGTAAAAATTAAATCTAGAGACGCAAAAGTCCAAAACTGAAGGTAAAAACCCTAATTTGGGGTATTTATAGGGACTGCACAGTCGTGACTGGGGGAGGCGCAATAGGGAGCAGAGTTGTGCCTGGGTGGGGCGCGACTCAGCCCCAGTCGCGCCTAGTAGGGGTGTGTTCGGTTGCATTTTCCTGGGGCGCGATTGGTTGCTATACTTGCATAAAAAAGTTCAAAACTACAGCAAATTCGTAATTTTTTAAATAAAAAAACAATAAATTAATTTTTTTTTGCCATTCTACATGTATATATCAATAAAGTTTGGTTCAGTTAGTAAGGATCAGACTTATTTTTCAAAAAGATGAGTTCAACTTACTTTTGTTATTAATGTAAGAACTTTTAGTGAACAATATGTAATATATTTGTAAATATTTTTTTAGCCTTGAAACATACTTATGATAAGTTTAAAGAAGCAACTTATACAAACTTTTTGATATATATATATATATATATATATATATATATATATATATATATGTAAAATTGTTTGCATAAGATGAAGTATGGGTCTCAAGGTTACTCCTAGACGAGTCAAAAAAAAGGAAAAAATAATTCCGATGGTCGCCATAAATAAAAGAGCTTGCTAAAGTTGTTTAGGTACAAATAATTAAGTCATTTGACTCTGTTTACTAACTCCTGGACTTTGAGATTGGAAAGGAATTAAGTAAAGCCGAATTGTAGAGAAATGGTACGTTTGGAAGACAAAAAAATGAAAAAAATAGAAAGGAAAGAAATACGAATAACAATATATGTTTTGTTTGGTAGAAACCATAGTTGTGAAAACCGGTTCGGACCGGCTGGTTGGACCGGTTGGACTGGGAAACGGTGGTAGCTCCGGTCCAGGTTGGGGATTGAAACGTACATGCATATGGCCCGACGAAACCCGGCCGATTTTATATGAAACCGAGAACCCGGCCGATTTTAGGAACCTGGACCGGGTTGTGCTAGAATAAAATGGACTCCAAAACGGCGTCGTGTTGGTTGGTCTCCTTCACGCCGCCGTCGTCGAGCCTTCACACATCCGTTGTCGTCATGCCTTCACGCATCCATTGTCGTCACGCCTTCAAGCTTCCATCGTCATCCTCTTCTTCATTCTCTCCTTCATGGAGAAGCTCGTCGTAGCCCTGCAACACAGAAAACTGAGAAGATGAGGTCGCAGACGTGCAACACAGAAAGCTGAGAAGATGAGGAGGTGCAAACGCGCGGAGAAAATGAAGAACAGCGCACAAGACTTAAGAGAGACTATTTATATTATAGGGATTAGGTTTAACACTTTAGGCCTCCAGATCAATATATTCATTTGCTTCCTATACCCCTTTTTTATTGCTTTCTGTAGTCTTTCTGCTCATTTTTTTATATTAAAAATTGGGCTTGTGTTTTAATTTAAATAATTGCTATTTACACACTCTTTTATTATTAATACACTTTACTTGTATTATTAACTTTAATACTTTAATTGTTATTTTGAATTTTTGAATATACTTTTTTAATCAAATAATGTTAGTTATATACTTATATATAATATAATTTTAAAATTTTTAATATAGATCGGGTCAAACTGGGCCAATTACTGACCACCGATTGGACCACTAACCCACTGACCCATTACCTCGATCGGGTCAATAACCGAACCAATTTTTACAACTATGGTAGAAACAATTGGAAGGAAAAAAAATAAAAAGGAAAGAAATATGAATAACAATATATGTTTTGTTTGGTAGAAACAATTGGAAAGAAAATAAAAGGGAAATTTGATTTTCAAAATAAAGATTTAAAATCTTGTTTGATTTTGTTTGGCCTTTTAACTTTAAAAAATTATTTTGTAAATCAATTTTAAAAATCTGTCGTTGAGGAAAAATTAAATAAATCGTTTGGTAATTCTATTTTGAAAGTTGTTTTTAATGGAAAAATAATTTCTTGTTAATTTTTTTCTATACATGTTTTCAAAACTAAAAAATAGAAAACTTGTCAAATTATATTAACTACCTAGTATCAATAACCATAAACCAACAACATAACCCAAACACCCTCGCAATTGGATAATAAGGTAAACGTATATATGCACATTTTACCCGTCTACCTATATACATACTTCGTGTTTAAAATGAAATAACAATTTCATCTTTCACAAGTACTAACATGTCATCCTATGTAAGACGAAATAGTTCTTAATTAAAAGGATTTGTAAATATTGTTTAAAACATTTCCTGTATTATTATATTTCGTTTGTTAAGATGAAGAAAAAATGAGTTGGGTGTGGTTTTAAATATAGGTGAATTTTAACTAATTTTATTTTATATAATGAGATATTTTTAAAAGGTTAAAATATATTTTTTATCTTCATAAATATAAAAAAAATATTTATAATTTATCCTTGTAAAATTTTTAGTACATTTTTTATCTTCATAAAATTTAAATGTGTTATTTTTTTGTCCAAACATAGGTTCGATAAATCTAAACCTACGATGATGACTTTTTTCATCAGTTATATCTATTATGCATATATAACCGATGTAAATGTGTCATTGTTTTTTACAATTATACATATAACATATGTAAAAAAGCAATGTACATAGGTTCGGATGTCTGAACCTTGTTATGTGTTAAAAAAATGACATCTTTTAATTTTGTAAGGATGAATTATATTGAAAATTTTACGTAGATAAATTTTGCATATTTGCATATTTATGAAGATAAAAAATATATTTGAACTTTTTTTTAAAAAATACCTCTTCATTTAATTGAAATTTTATTTCTAGTCTCTTTCTTTTGTTATTCATGTCAATTTACACGGAAGAGTAATTTTAAAAAAAGTTATATTTTAAATGAGATTGTTACAACTAAATGATGTTAACTAACTCTTTTAACTAACAAAAGTTTTCTTTTCTTATACTTGGGACTAGAGAGAGTACAAAACTATAAATTAAAATAAGAATGATGTTCATTGAATAAGAAGTAAGACTTATCAAATTTTAATTTTTCATGAATTTCAATAGTGTGTTAAAAAATTTAATAAGTATAGCTCAGTTGACATCACATGTTTAAGTTTATGAGTTGTAGAAAACTCTATTTAGACTCATATATAAGTAAAACTAATTAATTTTGCACTAATTAAGATAATTGACATTATTTAATTTTACTAATCTCAAGTAAAAAATAAAATTATTTCTAAAATATCATTCATTAGAACTTTTATCATCAATAAAAAAAAAGAGTTATTGAAAATAGAGTTATAATTAAAAGAAGAATGATTTAGGAATGATATCATTAAATAAAAGTGAAATTAATTATATTTATTTATATTTAAATTCAAGATACAAGACATCTTTTTTACTTATATATGACTTCAAGGGAGTACATTTATAAAACTTATAAAAATATATTTATTACGGTTACAATAAATAGTTTCATAAATATCAATGAAGAGAAATATTACATTTATTATGTGTCACAAATATTTATTTAATGACTACAATAAATAATCATATTTAATGTTTACACATTAATAAAATCAGCATGAATTAAGTTTTTACATTTAATTTCTGAGTACTGTTCATGAATAAGGATCGCTTCCCCAAACAAAAGTACTTGTGAGAAGAAAAAAAAGAGGCAAATATGGTTAATTTATAGAAGAAAAAAAAAACAATACTGAATCAGAACCGGAAACAACTCAAAGCCAACTTTAAATCACTTTACACACAATATATAGAGCAACAATGCTTCCATGACCCTATCCGATTTCCCTCCTCTTCTGTCCCTTTTTCTTTTTTTTTTCTTCTCTCATTATTCACCATCTCTTTCAAAAATGAAGTTCCAAGATTATGATCCTCCCTCTAGCCCAAAACACGTGATCCCAAAAGTGACCTTACTAGCAATCTTGGTCATACTAATATTTGCCATAACCCCTTTGTGGTACCCTTTGTTGAGTTACTCTTCACACTTGAAGATCAATAAGAATATTCCATCATCATCTTCATCATATGATCAAGGGCAAGCAGAAAACTTGCCCTCAACATATGTGGAGAAGTGTGACATTTTCATTGGGGAGTGGGTGCCAAATCCAAAGGCACCATACTACACAAACAAGACATGTTGGGCAATTCATGAGCATCAAAATTGCATTAAGTATGGGAGGCCTGACTCTGAGTTCATGAAGTGGAGGTGGAAGCCAAGTGAGTGTGAACTCCCCATTTTCAACCCTTTTCAGTTCCTTGAAATTGTTAAGGGAAAATCCATGGCTTTTGTTGGTGACTCAGTGGGAAGAAATCAGATGCAATCCATGATTTGCCTCCTTTCAAGGGTAAGTTACTAAGCACTCTCTCTTCTAAATTCTAATATCATCTACTTGAAAATTCTAAAATTCTGCATCCACAATTATTATTATTATTACTATCACTAGTATGATTGTGATCTCTTGTTGGTTTCCCATTTGCTTTTTTGTCTTTTTTCTATTTGATTTTTTTAATACATCGCTTTGGTGTTACGTAATTTGGCATCTGATTACAGAACAATACTAATAAGTCTTTGCTTTAATCCAAAACTTTAAAGTGAAAAATTCCTTCATTCAATTATACTATATGGGATTTTCATAATAGTGAAAAGCAATGATTATTCTTCGCTGTTACGCATAGAGACTCGTCAAGAGATCATAGCCATCAACTATGTTCGACCCCCATCCATATAATAAATCTCTAATTTAACTTCTAATTAGAAATAAACCTTGATTTCAATACTATTTAACAAACTTAGTTAATGCACACATTATTTTAATTATTATTTTAAAATAAGTAAATTTATAAATATTAATTATTTGGATACAAAAGTAACATGCATGTGATATATAATGATCAAGCTAGCATGCATGCCAAAAGGAATCGAATCTTTGGTCTGAAAACTCTGGCGATCACATTGTATGTACTGTTGCATGGCTTATCCCAAACCTGGCCACATGAAACAGTGTAGTCAGTGTTCTTCATAATATGCCCCCAGTTCTTGCTTTTGTCTACTTTCAAGTTCCCAGCCATTTTTTTTGTTTTATAAATTTAGTACAGCAGAGGCTGATGGCTGACTCTGAAATATACCTGCACAACACTCGTGAATTGAGATTGAGAGAGCTATTTAAGGTATTTTTTCTTCTCTCTCTTTTTTTATCTTCTCTCTTTTTCTATTAATATCTTCTCTCCCAACGTTTTTTCAATTGTTTTTTTTCTTCTGTGTCGTTCACAGCGATGTTATCTGGTTTGAACATAATTTTTTCTATCAAAATTATTTGTGGTCTATACAAAAACTACCTTTTTTAAACAATACAATCCTTTCATTTCTTTCTTATAATTTTTGTATTTTCTTTCTCTTTTCTTTTAATTTCTTCTTTCCACTCATTCCTCTTAAATGAGTTTTAAAACAAGCATTATATTATTATACTATTTATATAATATAATATATTTCTATACCATTTTTCATAATATGATTTTTATCACATTAATTAGCTTGTCTTATACTATTCTCTATTGTTTTCTTATTTTACTTTTTTATTATAATATGAGTTGCTTTTTTTTTGTTTTTTTAATTAACCTATTTGTTTTTCGCTGCTAAAAAATACACCATCTCATAAATTCTTTATTTATAGAAATGTATTAGGACATTTTCGAGTAAGACTATCCAAAAGCATTTCTACAAGAAAAAAAGAATAAAAAATAAAATGGGATGTTAAAATTAACTTATAGATAAACTAATTAATTAGTAAAAATTCTCTCATATAATTTTTTTTAAAAATGAGAAAATTTTTATAAATTAACTTGTACATATGTTAATATGAGTTTATACAGAAAAAATTCTTATTTTTTTCTCTTAAAATTATTTCTAGATACATTTATCTAAATAAATCCATATATTTTTTATTTCTTGATCTTCAAACAAAAAACTATTTCCTTTTGATTTTCTGTTTATAAAGATAGAAGCTATGTATGACATATAGTATATCTCTATAAACGAGTATTAAAAAGAGATAATTTATTTTTGAATAACTAAAAGTAAAATTATTCTTTTCACAAAGTTTAAAAACATTTAATCCTAAAACTTATACAATGTTTCTTTTAAAAATACAATTTGTGTTAACTTATTCATAAACTGCTCTGTCGGTACATTTAATTAAATCTCTTCTGATGACAACATTAATATAATGAATTGAAGAGGTCAATCATGTCACCTAATCCAGCTCTTAATTAAGTCTACAACTAATTGTTGAGTCCTAACAATGTCCACGTAGTAGAACTTGTTGAGACGTCACAGTTGACAGATATACACAAAGGAAAAAAACAAAATGCCACTACAAATACTTCATAATTCATATTGTAGCTTTCTTATTCCTCTGTCTCCGTGCTACTTCTCTCTTTTGGCGTGAGACTAGTTTCGTCTAGAACACATAACTTTTTTATTGTAAATGTCCAACAAGTTACATGACTCAATTTGATTTATTAGCTTATTTATTATCCTAGTTTTTTAACTGAAGTTTTTTTATTTATTAAAATATCCTCATAAACTATTACTGTCACTCTGTCAGGATGCTCTTATAAATTGTCTTTGACCTGTTAACCAAATTTTCGTGGGACATTATTATTATTATTATTATTATTGGTTTGGGTTGGCTAATATTATCACAACTTGATTTAGACTTGAGTCGGTGAGATTATAAATGTTTGAAATAATATCAAATGAGAATTCTTGTTTAATTTAGAAATATTACTATAAATTAATTTAAGACCTACAACTATACATGAATAGTCAGCATTAAAAATTATAATTAGTGATTACATGATCATTTTAAAAAATAAGTATATTTATCTTTTAATTTTGGTTATTTAAATATAATCTTATAGTCTTATTATTATTTTCATTTTGTAAATATAACGAAGAGTTGTTACTTAATAAATTTAGATAAAAGTTTGTTCAATTTATTATAGCATTAATAAAAATAAAAACAAAAATAAAAACACGAGGGAACCAAAAGTGAACTTGATTCTGAAGTAGTCGTTGACTAATCTACCAAAGGAAGGAAAACAACTGATGCTTAGTGTTGTTTAACAAATCCAACTAACAAATCCTTTGGGCCTAAGTTGTTGTTTGTAAGTGAAAAAATGAATCATTGCTTGTGGAATCCCAGATGAAAAAACCTGATGGGGGCTCTTAAATTATTTAAGTAGATAACTATGCTAAGAAATTGAATGAGTGATTCACAAAAATAAAATAAAAAATGAATGAGTGTGTATGTGTATGTAACCTAATTGTATGTTGCAATGAATTGATATTTTAAAATGATAGAGAGAATAAAACTTTTTTTTATAACGTATAATTATTCCCTCTATTATAAAGCAATTATATAGCTAGCCCATCATATGAAGATTGTCTAAATTATGTTATTTTCTAATATTAAGAAAGTATACATTACTTTTTTTTTCAATTTTATTCTTTTCTTTCTTCACTTATAAATATTTTATCTTGATATTTGTAAAATTAGGTTTTCATTATCCTTTTAGGAAATATAATATTAAGAATATATAATTTTAAAAAAAGAATAATTTAATCTTATCATTAACTTTTTTCTAAATTTTAGAAAAATTATTATTATTTTTTTATTTTTGGGCTAGCTCTCTCAAACGACAATTATTTTAAAATAAAAGCAGTAGATGATAGATAGTATTATGAAAAGTGCATTAAAATTAAAAGTTATTATAAAAATATATACCAATTTTTTTCATGTCATTTTATATCATTTTTTATGTCACTTTCTCATCACATGACTTATTATTATATTTATTAAATTATTTTTTTCCTACTTTTCTTTTTCTTTCTGCCCAATCCATCTTAAATGAGTTATACTTTTTGGTATTTTCCTAATTAAATACATATCGTAATGTTAGCTGTCAAACAAAAATATAGTTATCTATGGGCTGGATCCTTCGAGTATTTAACATGCACCATAATGGGGACCGGAAAGTTTGGCTCGAATTGCAATGATTGCAAATGTGATGTTACTTACAAAAATCAACTCTGTGGAATGTTTGGGGCCTATGGGCTAAGTTTAGAAGATTTAAAATCAGTACATGGTACATAGTACATATAGCATAGAAATAGACAGTAGTGAGACTCCAATTATAGAAATATCAGGTTAAATTAAGCATGTCTTTAGGATAAATTGAAATTTAGGGTGCTCTATCTTGTTCGTTTGCTCCTATCTCTGTTAAGATCAAATTAAATATTAGTATTACCTAATTAATTAAAAACATAGTTAAAGGAAGAATATGTGTCCTTACCATAAAAAGAAAGAGGAAGAATGTGTACTTTTACGTAGTTGATAATTTTATTGAAAGTTAAATGAAGATTAATAATATCTTAATAGTGGGAATGGTGAGTGATTTCAATACTTTATATTCTCACGACAAATGCAACATAATTATAACAATCAATAAATATTGAGTTTTTCTAACCAGTGCCTTAAAGGTATTATGGTTAAAGAATTTAAAAAAAATATTTATTGTGAAAATTATAGAAAATTAAATATAAAAAATATCATAACTATAGTCTGTTTTTTAATTTTTTAATAATTTTTTTAAAATTTTTTAATTAATATCCTTAAAGTACTTATTAGCATTTACCCTAAATATTTATGCAGTAAAAAAAAATTATAAATTGATCGGGATGTGAAACACCCATAAAATAATTAACATATATGCACTGTGTCCATAAAGATCGAAATCGACAATTAACATATCTTAGACCTAATTATGGTTTGATTGAATATACTGTGTTGGTGTATGAAAAGCAAACACGTGTGCCGGAATTAACAAATCTCATAATTGTGGGTCAAGTTGTATTGTGGTCTGGTTTAAAATTTCTTATCATATGTGCGTTAAAAAAAATGTGTATTCGCATAACTTTAATAGTAAAAAAAACTAAAATAATTACGTAACCGAATGACTTGTTGGAGGGTTAGAAATATTGTAAATAATTTTATCCTTACATAATTTATGATCAACAAGTTTCTAAGTATTCTAAATTATATATTTGAATTTATCTGGAAACTTTTACGTTTCAGTACTCTTGTTTACATAAAAATTAGATACAAATAGTTTTATTAAAATTAATTTAAGTTTCAAATTAAGTATAGAAATTAGCTATTAGTACTTGATTGGAGTCTGTTCAAATAATAATAATTATATTACAATTGTCTAATGTAAATTGTCATAAATCTATAGTATAAAATTTTGAAAATAGTGTAACCAAAGTATGAACAACTTTAATATTTTTTTCCCTATACTAACATCTGCTTGAGCTCTCTATTTACGTCAACAAGTAAGCTGGACACTCTTTTATTTTTCTTTTTTTTCTTTTTTGCATTTATTTGGATACATTTTTAAATTTTAGTTTTCTTTAACTTGTCAGGTGGAATGGCCAATAGATGTATCATACACTACTGATGAATATTTTAAGCGATGGAAGTACCCGAGTTATAACTTTACCATGGCCACATTTTGGACACCCCATTTGGTAAGATCCAAAATGGAAGATTCACATGGTCCAAGCAACACTGGCCTTTTTAACCTTTATCTTGATGAGGTTGATGAGAAATGGACAACCCAAATTGAAGAATTTGACTATATCATTCTTGATGGAGGGCATTGGTTCTACCGACCAATGGTGTTCTATGAGAAGCAAAAAATTGTTGGATGTCACTATTGCCTCTTAGAAAATGTTCCAGATTTAACCATGTTCTATGGTTATAGAAAGGCTTTTAGGACTGCCTTCAAAGCTATCAATAGTTTAGAAAATTTCAAGGGTATAGTATTCCTTAGAACATTTGCTCCATCTCATTTTGAGAATGGAATATGGAATCAAGGTGGGAATTGTGTAAGAACAAAGCCATTTTGGAGTAATGAGACAAGGTTAGAGGGCACTAATTTGGAGCTATATATGATCCAATTGGAGGAATTCAAGAAAGCTGAGAACGAAGGTAGAAAGAAGGGTTTGAAATTGAAGTTACTTGACACCACACAAGCAATGTTATTGAGACCAGATGGTCATCCAAGTAGATATGGACATTGGCCACAAGAGAAAGTAACATTATATAATGATTGTGTGCATTGGTGCTTGCCAGGACCCATAGACACATGGAGTGATTTCTTGCTAGAAATGTTGAAGATGGAAGGCATGAGATCTGCAATAAGCTAAATTATAAGTATTATTAATTTAACTATTTTTTTCTTGTAAACTATCATTGTCAATTTTTTTTTTTAATTTTATAAAGATGAAATTTGTCATGCAAAGTGAATATTTTTCTTAAAAAATATAGAAACAATAAAGATATACATGTTTCAGAGTTTATTTCAACGTGTATTTTATAGCATTCTATAAGATGATTACAATTATCTCAACCATTTTGTAGTTAAGTTAAATTTTAAGAATAAAAAATTATGATTGTATTTTTTTTTTATATTTTCATAACTCAATGTTAAGGTCTACATATCACATACATATCAGGCAATACATAATTATCTTAAGGGTTAACTACGTTTTATAATAAAAATTAGAGTAAATTATACTTGTATTCCTTATGTTTTTTTCAAATTACATATGATACTTCTTCCTTTTTGCATCTTACAAAAAATTCTTTAATTATTTAGCTTATATTACACCCAAACACCCCCTCCTAAACACTGTCTACTAATTTAACAGAAAATAGGCACATGGTGGTTACATGACTTTTAATAAAAATTTATGTCTAAAATACCATCATCTTTTTCCTCAAAATCACATCTTGGATTCTATAAATCATCATCTTCTTCAACAACCCATCTTCACTTACCACCACCTCCTTTTCCTTCTCCTCTTTCTCCCACGACAACATCATCTCTTCCTCCTCACCTACCAACACGCGTTCAGGCGCACCCACTCCCACCAGAGCAACCACCACCTCCATCGTAGCCACCGACACCACCATAACTGCCGCCACCACCACCACATCCACCTCCACCACCTCCTCGTTCCCTGCGGTAGCTTTGACCACCATCACTGTTGTGTCTAGTTCCCAAGACACTAGCGTCGTCGAGGCTAGAAACATTAACAACCTTGGCACATCCGCCAGAGTCAAATTCCAAGGAGGGGTATCGGGTGCAATTTGAGAAAAACACAGGAGGTGCGAATTTAATATACTCTAACAGGAAATTTCGTATGCTCAGATATTTCAATTGACATTAGTAACAACGTTAACAAAAGAGGGTAAAAGTAATGTATAAAAAAGGAGGGGTATCAGATGTAATTTGAAAAAAACACAGGGGATGCAAGTGTAATTTACTCTAAAACTAAGACCATGATTGATTAGACAACAACAAAGCATGTCAACGAAAAAATAGCATCGATCCTTTATTGTTTTCCATAGGTCTTTCCTCAAACTATATATCAAGGGCATGAACAAACAACAAAAAAGAAAATAAGATCCTAAAAATAAGATAAAATAACTTAAACATGTTATAGGCTTATACTAAATCGCATACATTTATAATTACAAGACATTTGTCAATGTTGCAGAGTCATTGTCTTATTTATGTATATATGCATATGATCCTAGACCACTGTAATTGCCATGTATTATGGAATTTAGACTATTATAGGAAGTTGTGATGACTCAAGAGTATATATACACGACTCAGTGTAAAATAATAATAATGTGATCATATTTCTATATAAGAGAAAAGCTAACAACACATTTTATATGATTAATTAAAATTTATTAGAAATCACAAATTTTTGTGGGTCTCATTTGTTATTTAATGAGTGTCTCTTGATTAGTAGTTTTCAATAAATTCTAACCAATATTAGAGTATGTGTTGCTAATACTCCTCTTCTCTGTAACTAATAAAAGAACTACGACACTCTCAATAAACTTGATATTGATATTGTTAGGATAGCTTGGTTAGGCATGTCCCTTTTACAATTGAAAGGTGGCTAGCCTTAGCCCTAATAAAATTAAATGTGATGTTATCCCTAAGGGTTTTTCACACTCTTGATCTCCTTCATTGCCCAATTAACTAAAATGTGAAACTAGCTACTAAAAGGGGCTTAGCTAAGTGTGTTAGTTATTGTAAATCCCTTAGTACATGTCTTTGACTCTTACAAATAAAAAAAATATAAAACTATCTTTATGCACAACATACTTTACATGTTAAGAACCATTAAAAGCTTTTAGAATTTTCCTATAAATTCTTGTTGGCTGCAATTAATTGTAACATTTTGTTAAAAAAAAATGGGCTAAGATCCATTTGATAATACTTAAGCCCACTAATATTCCAATTAGTAATAATGAACTTTGGACATTAATGATGGTTAGTGTGAGAAATAGTATGGGCCTAAACACTAGGCCCATAATGGGAGGTGAAGTGGATCAATTGGTTACTAAAAGGAGTTGAATAGTAACACACAAACTGACTAGGTTTTTTTCTTGCACAAAGCACTTGCTTTTAATTTTTCTTTCTTAGGCTTCTTGCTTGGAAATCAAGAGTTCAAGAGCAAGGAATTTCCTTCTTAAGTACCTAGATAAAATGATGATTTATTGAAAGAATCTCCAAGTTAAAACATTAAATATTGCTTCAAAAGTTAATCTGAAAATCACAGATTCTATTATTCACATATTCTTGTTTTAAATGTTTCTTATGTAAAGTAGATGTTGCTTCTTAACTATATAGTTGTTTTGTAAAAAACCTTTTAATGAAATATCATAATTATACTTTTGCAAAACAAGATTTGTTTAGAACAAAGAATAAATATGCAACAAATAAATATGAACAAAAAGCAATAAAGAAGGATACAACACACAAAGGAATTATACCGATTCACCTAAACTTGAACTACGTGCAATACCTACACCTGTAGGCTTTCTACACTAAGATCAAATACACAACCATGGTATTCTTGCTTCTTAAGCCTCCACAAGCTCCTACACCCAATATTTTAAACCTTTTATAGGTTTCACTCGATACTTGCTTACCTCTGCAAGCAAAACCACCACAAATATTCTAAATCTCTACACATTCCACTCAGTATTCTTTAAGCCTAAGTTGGTAATTCCAAGCATTCTTTCAAAAATTCTCTTTGAGCTTCACCTAAGTCTTTATTCAAAAAGTCTCTCAAGGTTGCACAACCTTAGTAGCCAATGTTACTGGACTCATACAACACCTATTGTGTTCACACAAAACATTACAAAAAAAAAATCCCTTATTTCTTTTTTGAGTTCTTCCCTCTGTCCTAAGGGACGTGATACTACACCTTTAGTTGAGGCTCTTCGTATGAAGGTGTTTACAAACACTCTTTTGAATTTGGCTCTAACCTAGAATTGAGGTATTCTGGATTGAATTTTTCCTAACCTTAACCTTTTCAATTTGGCATTCCTTCCTTGAAAATTGCTCCTCAAATTTGCATCCTTAAGTAAATCTTGGAGCTAGTTTTTTATAGTCGTCAAAGGTAGTATTTAAAACATTATCTGTTGTATGAGTTATCCAAGTTCATAAGTAGGCAATTCAAATTTGATCTTCTCCTCCAAGTCTTATGCAACTTCAAACTCTTATTAAGTTATTTCATTCATTTACACTCTTCCCTCCATTGTTAACAACTTGCACATTTCAAATTTCAAATGTATTTGTTGTGTGCCAAGTTATGTGGTATTATAGATCCTCATGAGTTCTCGAAATGAGTCATGGGAAGTCTTCTAAAGATTGGTCATTAGCATGTCTTCTAGAGATGCATTGATTATTTCAGTGTATTATTTTTTCCCATCAAAATATAGTTTTATATATATAATTAGAACCAATACCAAAGGTATTGTAAACCCTGGGTGAATTATACCAAAATGAAAAGAATCTAGATAATGTGCATGTATATGACTATGTAGTTGAGGATGACTTAAAGGAATTAATTAGTACTAATTATACAAGCAATATGCATATGCTTTTCAGTAGCCCATCACTTAAGAACTCGATAGTTAAGTGTTCTTGACTTGGAGCAATTATAGGATGATTGACCTTCTGTGAAGTTTCCCAAAAAGCATGTGAGTCTGGACAAAACACACTAAAAAGTTTTGTGTTTGTTTGTAGGAATAATCATTGATCCTAGAAGCAGCCAAAGCTAATTTTCAAGGTCTAAAAAATGGTTACTTATAGTGGGTTCTAACTAGTGGAGGATTTTGACCAACAAGAGTGAAGTGCCACTGTGTGAAGTATCGTAGTGTCAAGCCTCCAAGAAGTTGACATAACTAGGGATGTACAAATGGTATCAGAGTAAACTTCTCTCCTAGTACGATGTGGTCTAAGGACGAACCAATCTAAAGCTTGTGGGCATGGAACACCAGACGAATTACACCAGAATGAGAAGGATCCAAAGGCTATGCATATATGAAATCGTACAATCTAAACAAACAAGATCCATCACTTAAGAACTCCATAATTAAGCGTGCACAGTTTGGAGAAAGTATGAAATGGGTGACCTTTGAGGAAGTTTCTCAGAAAACATGTGAATGAGGATAACGCATGCTGAAAAGTTCTATGTTGGTTTGTGGGGACAATCATTGATCCTGGAAGCAGGCAAAACTAATTGTCGAGGTATCAGAAATGGGTATACCAGTGGAGATTTTGACCAACAAGAATATTAAGTGAAGTATCATATTGTGTGAGCCTCCAAGAAGTCGACAATTAAGGATGTTATAGGTACCAAGGTATCAAGTAATGAATACAACGAGTTACCAAAGAGAATGACAACAACAATTATTGCAATGTATTGTGCTTTAATCCTTAGTCTTTTGGTTGTTTGTTCTTGGGCAAGACTTGTTGTCTTCTTTGAGTTCCCTTCTTTTGAATTTTTTCAAGTATTCTGGAAAACTTCAAGTGTAGGCGTATGCTTCACACCTTCTCCATGCTTCTAAGGTTAGTCTTGTCTTTTAAATCACACTCAAAGCAACCATTAGTAGTTAAGATAAGATAACTTAAGGTTTTCATCTTAAAGGTTTGTCATCATTAAAACTCTAGCTTCTAGAGGGATTTGTCTAAATAGGAGATGCCTAGTATCTAGATCATCTGGTCAACCAAAGAAAGGTTTGGCTTCTCAATTTCAAGGATTCATGCAACACATGTAATTCTCGATTTCATACCAACATCAATATTTACCTCCACCCCACCCTCCACACCAACATCAACATGTACCTTCACCCCACCCTATCACCAACTTCAATTTAGATCTACACCCTATTCTCTACACCAACTATAGTTTGGACTTACACCTTGCCCTCCATACCAAAATTACTTTCAACTTGCACTCAACCTTCAACACCATCGATTTGGACCTTACATTAACATCTACCCCATCCTCCATAATCAATACCCTACAAAACCATTTTTGTGCTTTGTCTTTCTTTGAATCAATAAAAAATTGCATAACTTGGTCTTCACTCACTTTGAGATGTCCATTGAAAATATCCACTTTATTCCTAGTTTAAATGATATCTTGATAATTTTGGAGCCTACTTATTCTTATACAACTCATTCAACCCATTAAAACCTTTATATTTTTTTCTCTCTCTTTTTATCCGGAGCTTGAACTCCCCTTTGTGGCCCAAATCCTTCACCAAATCAATAACTTCGAAAAATGACCAAATATCCTCACCGTAGTTTTGAAAGGCAGTAACATCATTTTCTATGAAGTGCAATGGGGTTGGGTTCTTTCTCAAAATGACCATCTGGTGGACCAAAACTGTAAATGACATTCGTAAAAAAATTAAAATAATGAAACTAATATTTAAATAATATTTAAACTTTCAATAGAAAAAACTCAAGCATACACATATAAAAACTAACAAATAGAAACCCTAAACACAAATAAAAAATAATAAAACTTTCATTGTTATGCACACATATGGGCACTTGAATCTTTGCAAAATTTGTCTTCTCTTTGCTATGCTACTGTTCGCTACGGTTCACTAAAGTTCTATTTAAAGGAGAAACCTCTCCAAGCTCAACTATTCATTAAATTTGAAAACTTAAAAGTGTTATTGTAGTAATATAATTTAATATATTTAATATTTAAAACAATTTAATTCTGTAGTTAATTATATGATTAATTTGTTAGGTCATGATATCACGAACAACTAGTTGCCAAGTCAACAAATTTAACAACTAGCACATATTGTTTGACAGTGGGGATGACACGTCACTCATTAGTTAATAAAAGTTTCAAACGACAAGCAATAAAAATGGAATAGAATAATTTCTTTGGAACTAGAATGAATTAAACATTTTATGAGAAATTAAAAGTAGAAATTAATATAAAATATGAGAGACTAAAAACATAATTATCTCTTATAATTATTTTTAATATGCTAAAATAATGCTTGTCATACTAATTTTGCTTTAGAAAAATATATACTTTGAAAGAAAATTGTTGAAGAGTTTAATTAGAATAAATTTATTACAGATGATTTTTGTAATATATGAAAGACATTTTTTGATTTATTATTAACTCAATTATTTTTTATAATATATAATTACAAAATTTTTGTATGAGATTTGATCGTATATATTTGTTAGATGTTTAAGTTTTATATTTGATCCCCTTCTCATCCAGTTTTGCCCACATGACCCCATCCCTGCATGTCATCAAATTGGAAATGGTTGGAATGATGTTTATGGTACTTAATTATAATTTGAGAGAAGAAGATGGTATTTTAACGAATGAAGTCGAGGAATCAGATTTTTTTAAGTAACTTTACCAATTTCTTCTTTTATGTTTCTAATTTGTAATTGTTATTCTTATTTTAATGTATTAATATTGATCATTTAACTTATGTTACCCTATTTTCAATGTCACAAAATAAGAGTCTTTAGTCATTATAAAATAATTGAATTTTGAGTGAGTATTTCATAGTTGTTGTATTGAAAATTTATTTTGTGAAATAAAAAAGGCCAATGACAGAGAGGAAATAAACATGGCCACGAGAGAAGAGGAAAAAAGTGAAGGGAAAAAAATGGTATTTTTGAATTTTCTAATTAAGAAAAAATAATGTCATAATAAAATGGTATTATATTGACTTTCTTGTCCACATGATATTTTGAATATATTCAGTTAAGTGTATTAATAGAAAGGATTAACGCAAAACAAAATAAATAAATAAATAAAGGTATAATTTTCCTATTTCCTTTTCAATCTTGGGACCCTTTGCAGTTTATAATGCTTTCTGGAGGTTCTGGGCCTGGGCTATTGTACAGTTGTGTTAGATGTCCAAATGCACTACAAACATGCCTAATTTTTTCATATCTTTTGCTTATACAGTCAACCCGTTTAATTTTGTAATAGAATAATGAAACTTAAGTGTAAACCGACACAAAATATATAAACAAGAAATTACCAAATTTCTCCTTGATAAACACAAGAACCATTTGTCAAAAAAAAAAACCAAGGATTCATTAAAGTATCGATTAATCGATATTTTTAAAGTGGGTTTGGATTTAGCACCAATACAACAACCATTTAAAGAATTTATATTTCTTGGTTTTTTTTCTTTCTTTTATCAACCAAAGAAAAGATAACATTGCTGTAGGTACAAAGCCTTTTACAAACAAATAAGACCATAAAAAAGAAAAGATAACACTCTTGGTTCTTTTCTTAATGAGTATCATTAGTATCTCTACTTCTCTCAGTTGATTTATCATGATAAGTTTTCATTCATACCGATAACATACTTCGACCTTAAAATACGACTCCTAATCTTCCTATAATAATTTATTATATAAATCACCAGACAAAGCATAATGGTCAAATGGGAAAATATTAAAAGAGCAGAAAACAAAATTTCAAATGAACAACCACAACAAGAAACTTGTTTGTGAAACATCAGCTACAAGTTATAGCTGTCAACTAACGGCCTCAAAATCAAATCCACGTGGAAACCTTTATGCCAAATGACTATATTCCTTCTATGAAGCCCATGGGTTGGGCTATGACACTACATATTGACCCCACCATTGCATATGTGGAGTTTAGTCATTTCATCCTTGTTGGCTTGTCCATTTCTTAAGCTCTCATGCATGTGAACTAGCACTTTTCATTTTGCTTATTATCCATAAATCAATCATAGCTTTATCTTCATTCTTTTTCCTCCTCTCACTTAGGTACATTTTTGCCCTTGATTAATTGACCAATCAATTAAGTAGCCATTTAGTTTAATTAACAGGATTTCTTTATCCATTTGACTAAAATAAATTAATCCAAATTAAATTTTGTGAATGGGAATAAATCGTTGCATTACATACGAGCATTCGCTAAACACATGACATAGAGAATGAGGGTTGCAAATTGATTCCTTGGGAGAAAAGGGTTGATGTAATATTAGCTTTACAGATTTACTTATTCAAGCTTATGCTTATTCACCTTCTCTTTTTTACAAAGGTTAAAATAAAAATTTGGTCCCTATATTTGATATTTGATATTTTATTTTTTTCTTATGTAAAAATATTCTACATTTTATTTTATTACTTCATTTTAATATCTACATAAAAGTTAAAACTTTCTACATTTCGGTCTTTACACTTAGCATATTTTTTGACATTTTAGTTCTTATATGAAAAAATTATAATACCGTTACAACGTTGGTTAATACATGGTATGGATTAATTTGTAAACAATTGTATCAACAAGGTTTAATATATATAATTCATGGATGACTAAGTTCATTAAGGGTTAAATATGTAAATGGAAAAAAAAATATTAAAAGATAAAATTCACTTTCATAATCTCTATTTTCCTCCGATCTTACGTATAAGAAGAATAAAAAAATCATTTTCTTGATCTCGAATATAAGAAAATTATAACTAAATTTACTTCATTTAATGTTATTATCTCTAATATATAATTGAGATTTTAATTTTAATGACTTCTTTTCATCCCCAGTGCTAAGTTCCAATGAAGAATAAATTGAAAAAAAAACATAATTTTTAATTAAAATTGGTGCAAATAAATGCAATTAATTAATTTTCTTAGTCAATATGAATCAATTTTCTTTTATATATTTAAGACCAGAAAGAATATATTTCAAAAAGGAAATAATTTTGAACTATGGAATTAAATAGAAAAGGAGTACAGGAGATACGACCTATATTTATAATTTAACGGACGTATAATGGAATATAAAAAAACAATATTAATAACTTAGATCATTATCTATTATTTACTCTAGCTCTCCAAAAAAAATATTATTTACTCTATATATTTGTATAAAGTATTATTACCGTAGATAAATATTCACTAAAAAAATTCTTATTAGTTAGTTGAAACCCAAGGTAACATAGGTACAAAGTAAGGCAATTAGTTGAAAAATCAATTTTTTATTATATATTTATGTAAAAATATAATACGTGCATATGTTATTGTTTTTCACTCATCAGTTGTAAAATTATAAAGAAAGAAGATAAGAAGGTTAAAAATAATAATATTTTTATACTTCTATAATTCCGTAGTATTTTGTAGACTTAGCAATTAAGGAAAGAAAAATATGATAAAGACAAAAATCGAGTATAATGATTTAAAAAAAGACACAAATCGAGTTCAGAACATCAAAATACAGTATGATGCAAACTATGATTGATGTAATGTGGGCCCATTTGCTCAGTGATACTCGTGATTAGTTAGTTCAACGATTAGTTAGCCACACCCAAGTTCATTTTACCAAAGAAAAAAAAAATAGTAAAAGGATGATCCTTTTGCATCTTCATCTTTCATTATTTTATGGACTTAACTAGCCTAGGACACTTTAACCCATGATGGGAACTTGGATCAACATTTTCGGTGTATTTGTGAAGTCAAAGAAAGGTGGTGTATCTCATCATGGAAAGATACTCTTAGGTAATCGTATGTGGGTAAGGATGTGTTAACGAATTCAAAATGCAATGTATTCAAAGCTACTTTCATCAAGTTTTCCTATAATTAATATTATCATATACGTTTTCCATTAAAGCATTTAGGATAATCTTTTAGCTACAACTTGTGGGATAAAAAAGTCTCGAACCATATGTGGTGGCGTGTTATAAAATTGAACCAAATGACATGTCACATGTGTCGAAGAAACATAACATGACGTGAAATGTGAAAATTGGATAAAATTGTGTCTAGAATTAGAATGGTGGCTTCACTGCCAAGTGAAGCCAAAATGGCAGAGTTTGTTGAGAGTCTTGTGTTGAGATTCATAGATATGAACCACAAGCATTTCAAGAGAAATTACCACCACGATCGAGAAGACTCATATCAAAAGTATTCAAGGCCTAATGATTGCTAGAGGGTCGACACTTTTCACTTTCAGAACAAATTCTAAAATTCATGAGCAATATATAATTCCATATGAGCTTTCCCCTTTTTCTTTTTTTATAACACAAAGCTTTCCCTTTAGATTTGCATGTATGGCCAAGTTTTAGTTTAAAAGCAAACCCTTCTTTTTTAAGTTTACACGGATTTAAGTTGTGATCATTTTTGTCCAAGCTAGCATCAATTTAGTGTTCTAATAATGAAAATGACATTAATTTGACCTTCTTAAAAATTTGAACCCTAAATTTTGTGGTCAGCATAACCGTATTATTTTTTTTTTTGAAAGGGAATAACAGGATTATTAAGTTCATGTTGATTAAAAAACAAAAAATTGACGATTTTTATGAAACATGCATTGAACTATGCTGTCACATCATATTATTCTTTATATTTATAATTATATTTAAAGAAAATAAGATATTTTGATATACATATTTTTATGTTTATTTTATTCCTATAATTATATTCATAAGTTATTATTTTATCTTTATAATTACTTTCACAAATCACCCACTAACTTCTATTATCTTTTTTATTTATTTTAAAAAAAACATGAAAAAAGCATTGTTTTCCATAATAATAATAATAATAATAATAATAATAATAATAATAATAATAATTTTTTGATATATGCCAAGATCCATTCATATATAAATACTGTACTGAAAAAAAGTGAAGTGGTTTCTACCATACTCATACACTTCTCTCTTTAGAATAAAGGAATTGAACGTATATTTAATTATTTAATGTCATATCGAAGATAGATAAAAACTATATATTGCCAATGCATATTTTACTAGCAGGTAGTAGTAGTTGGCCCTTATCTGGAGAAGTGATATATAGACTAATTTATCATATTTTCTTCTGAATGTTTTTTTTTTCAAATACATAAATCTTAAAATTCAATCGAAGTCTGCATGTTTAGAGAATTTGATTTCTTCCATTTGAACGAGATGTTTCCAATTATTATTATTATTATTATTATTATTATTATTGAATTCAATTATTTGTGGCTAAAGTTAAAGCTTCCGCATGATTAATTATCATGGAATAATTATGAATCAAAAGTTATCATCAAATAATTATACAGAAACCGATATCTTAACCACCAAACTTTGGACATAGTTTCGGGTTGTCATGAATGATGGAACCCTACGAGAACCCCACGAAGAGAAAAGTTAGTTCAAATGGTACTCCCAGAAATGATTGTCATATACAATTGAGAGATGCGTGCTCCGATACGTAACTTCAGCTAAACAGCATGAAAATGATTTAAAGAAAAGGAATTAATTTTGATAAAAAAAAAATCTAATAATGTCCATTTAGAAAGTTACTGAAGAGATTGTATAAAGGTAAATATTCTTATGGCATTTAGCTTTCTATGTCAATATTTTCATTTAAATTATTACATCACATTATTTAATATATATAAAAAAATACATACACTACCAATTATCAATCTAAAGAGATTTTACATTTACATCAATTATAAATTATATATGATATATTTGTTAACTTTTTGACAATAATTATTTTAAAATTATATTTATCATAATTTTTAATTAATTATTACTATAAAATATTTATATTAAAAGTACATAAAAAATTGACATACCCCAATTTCAAAGACGTTTTTATCCTTATACACACACATCACTAACCTATCAGTAAAATATAACTTTCCCGTTACCTCAAAGACTCACCCTCACATTAACATTGAATATAAATTAATCTTTTAAGCATATCTATATCATCATTATTATCATTAAATGTCTTTTTTTTATTACACATGATGGCTTAAAGATTCTTTTTTTATCCGTGGTGGCTTAAAGATACAATAATAACTAAGGAAGGCCATCTAAAATATAAAGAATAGATACAAAGCAGATATTATGAAATGAAAATTGAACTAACAGATTGGGCGTTTTGAATGTTATAATGAAACAATTACTTTAAGAAATGAGGATTTGCTAAAAGTCATTGCTTTGTTGGCTTTTATATGTTTTCACTCTCAGCCAATAGTATTTTATTTCCCTACCCATCACTTCCTTCCAAAATATGCCAACTTCATGTAACATTCTGGCGAACCCACCACTTTGGTCATATTTTCTAAAATAAATTAAAAAAGAATTGGACCACACAGTGACAAAGGTCTTGCTATTGTCTATTTTGGTAATTTCATTTTGCTTTTATGCCGAAAATATAGGATAAAAACACCTGTTGAATACTCAATAATCTGTCGGTAATATTCCTGTCCCTTGAACCACCACTTTGTTCCAAACTCTACAAATATAGGTTTCATGTGCCTTTGCTGTGTGAACAATGATAGAGTCACAACTATGGAGATACAGAGGAACACATATTATACATTCATGTCACTGGTTTTTATAGGAAAAATACTCAAAAGACCATCTGATCCTAGAAGGGCATGTTATAACCATGTTTAAAGTGATTATTAGGATATATTTTTTCATATAATATATTAGTTTTGGATGTAGCATTAACCATTGGATAAATAATATGTAATACAAGGTGCCAGAGCCAATAGTATATATAGTAACACTCTTTAAGTATAAACACATCAAAATTAGACAATAACTGTGTTGGGAGTACGACTGAAAATTAAAAAGGAATAAAGGAGACACCAATGATATTTCAGTGCTGATTTTTGCTTGTGTACTTCAATCCTGTACCAATCTTAGCTTTCTTTTATTTTTATTTCTGTTGGGATGAAATCAGATTGCTTTTTCTTTGATCAACATGTACAAAATTCATTGAGAGTAAACTTTACATTTCTTAGAAGGAAGAAGGTTCACCAACCAGCATGAATATGCAGCATAAGATCTACCTGATAACTTCAGCAACACATGCTTACTTACATGAAAAATAAATAATAGTAAATCTTTCTTGCCAGTTTTAGTTTCTTCTTTTTGTTTTGGTTCTCTCACTTCCACAAAGGAACTGACAAATGCCACTAAACAATGAGTGCAAAAGGGGCCTATATTCTTGGATCCCCTTTCATTGTTTCTAACACCAATTTTATTTTTATTTTTATTTTTGTAGTTTTTGACATGTTTTATTAGTCAGACTTGGTTGTTTATGAATTGGCTAGCATCCTCAAAGGTTCTTTGTACTTGTGCGTACATATTAAAAGATGTGCATAAGCAAGCACAAGAACCATTGTTTATGAAAATCTAGAAGCAGAACAGAAGCCAGAGTGTTCTATAGCCACTGGTTTAGAAAAGAAGCCATTGCCACTTTGTACAACAAAAGCATTAAAGGTGAGCATAGGAAAAAAAAAATGAAGTGGAATTAAAACTTTTATTTTTTTTCCTCACTACGTATGTACAAGTCAAAATATCATTAACGAATAATGACACTTTAACCAGACTTGTACATATCATGAGCTAATGAAGATGGTTTAACTATAATAAGGAAGACCTTGGATAAGTTTTAGTTTAAAACTGAATTAAAACTTGAAGAGTTTATCCTAACCAAACATTAGAATAAAGTTCATATTTATATGAGACATTCACCAAATCCTTTGATTTAGAAGATACTCGGTAATGACAATGAAGTTTCGGGCCAATGAAGTTCTCAATGGGAAGTACACAACAAGAACCACAGCCAAAAGTGTTTTCCTGGTACCCTTCACTCTTCTTCTCATCATGCTCCCTCTTTCTCTCATGAGAAGCTCTCATGAACCAACTCCTGAGATATCTTCCGTAAGTGTCAGCAGTGTGGACAACAACACAGAAGTAAAACAATGCAACATCTTTTCTGGAAGATGGATGCATAATCCTGCAGCACCTTACTACAGCAATGAAACATGCCATTGGATAATAGACCAACAAAACTGCTTGAAGTTTGGGAGACCTGATAGAGAGTACCTGCATTGGAGGTGGAAACCAGATGAATGTGAGCTTCCACTCTTCAATGCAACTCAATTCTTAAATCTTGTGAGAGGAAAGAAGATGGCATTTGTTGGAGACTCGGTGGGGAGAAACCAGATGCAGTCTTTGTTGTGCCTCCTAAGTCATGTAAGTAAAACAACTCATGCCTTCTTTTTTCTTGCTTTTGGATGAGAATAGAAGATAGAAGTTTTTAATCATATAGCTCCATCCTTGCATTATACCACTCAATCTACCCCACTGTCTCAATTCTTGATTAATCATTCACTAGTTTTGTATTTATGATAGAAAACTTTGTTAATGAGCTGCTTTGGATGCTTATGTTCAAGGATTTAAATTGCAGTCGTGATTGCAGTTTCATAGCAATCCTTGATGTTGCGGGAAATTGTAGACTAATTTAGCCATACCCCAAAATCCTTGATGTTACAATTGAAATTGCAGTCATGAACTGTTTTTTAAAACCTTGGTTATGTTAAAAAAGTCCTACTCATGAAGATAACAATCCTAAAACATGCTTATGCGGTTTTACTTTTTTTAGGTGTCTGAGCCTGAGGATGTTTCTCACAAATACTCTTCAGATGTGGTATACTTCAAACGTTATTTCTATCATGATTACAATTTCACACTTGGAAACCTGTGGTCTCCATATTTTGTGAGATCCAGTGATGCAGACCCCAGAGGCCACACGTACAACAGCATCATGAAGCTGTATGTGGATGAGGCAGATGAAGCATGGACAAGCCAGGTTGAAAACTTTGACATAGTCATAATCTCATCAGGGCAATGGTTCTTTAGGCCCCTATTGTTCTATGAAAAGGGAAAGCTTGTTGGATGCAACAAGTGTGGGATAGACAATGTGACAGACCTCACACACCTCTATGGATACAAGAAGGCATTCAGGACAGCATTTAGGGCACTCAGCAGCCTTGAAAACTACAAAGGGGTCACATTCTTGAGGACATTCTCACCAGCACACTTTGAGAATGGGGATTGGAATAAGGGAGGGAGGTGTGTGAGGACTATGCCATTCACCAAGCAAGAAATGAGGCTTGAGGATGGGGCAGTGGAGTACATTCTAGAGATGTATGTGACACAAGTGGAGGAGTTTAGAGAGGCACAAAGGGTGGCCACAAAGAGAGGGTTGGAGTTTCTGATGATGAACACAACTGAAATCATGTTGCTTAGGCCTGATGGACACCCCAACAACTATGGACATTCAAAGGACAAAAATGTGACACTGAATGACTGTGTTCATTGGTGCCTGCCAGGGCCTGTTGACACATGGAATGAGATTTTGCTCTATATGTTGGATATTATGGGAAGTGAGGCATTTTTTAGTTCTAAGCTAGAGAGAGTTTTTTAAGAGCATTGGATTTATCATGCTAACCATGTGGAGGATATTGTTGTTAACCATGTGGGGGAGATTGTTTATTGCTTATTATTTTGGGTTCACAAAAGAATATTTGTATATTTTTAACATGTATTTGCACAAAAGGGAGGGAATGTGGAAAGGGCACTCTGAAATATGAATGTATTTATCTGCTCATATAGAATGTATATCAAAAGGTATTTTTGTGGATACAATTCTTTTTGATTAGCTGTCACGTACTATAAAGTCTTAAGTGGGGCAATGTTCACGGCCACGAAGCTCAGTTGTACGAGTATTATAACTGAAAGTGTTTAAGACTCTGGTACTAGCCCGACAGTGATTTCAGTACAAACATTTGGGTTGTTAGATAGAAATTACTGGTACATAATGCCTCTGACTCATTTAATAATACATATAAATTTGTGAGAGAACACGAATTTTTTATGTCGGCCTAATATATTGAAAAGGATAGAAAATTTTTAAGTGTGACAGATAATTAGCTTAATAATCGATCCAAGAGATTGGAATTTGTAAAGATATAATAGAAATTTATCAAAAAAATCAAAGATTCTAATTAGAATGATTAAAAAAATAAAAAAATGAACAATCGGTGATTCAATTACTTTAGGCATTGGTTTGTTTATTTTAGGTTTAATTGCATTTTTTATTTTTCAAATTACACAATTATGCAAAAAAAATTCCAAATTTTTTTTTTTCACAAATCTTGCATCTCAGTTTATAAAATATCACGAATTTTGTCCAACCGTAAAAATCACCACAATTAAGATAAATTTTTCGCAGTTTGTTTTAGTAAGTCAACAGAGTTTAACTTTCATTTGAATGACATATGTACGAGTCAAGAATATTGATTTAATATTGCGATTAAGAATTTGATTTGCAAACAATAATCAATAACCAAATTTGATTTAGTTATTGTATAATCGAACTTATTATGAATTTTATTTAGTTGTTTTGAATAACTATGAATACTTGTGTATAAAGATTTCATATAGTCTTGATGTAAATCGAATTGCATGTCAAGTTGATCAAATTGACAAACTTTGTCATGAATTTGCAAAGTTTAAAAAGAAACTTGTATGTAGAAAGCGGAAATATAACTTGAAAGGAGTGCAATAAAAATTAAGAGAAAATCGGTAAAATAGTTTTAAAAGTCATCCAATCAAATCATATAATAAATTTATTTACTTTTATAATAATTATATTAAAAGATATATAAATAATAATTTGTAATTGAATGTTTTACACTCATTACATAATCATTAAATTCCAAAATTAAAGCATGTAAATTTCATAAATATAAAAAACTATAAAAAAAGTAGAATGAATTAAAAGCAATTCGAAATTAAAGAATTGAGACGTAGAAAGAATGCCGTACTTGAAATGTAAATGTACAATAAAATTATTTTTTTAAGGATAAAACTTAAAATTTTGAAAAGCAAATAAAAGGTGCTAGAAACGTAAATGCACAAATTTAAAGACTGGAAATTAAGGAAAGAAGTGAGAAGAAAAAGAAATGTAAATCGAAAAGCAATGTTTTTTTTATTCTAAAAAAAAAGCAATGCATTAAATTTTCTACATGCAATAATATTGAGGATTTGATATTTTTCACTGTTTATTTGTTAGGTTAGCAAAGTAGTATGTTGTACTTTTTAACCTGTACTTGCACAAAGGAGAGGTGAGGGAATGGGGACACCGACAGGGTTCCTTGAGTCTATTTATCTTATCTAGATAATTAAATATAGAATGTACTGCTAGCAGAAATAAAATAAAAAATGTACTCCTAAAGTCACGCATGGAACAAAACCTCCTAGGAGTATATCCAAAGGTATTTGTGGATACAAAAGTTTGTTTTATTAATTGAAGTCTTAAGTTGTCCAATATTCACGACTACGAAGCTCATTGTGTCATAATTGCACGTAAGAAATGCTCTAGTAGTAGCTCAACAATGATTTCAATACAAATATTTGCCTTGTTAGTGGAGATCAATATTGATATTGAACAATTGTTGAGATTAGGATGCTTCCACACTTTACAAAACCCCCTTTACATAATACTAGGATATAACTTCTAATTATGAATGAATACTAATTTTCTTCAAAAAATAATGAATGAATACTAATTTATTTTCTTTCACCATTTCAACACCTTTGAAAATTTATGTGCCAACTCTCAACAATAAGTTTCAGATTGTTGAGGAGGAATTTGAGCCAATTTACAGTTGGTTCATGGAATCCAAATAATCACTTCAAACTAGAATTTTCAGTTGAAATTCACTTAACCCAAAGATCACTGGATATCAATCGGTAAAAATTATTTTAAAAGGAAAAGGATAACATGACCCATTTATTGTTCAATGTGAACTAAATTTTAACCGTCCTTGTTTTCATAAGACGGACTTATGCTTCAAGAAATTAAGTTGAATGTAGTGTAATCTTAGTGAGGTTTTGCTCACTTGTTAGCAATCACTTGAACTAGTTCTTTTTGGAACGCCATCTTTGACAACAGTAAAATCAAATTAAATCTAGTTTACTGTAGCTATCATATCATATGTTCATCTTTATATTCTGAACATATTCAGCTGCAAAAACTGCATTTTCGTGTACTTATCTCTGTTTCAACTGTTACAGTACGCATAGATGCTACATTTTTATCAAATTTCAAATCATGAATTAAAAAACAAAATATTTTTACAGACTTCTGTATATATGTGCAATGGATATTTGATGAGAACAAATCAAGATTCAAACATGTGCAGTGTAAAAATTAACATGTCATCTTCGTGTGTCAATGCTGGTTAAAAAGATAACCTGATAAATACCAGTATATGTAAAGCTAAAATATAGAGCACAAATGCCGACCTGAGTAGCATAAGCCTCTGCTGGCTTTCAGTTCTGCCAGCAGAATGATAAGGAAGCCTCTGATGACCTTCGTAATCTGACAAACTATGTAACTTATCAGAGGAGCCTTTACTGAAACGATTCCTAGCAGCAGTGTTCGCCTCTGAATTGCTGCTCTCCGTTCGTCGCCATAATGCATTCAATCTTTCCAGCTCCATCTCTTTCAGATGAATTTCACCAAGTAAGCCCTCAGCTTGTGCCTGAAAGTAAGGGAGTAAGGTAGTTTGTTAAACTCTTTCACATGCAAATAATCAATCAAGCAGTTATTCACTGGCCATTGTCGATTTTTATTTATTTATTTTTTATTTTGTAAAAGAGAAGGGGAGGGAGGGAAATTAAACAGTTTTGTGAACACAAACAGTATTCACTATGTTGATCACTTGAGCATATACTATGAAGTGTAAAAGGGACCTGTTTAACTGCTAGTTGCTCAATTAGACCATGCAGCTGTTTATCCAATGTCTTCTCTCTTTGCCCTGCAGAACACGAACGTTTTAAAGCTAAAGCAATGTGCATTCATGCAAGATGCTGTACAAAATTTCTGGTAGAATTAACGTGACAAAAGCAATAAAGAAAATTATATTTAGGCCCAATATGCTACATGGATTTCTAAAAGCATGAATTAGTATCTAATGTTATATAGAAATGAAACAAGAGTAAAGTCTCCCCAACTAGTTTCTTTTTTTATTTCCTTTATGATGAGAGGGATCATTTTAAAAAAATACAAACATGACCATCAGGATTATTCCTAAAGCTATAATGAAAACAACACAGGCAAGACAAAAAGAAAATACATCAAACCAAAAGAACAACCTAGTCCATCGGCATGTCCAGTACAGAAATACTCTAGAAAACATTCCAATCAGATTTTTGTATCAGCATTTTGAAATTTGAAAGTAGGTCAGGGTCCCAACACGCAGATGGGCGAGCGTGGCGGACAAACACAACTCAGGGGTTAAAGATGCAATTGGGAAGCTGGAACATAGGAACCTTAACGGGTAAATTGAGGGAGCTAGTAGATGTTTTTTGCCAGAAGGAAAGTGAATATTGTTTGCTTGTAAGAAACTAAGTGGGTTGGAGAAAAAACCAAGGAAGTTTATGACACAGGTTTCAAGTTGTGGTATACAAGTATAAACAAGAGTCGAAATGGTGTTAGAATTATGATCGATAGAAGTTTCAGAGATAAATTCGTTGACGTCAAAAGGAAAGGCGATAGGATTATGCTGATTAAGCTTGTAGTGGATGATTTAATTTTAAATATCATCAGAGTGTATGCAGCCCAAGGTTTTCTCCAATTTATATAAAAATCTTGGGAGCAAGGATGGTGAAAAATGTATATACAAACTTGCAAAAATGAGGGATGAGAAGAGTAAAGACCTCACTCAAGTTAGATGCATCAAGGATGAAAATAAAAAACTTTTGGTAAGAGATGAACATGTAAATGAAGGATGAATGAACTACTTTAACAAACTTTTTAATATGGAAGGCGATAAAAATGAGATGGACTTGGAGGATGCTTATGATGATCTGAATAGAAGATTTTGTGCAGAATTAATACACATGAAGTTAAGGAGACTTAAAAGAGGATGAAGAATAATAAACCTTTGGAACCCGATGACATCCCTATTGAAATGTGGAGAGGCTTGAGGGATATGACAATAAAATAGCTGACTAATCTTTTCAATAAGATTTTTCAAACAAATAAGATGTCTGATGCTTTGAGAAAAAATATGTTTGTGCCTATTTACAAAAACAAGGGAGATATCTCAAAGTGTTCTAACTATAGAGGTATTAAGCTTATGAGTCATCCTATAAAGTTGTGAGTGAGAGTTATTGAACATCGCGTGAAGAGAGAGACAAAGGTTTTTGTAAATCATTTGGATTTATGCCAAAAAGATGTACCATTGGAGTTATTTTCTTGATGCGACAATTAATGGAAATGTATAGAGAAAAGAAGAAATATTTACATATGGTGTTCATAGATCTTGAGAAAGCATACGATAGGGTCCCAAGAAAAGTTTTATGATGGGCTCTTAAGAAGAAAAAAGTGTCATTTAAAGTATGTAAATACAATCAAGGATAAGTATGATGAGGCTACCACATGTGTGAAAGCTTGTAATAGAACATCAAGTTATTTTCCTATCACAATAGGTGTACACAAAGGTTCGATTCTTAGTCTTTATCTCTTTGTCTTAGTGATTGATGAACTAACAAAAAATATTCAAGAGAAAGTGTCGGGGTGTATGCTTTTTGCAGATGATATTGTGCTTACTGATGAGACGAAAGATGATGTTAATAGGAGACTTGAATTGTGAAGAAGCACTTTAGAGTCTAAAAGATTCATGTTAAGCCAGAGCAAGACTGAGTATATGAAGTGTGAGTTTTCGCTGGTAAGAGATGGTGATCAAAATCCCGTGCATTTGCTTGGTCAAGAGAGACCCAAGAAATATGTTTTTAGATACCTGAGATCAATTTTGCAAAAAGGTGGAGAGATTGATGAGGATGTAAATCATAGAATCAGAGTAGGGTGGATAAAATGACGGAGTGCATCTGAATTTTTGTGTGACCGCAAAATTCTCCTTAAGCTAAAAGAAAAATTCTATAGAACAACTGTAAGACCTGCAATGTTATATGGAGCTGAATGTTGGACATCACAAAGACAACATGAGCATAAAATAAGAGTAGTAGAAATGAGGAAGTTAAGGTGGATGTGTGGTTATATGAAGAACAATAAGATAAGAAATGAAGATATTCAACGAAAGGTAGCAATAATATCGGTAAGTGAAAAGATGAGAGAACATAAATTGAGGTGGTTTGGGCATATATGGAGACGACCTCTGGATGCTTCCATAAGAACAAAAGTTTGTTACCAAGAGCTCGACACAGAGAGGTAGAGGTAGACCAAAACTTACTTGGGAAAAGGTAGTTAAACAAGACTTAATGGAGTGAGATATAGATTGGAAGACGGTGTGTCTTAGGACGGAATGGGAAAAAACTATAAGCTTGTTGGAAGGTTAGACCCGTTGTTATCACTATGTTCCGGATGGTCCCTTTTTAGTCATTTTCCTCTTCATCTCCCCCCTCCTTCTTTCCCCCTTTTTTCTTTTATCTTATTTCCCCTTTTCCTTCCTCTTCCCCTTCCATTTTTTTTTTAACCTTCTCGTATATATCATTGGGTTCATCTACCGCCGACCCCAATTAACTTGGGTTAAAGGCGCTGTTTATGTTGATTTTGAATGCAGTGGTACAACCATATTAGTACAAATTTGTTATGAATGTACTGAAAGTTCCAAAAACTCATTGAAATACACTAACATACAAGAAATCACCTAAACCGGACCTAAGTTGAGTTTTTTATGGCATCAACAAGATGGACTCAAATTTAATTATATAAAAGTTTGGTGCTCTGCAAGCATAATACTTGTTGCAACATTTCCTACTATAAATAAGTTTATGGTATTGTTCCTCAGTGTGATCAATTGAATGGCTTCAAATGCCACACAACTTATGCACACAGAATATACAAAAATATACATCGCCTGAAATGAGAAAGCAACATAAATATGCAGTGCAAGGAATAAAAAGGAACAAAAAAGACAGTTCATGCTTTCAGATTAAAAAATTATCATTCAGAAAACCATTATATAAGAAGATATTGACATAATCTGGGTATTAATAATTATGATTATTCCTTTTACAGTTTAAAGCACTGAAAGCAGCATAAGTGGCAAGTACTGTGCAAGATGGCCCAGGTGATCAATGTCCCACCCCCACTTTCAAGGAAAGGGATCCCTAATTTATACTTTAGATCTTTTCTTTCAAAAAATCTATTTTAACACAAAAACAAATAAGATATAATACCCGGGGAAGGCTGTTTAAGTGCATTTTCCTGCACTTGTGCCCATTTCTTCTCCAACTCTTGTACATTATTCTCCATTGAACTCTGAAATGAAATAAGGGTTATTAATTTGGTGGACTTAATTAAATGTTGCCCAATCATAGATTGTCATGTATGGTAAGGTTGTGGACCTCTATACTAATTACAGAAAAAGTCATATCCAGTGTGATTTCTAATGGGTTGTTAATATAAAAATCTCTATCGACACTATGAAAATTAAACTCTTAATTTGGTGACAGTATCAATATAAGTAAGTGGTTAAGTAACTCCTAAAATATACTCCCTACAATCTTAAATATAAACAACAAAAATACTTGTTTTTTTCTCAAATATAAGCAAAACTTAACTAACTTTGCCTTATTTAATGAAACTATATTTAAAATGCCCTTCATTTAATAGGGCCAAAGAATTTTTTGTGTGCTTGATATCAAGTTTCAACGAAGGGTAGTTTAGGGAAAAAGATTATTTTTGTTTTGGAATTAACACAACTTAATGAAATGAACTAATTCCTTAATAAGTGTAAAATCAGTTTCTTTTTTTTTTTTTTGTTTACAATAGAGACCATATATTAGTCCTTGCAATGATGGAAATAATGATTAGTATGATTGTCATTGTTTCTTCACTATTTGCTCATCCACTATTATAAGATAACATGTTACAGTTAAGAATGTAAAAGAGAACTGTATGATTAACAAACCAGCTCTTTCTTCTTTTTTTCCAATTCATCTAGTAAAGCCGATTCTGCCTCCAATCCAGCTTTAGAATTTGCTTTCATCTGTTCCTCCCAACCATCAGATACCCAACTTTGCTGCTTCATAGTCTCCACCTCAGCTTTTAGTTTCTTCTCAGTCTCATCCATCTCCTGTAACCCAATAAATCATAAAGTAAAAAAACAAATAATTGAACCAAAACCAATCTCACAATCCTAACCTGCAACTTTGCCCTCAGTAAATCAGCCTCCTGCAATTTCTCCTTTATTTTATTCTCACAATCCGATATTGCATTTTCGAATGCAGCATTCTCTTCCTTCAATGTCACCTCTCTAAGTTGCGCCTGCACCAACAATCATCATCATCATTAGTGGTAGTAGTAGTATTTTAGCTTAATCGGATTTTAGTCCCCAAATATCACAGATCTGTGATTTATTCTCTATGTTCCAACTGCGCCAATTGAGTCCCTCAAGTTTTCTTCTATTTACAATTAGACCCCTCCATTGTGATTTCATCCAATATTTAACTGAATTAACTAAAATGGTAAACTTGGCACAACACAACATACATGAAAATGAATAAATACAGTGTACAAGCTAAAAAACACAGAAGATTTGAACTACAAGGTATTGATTTGATAATCATGTTCAGCAATCTTGAGAGCCAATTATTGTTTTTATACATCAATGAACAACAAAAGGAACGTCTTTACATCCTGAGAAAATTAATGACTTAAAAGTTCAATGAAATCACAATGGAGAGACCAGATTGTAAATAGAAGAAAACTCAAGGGACTCAGACACACGGATCTTCCAGAATGTATAAGCTGGAAATTCCAACAATTTGTTAATGCCAAATTTTCGATTCTAGCTAATGATTTCTTCTTTTATCCGCAAATGTTAGTTGTTAGAAATTTAGAATGTTAGTTTCGTTAGCAGAGGAGATCAAACCTATGACATTCCCCCCTACCCTTCTCGTTTAACCATTCAATCCACCTCATATAGTCTAGCTAATGATGATTCACGTTATAGCCTCGATTCGATTAATTCTTAACAAATTAGTATTTGCACAACACGAGAGACTAAGATCGCACAATTACGATAACCAGGGACTAAAAAATGCAATTAAGGGTAGGGAAGGGTACCTGTTGGCGCGTGGTGGAGTGGGAGTTCAATTGGAGGGCGAGGGCGGCGTTGGAGGCGAGGGAGTGGGCGTGGAGGTGAGGGAGGCTCTGGGAGATGTCCTGGGGAGGCAATCTCTGCCGTAGGTCATGGATCGAACGGCAGAGAGAGCTCGCCTTGTGATCGAGTTCGTTGACGTACTTTTGCTGATCTGCAGAGAACAGGATTGGGATGATGGCATCATCCTCCACTTCCTTTCCTCCGCCACCTCCCACTGCCCAAGCCAGTAACCCAGCCATGCCTTTCTCACTCTCTCTTTTTTTCTTGTTTCTCCGTCTTCACTCGCCTTCCATTGTTTCCGGTTTGCGATGGTTGAACATAAGGTGCCGGAGTCTTGGGAATTCGGGTGGTTTGGTTAGTTGCTCGTAAAGTCAACTGCCTTACCAATGCACCTCCAGATTTTGCTTCGTACGGAAAGCCCAATCAGCAATGCTATGGGGGCAACAGGAAAAAGGTCGTTGCTTCCTGCATCATTTGAAATCTGTAATCAATTTGGAATATAATTTTACACTTGGGATTCGTGATTTAAAAAATAAATAAAGGGGTGCAGGAAGTTGCCTTGGCAAAGACACTATGGTACCATGCTTTTAAGGCAGCCTACTTTTCCATCACTTTTTTTAGAAATTATAGGGTTTGTTATTGACCCCAATGTCATTGCTATTAGTCCCTACCTATTAATTCTAATTTTTTTTTCTTCAAAAATACCCTTTCATGAAAACACAATTTTCTTATAATATTATACAACAAAATTGTGTTCTCATTGTTTATGGAGGAGGTGTAAAAAAAACAGAAACATAATTCCATGGACATGTGCAAAAAAAAAAAAAACGAAAACACAATTTCATTGTACAATTATACAATAGAATTGTGTTTTTGTTTTTCTTGAAGGGGGTGCAAAAGAAATAAACATGATTATGTTTCACATCCTCATACCTCAACCATAACCATGTTGCGCTTCACCATCACCACCATACCAACAACATCATCATGCGACCAAACAACACCCACACCAACATATCTCCATGCCACAACACCACCGCACAACAGGGAAGTCCACATGCACAAGGAGCCTTAGAGGTTGAGGTCGTGTGCGCAAATGGAGGTGCAATGATGGTGTTGCGGTGGCGGTTGGCCAAGGGGGTCGCCCATGTAGATCTGGAGTCTTGAGCGACACATAATGTTGTTCTAATTGTGATGGTGTTGCGCGTTGGTAACAATTGGGCCCAACACTAGTTCAGATTTGGGGTGGCAATGGGTTGGGTAAGGGTGAGAAGAAGGGTTGGGGCCTTGGGGGCGTAGGGAAAGGGAAGGGGAAGAGGGAAGGAGGGATGGAGAACTAAGAGAGATAAGAGAACCTTTCTCAAGTTTGTAGGTGCCAATAGTGAACAGTGTATGGGTCAATATCAATTCCCATATTATATTACAGAATAATGGGCCAACTATAAACCCATAAGCAAATAGCAAGTTGTCGCTATATGAATTTATTATGAACATCCATAATTTCTAATATTCCAAAATCATCCAATCCATTTTATAAGTTCTTCTCTCACCCTTCTTCCTCCTAAATTAGACATTTACCCATTGTATCTCATGCTTCCATCTCTCTCCCCCTCTCTATCGTAGTTGTTTTGTAATTTGTATGAAGTAGGAAGGAGAGGAAGTTGTGGGCTATAGGTCATTCTAGAGCTAGCAAAAGGGACGGATCGACCCGACCTAGTCTATCGAGTCAAGCTTGAAAGACTGGGTTAGGGGTGGCCCATGTTGGCCTATTTTACTATTTTTAGTCTAAATTTATATAAATTCAAAAGGAAAAAAATAAAATCTGAAAAATATTAGACCAAAATAGGTCCTATTGAATTTGAACCTATGTTTTTTTTAGTCCACATTGGCCCAATGGGCCCATTAGGCTAGCCCAAATAGGCTTGGTTCTATTTGAATCAACATTTTTCAGTCCAATTTGGCTAGGCTCAGTGTACCAACTAGCCAACTCGGGAAGCCTAGTCCATTTTGCTAGCTCTAGGTCATTCTCCTTAGTTAGTGCTCAAGATAAGTTTTTTTTTGTGGTTATTTTCTGGAGACAAATCCATAACATACATTGGTGGAGTTTTTCAGAAAATGTAAATTCATAATTACTTTTCAATAATTTCAAATTAAGCAATCCAAAAAACAATATTATCAAAAAATAAATTTGGATTTGTATTTTCGAAAAGCTATAACACACTACCAGTAAAATCGTTATTTTCAACGGAATATTTCTCACGAAAAATATTTTGTCAGAAATATTTAAATTACTGACGAAATTTACCGAATGATCAAATTCCATTAGAAATTTTTGAATTATCGACGAAATATAGGTCAGACAATTTTTTCGTCGAAAAGTTAAAATTACCAATGGATTTTTACCCATGGATTTATTTCTATTGGAAATTTATATATTTCCAACGGAAATTAAAATTTTCCCTTATATTCTGTCAGAAATTAAAATTTTCCCCAAAACAAAAAGATCCCAACCTTAGCCAAACTCTCACTCACTGACGCTTGTAGCCATGCCTCCATCGCACTCAGTCCACGTTGTCGCACAAGGCCCCAGTCACCGATATTGTCACGCTGTCGCCATTGAGCCTTCACTGTCATGCCCACATCAGCTGGTTTGCACTCTAATTTTCTTTTTCTTTTTTACTCACTGACTTACTTTGTGTGTTTTTCACAGGTCAAAGGAGATAAAACAAAGCCCAATCACTTTTCACCTTTGTCCTGCTTCCAATTTTCCTTTGCTTTGAAATAGCAAGTCGTGACGATTAGTTCTAATTGAAGGTGTGATGTTAAGTTTTAATCTCTAATTTGTATGGTTTGATTGTTAAATCTTGATATGGTTGATTCAATTTCACTTTTGATGAACTATTTATCATGTTTATGAACAGAATTTTGATATTATGGATTTTCTTTAGTAATTGCTTTTATATTGATTTTCTTTATTAAACTTGATTTTTCATGTGGTTCCTTGATATGTGTTATCATTTTTCTTTTTGAAAATGGGGATCTAGGTCATCCATAACAAAAGATAGGGTGGTGAACTAAGGTGCGTGTTTGGTGGATTGCCTTGGATTGGTACTAGGTTGTTTGTTGCTTATTGGGCCTCAGGATTATGATAAATTTGTTAAATTCCTACTGAGTATTGACAAAAGGAAGGGGTGACTATTAAGTTAATTTGACTATAGAAATATAGTGAGATTAAAATTTGACTAATTGTACAAAGATGAAAAGCAAATCACTTGTGTATGGGGTGTTCAAATAAGGTGGAATTCCACCTTTATGTTAGAGTCTGGTTTTAAATTACAAACAACATTTTAGAGACTTACTAATAGGAAATATTTGTTTGAGTTTTAGGTGTAAGAGGATCTTCCAGAAAGCTAGTTATTGATGATTGATGACATTAAATCCATGGATATAGCAAAATGAAACAAAAGCATAAGAATTATTAATTGGGGAAACTTAATTAGTTAATGTTTTTTGTTTATACCAAGCTTTTGTGGGACCAAAGATATAAAATAAACTTTGTTGAGTTTCTTTAATTTGCTAACTGTATGATTTTGAAACTGCAAAAGCATTGGCTTCCAATTAATGTGAAAGAAACATTAACCTTGTTGTTTGAGCATTATTTCTTTTATTGTGAGGTAGTAGTTGAAGAACTTAAACACTTCTGAGTTTCAGTTCCTCATGCTAAGGATTATGTATTTGAGAACAAAAATGAAAACGAAACTAAGAGAGGAATCATCTGTAAATTGGAATTTATTAATTGGTCATGATAGCAAGGGATGTTCTTCTTGTCCTAATTTCGGTATAGTGGCTGATGTGATCCTGTCAACTTTTTGCATGAGAAAACCTCTATAGATGTATGTATACATAAAATCATTGAGTCTAATTAATAAGGGTGTAAGCACTCAATATTTGTGCTTAAAAGTTAAAACTGGTTTTTGTCTATATTACTACTAAATGATATGTAAAGAGAGACAAGGTGGTAGTTGAAACTGGTCATGGTAATATCATAACAGTTAGTTTATTCTTGAACAACACCAATATATATAGGAAATAAGACAGGTAGCTTTCTGGACTAGTAAATCTGATCATTCTAATTACTCAATAAACAAATTGTATGTTTATTATTGCCTTCAAATTTCGCTTAGCATCCATTGCACGCTTAACGAGAATGTATGGCTCACTTAGCCTATACATGTGTGTAACACCTCGTTTTACTCTCTCGTGCTTGATTATTTTAAATGAGATTCCGTGTCCACCTTGTATTAGAATGATTTTAGTTATAAATTTTTTTTCGTAAAATTCTTTTCTTCTTTGCTTCAAGTTTGTGATTGATTTGTAACATAAACGATTCGTCCTCACCACGGTACAATTATAATAATAAATAAATAAATAAATATAGTCCATGATACAGTCCCAAATACAGTATCCACAATAATATACATACTATCTAACACAAATACATGCCACAGAAAATCACAAATCACAGCATGCAGTCCATCAAAACTTCTTCATCATCCTTCTTCAATAACACCTATAGTTTATGCTTTCCTGTTTCACTGCTCGCCCAAATAGATTGGGGTCATCACAGGTGTCACCCACAGACACAAAAATAGGGTAAGTTCATGACACACATAGTTTGAACGAATCATACATAAAGAAATATATATTCACATGGTTGTAATATTATTTAAAAATAAGAAACAAGCATGATCCATCTCTTAATCAAATCACCTCATCACGGTACACAGTTTAGATCAGCCATACACCACACAGATATATAACACCACAGTCTTTTGCCTCTGCCAGGCAAAATATAAAATAACACGGTCTTATGTCCCCGCCAGACAGAATAAAATAACGCGGTCTTATGTCCCCGCCAGACAAAATAACATAACGCGGTCTTATGTCCCCGCCAGACAAAATAACATACATTCAGCCACAGTTCACTTCATATATTTCTTAGAATAAATCTTAGTTCCTCACATCTCAAATAATTCCACATACTAATCATAATTCTAATGTCATAACCAACAAACTCAAGGGATTTAGTTTAACAGACTATATCACTTTACTACTCAGAATAAACATCTAACATTAGAGATTATTTACGTACTACCATTAAAAGCAAATATATATATATAAATTCAAATCAACATAATTTCAGCATCAATTAATTATATAAATTCAAGAAATCATAAGATACTTTTAATCCAACATATATTTGTAACTAAGTATTCTATTAAACACTATACTTCCAAGTAATTATTTCCATGTGGTTATAGATCATTTTAGCTTCCATTAATTAGGTTAGATTCAAGTTATCTATTCAACAATTATCTATAATTCAAAAAAAACAAGTTACTAAATCAATTAACCATTCATTTAGCAATCTTTAGTTCTTTGAGGCATTTTATCAAACATCTAGTCTACAAATCCTAATTCTTCATGAACTCAAGTAAAAATCTTCATTTTTGGTTCTTAGAAATATTCCACCAACACTTCACATGCAAAGTTTAATTCCTTATGAAATCAAATGAAAATCTTTATGTAGGTAGTATTCAAACTAGGCATAACATAAACTTCCCCATACCTTGATTATTTCCTTTTAAGCTAGACAATTTTGTCTCCTTAATCCTTGAGCTTCACTTGATACTCCAATGGGTGAAAGCTTTATTTTCCAATCTTTGGACAGCTCCTATTTCCTCTTCACGTGGGATCTTCTTAAGACTAGTGAACTTGGTTTTGTTTTAAAGTGCTAAGGTGAAAGGGATGTAGGCTACAAAGAGGAATTTTTTTTTGCACGGTTACTTCTTGCTTCTAAGCCTATTCCACGGTCCCCTCACATTCTTTTTATAAAATTGCTATCCTAAGATGTTTTTAGGCATTGTTGTACGTTCATATCCTAAGCTAAGATGCCTTTGCTAAAAATCTTGCATCATTAATGACTACTTTCCATTTGGTTAATTGTTATTGGCTAGTAAATCATTTGCTTCCAAGTGTCTAGCCTCTTGAATTTTCTACAACCTCCTTGCTTCTTGCTTATTCTTCACGTGCACTCCCACTTGGTAAGGCCTTTCATTTGGTTTTTCTTCCAACCGTGTGGTATCTTGCTTTTGTGAGAAATTTGGCTTCCAAAAATATCTTAAGCATTTATGGCTATATTCCACTAGTTTGATTCTTATTGGCTAGTGCTTTGTTTCTTTGAATTTTCTACCACTTCCTTGTCTTAAGCTTGTTTTGCACGTTCAATTCCAAATATGTAGAGCATTCCATTTGGTTTTCCTTTTCTATGTATGGCTTTGCTTGTAATAAGTCAATTAGCATTAATGACTAACTTTCTACTTGCTTCCTTTTTATTGGCTAGTAAATATTGTCCATCCAAGTGTCCAAGTCTTGAAGATTCTTCACTTCTCCCCCTTGTTGCATGTTGGATTTCATGGCTTGGAGAGAAATCCTTGCTTATTTTCTTTTCTCATATGGAATGCTATGTTTTTAGAGAATTTCGTACTTCTCTTTTTCCTCAAACCTGTTTTAGTAAGATAGCGAGTTTGGATTCGTTAACCGTTGGATCTCTTTGAAATTTTAAGGGTATATTCCTATCTTACATATCTAAGTTTTGACCGTTGGGATCGTGGAAATAATGTCCCTAACTATCCATGTATTTCGCCAAAGGAGACAACATAAAATTTGCTTTCAAATATCTTTTTAAGCATTAATTACTTTCTTTACACATGGACCAATGGAAATGGCTAGACTTCTTAACTTCCCATGTGTCCATTCTTGAATGTTCCTAAGGCTTTTCCCCTTTGATTGTGTATCACATGGCCAAGGCTTGATCTTAGATAATCAAATCAACAATTTTTCCTTGTAATAACAAAATTCTAAGTTCTTATTGGTCCAATTTGACTTTAATTATTAAAATTACTAAACTAATTTATTTAGGAAACCTATTCCTCCCATAATTAAAAGAAAACTCCCTGGACTATATCCATACTCTTTTTATAATTTTCTGATATCTGGAGTAGTCCAGATTAAGCTCTTTTCAGCCTATCTTCCAAAATTCGTAGAAATTCTATTTTAGGGTTCTCTGCCCTCAATCTTGCTGATAATTTGTTATCTAAAAGTATTTTATCCAATACTCAGATTCCTATTAATTTCTAAGGTCATCTTGGGCAGTTTTGACCTAGGGGCATTTTGGTAATTTTACCCTTCACCCTAGGGGTAAAATCGTCATTTCTAGAAATACTCAAGATATCTCTGAATGTATCACCCTAAAAGTGTTCTGATCATTTTTCAAGCCTCCCAGGTTATTTATAAAATTCTCTCATTAATATTTTTCCTAAGAATTGGCTGAAATTTTCAAAATTTTGGGATGTTACAATGTGCACTTAGCCTAAACAAAATATTACAAAACATAAATATTTTTGGGCTTAACGCAGCATGCAGGCTTAGCAAGTTGGCCACACACTCTTAGCCCGCATTTACGCCCTTAGCCCAAATACGAGATTGCATAAACAAAGGATTCTTTGGGTTTAGCACAATGTGCAGGCTTAGAGAAACTATCAAAACAACATATGCGCGCTTAGTACGCACATTTGTTCTTAGCGCACAACCAAAAGTAGACAACATCGATCAACACACAAATAAATAACACAAATATTAACAGAGTCACAAAAAAGAAGAAAAAGGGAAGAAATCAGTCAGTAATTTCCCATGGATATTTCTGTCGAAAATTTCCAACGGATATATCTGTCACTATTTTCCCACGGATATTTCCATCAAAAATTACTAACGGTCTCTTTTTGATGGGTATTTCCGTCGATAATTATCGACAGACAATAAAATTTAGTCGATTAAAATTTTTTATGAGCATTTTATCGATGGATTTTGATCCGCCAAAAATACTAAATTACTAACAGATTTTCAAGATCACTGACAGATTTATGCCATCGAAAATACCCTTTTTTGTAGTGACAAAAATTATGCGTTAAAAATTATTAATCCAAAAGTTATTTATTAAGGTTTTAGATTCCTTTTTCCAGGATTGAAATTACCAATATATGATTTTCAAATTAATTAATCTCCCGAATTATTAAAACACTTTGGCATGATGTGTTTATGTTAAAAACTCCCCACACCCCATAGCCATTGATATGCAACTCTAGAATCCACATCATGGACGAAAAAGGAAAAAAGTTACCATAAAATCTTTATTGACCAAACTTATTCCTTTATTCTAATCACAAGGTGACTTCTATCCTAAAGTAGTGGAGTTACTCCCTCACCTGTGAAGAACAAAAAATTGGTGTTGGATATATTATTTAAAAATTTAACGGTTTAGATGGGTCCCAGTGACCAGTTTGTGTGGTTTTATTTTTATTTACATTTTATTTTTTATATTTATAATTGAAAATTAAAATATTTTAATTAGTTTATGAATTTTTGTTTGTTAATTAAATTACTTTACTATAATTGGAATTTTTTAGCTACAAAGAACCCTAACAAATATGCCAACAAAGGAGATTTGTCGTGGTGGAAGCATCGATCGGGCTCACTTGGCGACATTGTTGGTGGTCACTTCAAAAGCTTGAAACTTAATGTTTAGCATGATGATGTGTGTAACACCCCGTATGCATCTGGTTGTTAACATTCAATTACGGTCGTTAAGCACAACAATTAATTAGCGAAAGTTAATTAGGAAGCAACTAATAAGAATGACGTCATCGTATGTCAATAATAACATAAACTGTGCATTATGCATGGCAATATACATCGAGTACGCCCTCCCCTCAGGGTTGGGTTACAAAAAGCAAAAATATACATAGCGAAATATATACATGTCAAATAAGAGCTTACATGCTCTAAAAACAAACTAAGGTTCTATGAACCCGTCCTGGCTCGGCCTCTTGTCCGGGATCCCTCGAACTGCCTCATTACCCAGGCCTCTTGCCCCGGAATCCGCGGTCCTCTCTATGCTCATCACCTACAAATACATATAATCCCCAACCATGGTGAGATATAAATCTCAGTAAACTTCGGGTCCTTGGAGGCTTCTCCTCCCCCCGGTTCACTTTCATGATACATAGTATCAAAACATTCATTACACAAGCTAGCCATCTCGGCTATCATAACACGCATCACATGTATATAATCACACGGATATAGCAAAAGAAGATCATCTAACTTAATGGGCACACTCTCTGTATATCCTTACCTAAGGAAGACCATCCAACTTAATGGGCACATTCCCTAAGGACTTCTCGCAGACCCTACCAGAGGAAGACCATCCAACTTAATGGGCACATTCCCTCAGGGTTCTGCTCGGACGTATATGGCTCTTCCAAGAGAGGTCCATCCAACGTAATGGGCATACTCTCTCAGGGTTTTCATATATACTAATTGACCACTTAGAGTTGTTTCACATCACTTTGGCTCTAAGGGAAGTCCATATTTAGTCCATTCTACTGGCCAGAGAATCTCATACATCACAACATATCATCATAGTGAAAATCATATACATGTTCTCAATCAAAAGCAATAACACACAATTTCAATACATGCACCATGACATACATAACCATCACTCCCTCGAAGTATGGTGGAACACAGCCAAGGAAAAAACTCCCAAGAACGGAGAGTTTACCAGCTCTAAGTTCTTCACTGGTTCTCTCCGCCTCGTTGTTCAGAACACCACTATCCTTTGGGTCACGCCTTACATACATACATGCAAGCGATCAATAGCGGTTCTCAACCGTTGCATGTAAAGAAACACATTTCGCTTCTAGGTTATAAGAACTAGTCACCCAACTGGTGACTTGCAGACCCCCAAAGGATCTATCTGGACATAACCCAAACCCTAAAATCCATAACAGTTAGACTTCAAGGTTAGACTTGTGTTTCTTACCTCTAAAGTGTTAATCGAAGCTAGAGAACAGCTTCTCCAAGCTTGAACGTCCAAAATGCCTTCTTTTTTCAGAGGTGAAACTCTGAGAGTTCTTGGAGAAGACGATATCTTTGTCGGAGCGAGGGGGGTTCAGAAGAATCAAAGGTTGTAAGTTAGCTAAGGGATGGTTCCTCTTAGCTTTCCAGTTGCATGCAAAGAGGGTTCTGGGTAAGGGTGAGTGGTTACGGAGTTTCTCTCACTTGGTATGGAGAAAACAGAGAGAGGAAGAAGATGATGGTGTTCTCGTCGAAAAGTGGTGAAGTGGTCTATTTAAATGACCCTAGCGCGTGCGCCACGCGCCAAAAGTGTTAGATGTCAAAATCTAGCTAAGTCATTGCACACGCTCGATGTCGGGTTCATATCGCCCACTAAAAGTCAACCTTGTACAACTCAGCCTTCGTAAATTGGACACCCATGTGAGGACTTATGGTATCCGTATGATCCAAGCCTTAGCTTTTGTATCGGGCAAGCGTTGTTTGTTTTTAATCGATTACAGAAGCTTGTGTAATCGATTGCATAGTGCTGGGCCCTCCCTCAGCACTTTATAAGACCCAAGTATGCCCTCGTCTGGGGTCCTTACTTGGTACTTTATAAGGTTCAAGGTTCCGCCCTCTTCCACCCTTATTCGACCTCATCCGGCTTCCTACCTTGGCACTTCCCAAGTCCAAGGTTCCGCCCTTCTCTAACCTCGTTCGACCTTGGTAGCATTTCCTCCACGTCACCATTGCCCCATGAAGGCGTCGTTATCTTACGAAGTGCCCACCTGGTCACGCTAATCCGAGTTTCTTGTTGACACTCGTTTAAGAAGCGCGAACCCGGATTCGCGGTAGGGTCGTTATTATCATAACTACCATGTAATTATAATTTTTATAATATTAAGGTGTCACGTGGGCACCTGAAACCTTACAATGTGTAGTAGAGAAACCTGTTGTTCGGATTTCTTTTATCGACACCACATGTTATTGGCAACATTTGTCAATGCTTCCATGAATGGCAAAAAAGCTCTTGTGTAGAAGAGGTTTGTTTTAGTTGTGGTTACATAATGTTACTTTTATGTTTACAAAAATGCTTCTATGTTTCTATTAAGTTGTCCACCGATTTTTTAGAGCTGGCATAACGACAGGGACATAGGTGAAAATAAAAAAATAATAATTAATTTTGCAGCAATGGTGGTGTTGTGTACTTTGTCAATTGCAAAAAATTGTAATTTGTATGAAAGTTTTGGCATTGCAGAAATAATAATTTTATGGTCATGATGAAAACGGTTGGCATACATAGAAACTAAAGGATGCAATGCAATTAAAGCAATTTGTGCATGTTTGTCCATTTGATTGCAGAGGCAAAGCATGCATGTTTAAGGCAGGGTGAAATATTTATTGTTGACTGAGAAGGTATGGCAAGCAGTTATTGTTCTTAATTTGGTTTTGTATATGAGTGGTTTGTACATTTTTTCAGAATGGAATTGAATTTGTAGTTGTTAGATTCGTGTTGGGTCAAGTGTGAAGAACTTGATTGAATGCGGTGGGTCTTGTGATGGAAGCAAGAAAATATGATACGTGTAGAGGAGTTAATAGAAAGAAAACATGGAAGTGTATTAGTAAATCTTTGTTTAAGAAATAGGTTAAAATTTGATAAAGGGTGGTGTTATTTGATATTATAGATCATTCATTATCCTTAAGTGCTGCATCACTTAGAGGTGTATTCTTTTAGTGTTTTTCCTTGTAGGCATATGGTTTGAAATTAAAAATTGAAATAGTTGTCTAAAGAACTTGTAAAGTATTGGAAGCAACACAAGTTAATTAAGGTGAACTTTTTTGAACTAGTGATGATTGATATTATATTAATAAAGATTAATAAAAACTAATAAAAATTGTATACTCGATCACAAAACACTATGGTTGAGTCTGTGACAACTCTGTCCAAAACAAGATATATACATAATATAGTGATTTGGAAATGAAATGCATGGTTGTAGGTTGTGTGATGTTTGACAAATTTTGAAACTATGATTGTCATTATACAAATTGTTTATTATGTTCCATATTTATGACAAATTTGGCATTACATATTGATGATATTGACAAGCTGACAACTCTAAAGAAATGGGCATGAATTTCATTATTTGTTGAGGAATATAGCATGTTTATATTATTGAAAGCACAATTTTGGGTTTATGTGATGTTTGTTGTGCCATTGGTTTTATTGTTGGATTTGAATTTTTGGTTTACTAATGCATGTAAGGTAATTACTAATATATGTCATAGTTGTATCTCATTAACTAGTGGTTTGGACATAATGAATAGGTGCTTTTTATTTTAAAAGTTTACTTACATTAGCCAATGTTCATGTCGTCTTTGGGTTGACATAGTCAATAGTTAGTGTACATTGGGGTTGGTCTGGCGCTGAAGTGATTACTAATATATGTCAGTAGTTGTTTCTCATTAACTAGTGGTTTGGACACAATGAATATGTGTTTTTTTATAAGTTTACTTACATTAGCCAGCGTACATTAGGGTTGGTCTTGGGCTGGAGTGGTGAATGTCGTTATTGGGCTTGCATAGTCAATAGCCAATGTACATTGGGTATGGTCTTGTCATGGACTATGTTAATTGTGATCCATTTGTTTCAGACATATGTAGGGGAAGGAAAGGGAAAAATATAAAATAGTAAATTGACTTTTTTTGTGGTCTTTCATTCATAAGTATAATTTAATTTCATTAGTTTTACCAAAAAATCTTTTGTAACCAATATATTTAGTAGGTTTGGAATGACCAAGACCAAAACACTAGTTAGGGATATGAGTTACGTAGAAAAGGGCAATGAAATTCAATGCACTATAAAAGAAAAGATACTACAATGCAATTTGCAGAAGTCCACACTTTAAACGTATGGAATTAGTGTTAAAAATGGTACTAGAAATTTACGTAAATTATTCTAATAATAAGAAAAATATATTGTTGCTTCTTTTAGGGGACAATTTGCACAAGTGTTGTAAAAAATACTTTATCATGTAGATAATGGTCTTAATATATCCAAAAGGTGTCAATGAAGGAAGCACCTAGCGACAATGACCGAACACCCAAAGCTAATTATTACAATAAAAAGACAAACAATTCCTTACTAGCAAGTCTATTTTTTCCAATAAAGTATAGGATAAGATAGTTATGGCAATATTAATAGGTGACAAGGTTCCCAGTATGTGGCAACCAATTTGTAAAGAAACTAGAAATCAATGGTCACATACGTATTGTTTAAAACAACAAAAAAATAGCATTAGATCGTGCCAATTGACACATTTGCAAAACGGGCAAGTTAAATTATTACATAAGAAAGTGACTATATTAATGGAGTGTTAGACTATTGGTAAGCATACCAATGTCGTCGCAGGTTACAGAATTTATAAAGAAATCGTCTCCACATGAACTTGAGCTACTCAGTTTTCCCATATAAAAGTAGACGATTCAATAGTTATGTACAACAAGGTTTATCAAAATATCATGAGTTTATGGAAATAACATAATTACGAAATTAACGAAAATAATGAAATTAGTGCGTCAGAAATACGGAAAATTACAAAAATAGTTAAGATGACTTTAATTAATTCAGGAGAAATATAGGATTGGATTTTATTGTTCATACCCTCAATAACCAATTAACATTAATACATATGAATTATTTTCTAACATTACTGATGCATACATTAAGTCACTCTGAATCAATCCCTCGCACTTGAGAATCCTAAGGATATTTACCAAATATTGATTCTTCACATGTGAAATAAATAACCCAACATTACAATCATAATCTCGTGCTATTTGCAATCAAAACGTTATGCTCTATTCCTAGCAACGTAACGTAAAGAGTAAAATCATTCAGTTCAAATTCTAAGAGCACTTTCCAGTCAAACGTATAATCCAATTTCATGAAACTAGTGATCAAGTAGAATCAAGTTAATGAAATCACTAGTAATGAGTAGAAAAGATTCATATATATATATATATATATATATATATATATATATATATCAAATATCAAAAGAGATACATAAAGGTACAAAGATTACATCCAATCCTTTGGAGAAACTAGTTGATCATTGTGTAGAGCACAAGATCAATAGAAGACATGATGAAGGAAGCGATCCACGGTCCTTTTCTGCAAGATTTCTTCTCCTTCTCTCTCTTCTCTCTCCTCTTTCGCCTTTTCCTTTAGTTCCTCTCTATCCTGGTTGCTGGAAGCTCCCTTGCATAGCTTTTTATACAAAATTGGTGCAAGAGGTGCCAAACTAACTCGCTCAGGCGAGTTGGTTACTTCTGGCTGAAGTAAGGTAGCTCGCCCAAGTGAGTTGGTTGCTTCAGGAAGAAGTAATCTCATTAGCCCAGACGAGTTGATTCCTAGCCTGGGCGAATTTCACTCTGGAATTTTGTAAAATTGATCATTTTCCCTTCATCTTGGCTTGGTTTCTGGATCCAACAAATATCTATTGAAACATTAGAATTGCATGGACGAATCTTCCAAATTTAAACAACAACATTTATAAATGTACAAAATATAAAACAACTAGAATTAAGGGAGTTTATAAGAAAACTATTGAAATCAAAAGATAAGTGCTAGCATTATAATCCTGAATATAACTAAAATATGTCACTTATCACTGGGCCACTTGTAAAAGACCGAAACAAAATAACCAACCTAATACCCTACATAATCACGTCTATGATGATTAAAAAAACCACCAAGAGCAACACCCTTCAAGTATATTTTCCTCGACTAAGGAGGTTTTTCCAATGATTTTATGCAGAAGATTTGATTCTTGGTTTAGATTGGTTATGATCACCCAAAACCAATTCCAATGCAATTGTCATGTGCATCTTCCTGAAATCCATATGAAACACATAAAACACATTGAGCATGTTGTTAGTGCATAGTAAGAACTATATTTATAATATGCATCACTCTATAAATATTTAGTATTTACCACTATAATGACATTATGTACAAAAACCTCTTGCAATCCTCATCCAATTCATGACCCATATACCAGAGTTGTCGCTATGATGAATTTAAAAGGCCAAACATGTTAAAATTATATAACTACTTACCAAATAATGAAATATGGAAAGTAGAGCAAAGTTTGATCACAAATGTAGAACAAGTCATACCCGATCCCAGAATTAGGAATACCACCTGCCAGTCTCTAATGTTGGATGACTTGTTGAAGTTGACTTGTCCACTATATACAAGTTGCATTATTGCAAATACATTTTTACACTATTGGAGAACCACACAAAAACAATGATTATATATAGAATTTTAATCATTTTTTAATGTTGGTATAATAAACCATTGGTAGACATGTAGTTGTTGTACAGGAATCCATTAACAAGTGTAGTTGTTGTACAATTGGTCGATGGTGTTGCCATGCATGGCATCCCTTTGTTGAATACCATGAAAATTTGATATAAAAACTTATCACCTATAATTATAAGTAATAATATCCAATTCTTACTGCAAAATATGGGCTTAGGCACCATAATGACTCTTTTTTTTTCCCTTGAATGGTTCCACTTAATACTGGTAGGCATCATGTGTAATATCTAATTTAACATTGCAACAACATTCGCGTATCAACAACCATGGAAGTCTTATTTGAAACTAAAGTATTTGTTATTTTAAAAGCACCTCTACCTTGATGCTTCTAATGGGAGAAAGGCTATGAAAATCATCTGTTGAAACAACCTCATGACCAACTCTAAAGACAATTTCACTGCAGGATAGTGTAACTCGATTTGGGGACTTAGTAACTACACGCAAATAAATAATTACTATACAATCTAATAATCCATTGTTACAATTTTGTTAGGGATGTGTTGAATATGTATGTGCACATACGAAGCTCATCTATGGATAACATTATGTTTTTAGTTGGGTAAAAACACGACATTAGTTCCTAGGAATAAAATAAAATAGAAATCGTTACTAAAGGAAAATAATGATACATTTATATTCTACTGCTTAAATGGATGAGTTTTTCAACTACCAAGGGAATGTCTTCAGCGTCAGGTTTTTGTTGTTGACAGTCAAGCGAAGATTTTTCCTACTCATGAGCAGCAGCTAGGGAGTTTGATGTTGTTGGTGTGTTTTGAGCTTGAGAGGACAAACTAGCAGACCCTTTGTTCCTAAATGATTTTTCAATTTCAGTTTCTGGTGATTGGAAAGATAATCTTCTTCCGAGGTAGTATGGAATGTCATAGTTATAAACTGATTTACTTCGATGCTGCATGTAAGGAAAAATAAAATAGTTAATATATTATTATTTGATTTTCCTACCCACTTGTTTTGAGTACAAAGGCATGCCTACCTTACGAAGTATCTTGCCTTCGTTGAAAGCAACACCACTGGCATCAGTTTGATAGATGTTATTATCCTTAGTTGCTTTCTTCATTGAAGTTTTAACCCTAGAAAATGACGTTGTCTTCAATTGCACCAGATTGTTTTGGCATTAGCGTCAACCCATAAGTTTCTATGTTTGATGGTTACTATTGTTGGGTTGTACAAAATGAACTCAAATCGTTTATGGCATTACGAGTGGCGAGTCTCATCACTATTGTGTTCCTTATATCCACAACATGAATTTGATTTTTGAGAGAAGCTATATGACGCTCTAGACCCTGTGCTATACATCAAACCATTTTAGGCATCAAAAAATAAAACCATCAATGAAGAACACAACATACAAGGTGACATCAGGGAGGCCAATTATTATTATTTTTCTATGTAAAAGTCAGATTCATGCAAGTCTTAATAGACATCTGTTATGTTGTTTTTCATATTTATTCATCAGAATATTATGTTATAAAGTGACCATGGTTGAAAACATTACACGTATGTATTAAAAAAATATAACTCATATAATGCATTGAAAACATTAAAACGCATGTATTCAACCTCAACTTTTTTGGCAAGTGCTACCAGATCAACATCATCGGGTTTGGCTGCCTCCAATGTGTTCTCAAGCATGGGATCACACCTAGGGGTTACTTTGGGTGGTTGTTCACTTGGAGGTGTCATTGTTGATGGTGGCCGATGCACTGTAGTTGCAGCTGTTGGAACTTAAGAAAAAATAAAATAGACGATGACAATAAAAAACACACAGTTTGAATAAAATACTCCGCCACACTTTATTGAATCATAAATGAAGCCTTTCAATAAGCATTTTACATAACTGAAATAAAAAATAACTTCAGCTAATCTGAAAGTGGGAACTAACGTGCAGATACTGCAGGAGATAAATTAGGAATGGATAAAAACAACCTAACTACTGGATCGGTGGCAAATTAGTTTTCCCTAAATTATAGTTGAAACAATTACCAATTTTTGGATCACTTCTCATCACTCCCCTTTGATCCAAAATTACAGACACCAAGCAAATTCTTCAAGTGTTCATGTTTTCTTTTTGCAAGTGGTTTTGTGAGGAACTGAGAATATCAACAACTTGTTCTTCAGTACTCCAATATTGCAAATTAATCTTCCCTTCAGTAACCAAGTCTCTAATAAAATGTGCCCTTATATCAATGTGCTTGGTCCTGCCGTGAAACATAGGATTCTTGGTCATAACTATTATTGCTTTATTATCATATAAATCTGAGTTGCTTCTCTCGGCTTCTATCTAAGATCTTCCAGTATTCTGTTTAGCCAAATTCCTTGACATGTTGTTGCAGTTTCTGCAATAAACTCAGCTTCTGAAGAGGATAAATGAGACAATGGCTTGTTTTTTTTGAACTCCATGAAATCACACCAGATCCAAAAAAGAATGCATACCCTGTAGTGCTTCTATAATCTTCCATACATCCTTCCCAGTCACTGTCTGTATATCTAACAAGATTGCATTGTTCCACCTGTTTATACCATATTCCAAAATCTAGAGTTCCTGCTACATATCGCAGAATTCTTTTGCAGCTCCATAATGATGCTTTGTAAAAATAAGAGATGTTAGGTCTAGTGTGAGTTAAATAAATAAGGCTACCTACCAAGCTTTTCTATTGTTGTATGTTAGCTTTTTTAGTACCATCACTCAACAACAATTTCTCATTTGTATTCATTGGTGTAGCAGCTCTTGCACCCCATCATATGGAACCTTTTCAATAAGTTAGTTGCATACTTCTTTTGAGAAATGAAAATACCACTTTTAGATTGCTTCACTTCTATTCCAAGGAAATAATACAATAAACCCAAATCTGACATTTCAAACTCCTTTTTCATGTTTGATTGAAATTTTTCAACGACAACAGATGATGAGCCCATGTAAATCATATCATCTACATAAAGACTAACATACAAGACATCTTTACCTTCCTTCTTAATGTAGAGTCTAGGCTCACTTTTGCTTTTGCTAAATACATTATCAATGAAGTAGGAGTTGATTCTTCCATACCATGCTCTATGGGCTTGTTTCAACCCATAAAGAGCTTTCTTTAGCCTATACACCTTTTCTTCCTCATTCTGAACTACAAATCCTGTAGGCTGCAATACATAGACTTCTTCTTCTAGCTCACCATTGAGCAACGCTGATATGACATCAAATTGATACACACTTCAATTTAATTGTGTAGCAAGCTAGAGCTAAGAAGGTTCTTATTGTTTCAAATTGAGCAATGGGAGAAAATGTGTCTTCATAATCAACTTCGTATTGTTGAGCATAGCCCTTTGCCACCAGCCTTGCTTTGTGCTTTTGTATGCTTCCATCTACATTATACTTGGTTCTGAATATCCTTTTTACTCCAATTGCCTTCTTGTTGTTGGGCAAATCCACTAGCTCCCATGTTTCATTCTTTTCTATTGCTTTTAATTATTTTTCCATAGCCTTCTTCCATTAAGTTTTTGTGATTGCTTCCTCAAAGCAGTTAGGACCAGCTACAAACAAGGCTTGTGTGGCTTCATAAATATCTCTTAAGGTTCTGTAACCTTGTGGACCCACCTCGTTAGATGAATCAATGGTTGTCTCATTACTTGTTGGAGTAGTTGCTAGTGTGGAGACATTGGAGCTTCCTAGAGTGTTGGGTGGAGTTTGAAGTAAATTCTCACCATCATTTTGCTCTTTTTCAACATTAGGTTGCTTTTCTTCTAAGGCTAATTCTTCAAGTTGGATTCCTCCTTCACTGTTTTCTTTCCATGTCCATCCTCCTTCCTCATTAAAAATCACATATCTACTAATAATAATCTTCCCACTCATTGGGTTGTACAACCTATAAGCTTTGGAACTAGTTGAATATCCAACAAAGACACACTTTATGACATTTTATCTAGTTTACTGCGAATTTATGAAGCTATTAGAGTATAAGCAACATAGCCAAAAACTTATAGGTGACTTACCCCAGGCTTTACACCAGTCTATACTTCATAAGGAATCTAATTTTGAACTGCTTTTGTTGGTGAAATATTCACCAGATATACAACTGTGGCAACTGATTCTCCCCAAAATTTTGTTAGCAGCCCCTTCTCTTGAATCATGCTTCGTGCCATCTCTACCACAGTGCAATTTTTTCTTTCCGCTACACCATTTTGTTCGGAGGTGTATGGTGCTGTAAGTTCTCGGTGAATGTCATGATCTTCACAAAAAGAGTTGAATGCATGCAAAGTAAACTCTCCCCCTCGATCTGTTCTCACTACCTTGACATGCTGGCCACTTTGCTTTTCAACTAGAAGTTTAAATTTCTTGAAGTCTTCAAGTGCTTCAGCTTTGCTTTGCAGGAAATGCACCCAACTCATTTTACTATGATCATCTGTTAAGAGCATAAAAAAATAACTTCCACCAAATGTTTTTGTCTTCATTGGTCCACACATGTCTATATAGATCAGTTCTAGATTGCTTGATGCCCTCCACACATTCTCTGTGGGAAAGGGTTTCTTACTTTGCTTTCTATAGATGCAGGCTTCACAGACATCCAATTTTTCTAGCTTTGGAATTCCTCTCACCATTTCTTTTTGCTGCTACAACTTTAGGCTTTTGAAATTAAGTTGTCTATATCTCTTGTGTCAGAGCCTTGTTTCTTCTTCTTTTTTTGCTATCAATGCACAACTTTCCAAATTGGAAAAGTCCACAAGAAACAATTTGTTCTTTGTCATGCTAGTTTTGATCACTTATTCACTTGTTTTCTTGCTTTTGATGGTACATGCAAAATCATCAAACACCACCATATATCCACTTTCAATCAATTGTCCAACACTTAATAGACTTTGAGACAAACATGGAACAAAGAATACATTGCAAAGATAGTTCATTTTACCACTATTGTTCTGAATTGCAATTGTACCTTTTCCTTCAATCTAAATTTGTTTGTTGTCACCAAGTCTTACTTCTTTCTTGTAGCTTTCATCCAACTCTTCAAACAAGGTTTTGATGCATGTCATGTGGTTTGAACACCCACTATCAAGGAACCAAATGTTTTTCTTATCCAAGTCCTCTTCCATGGTTTCCATGAACAACTTGTGATCATCATCTTCTTCCTCTTCATTTTCAGCTTCCTCTACATAATTTGCTTGATTCTATCTTGACCTGCAGTTTTGTTGGATATGAACATAGCCTCTGCAATTGAAACATTGAACATCTTGGCCTCGACTTCTTCCATGTCCTCGTCCTGCACTTCTTCCTCCTCTCCAAGTTGTTTCACCACCACGCCTGAACCCTTGTGCTGTAGAAGACTCCCCCTTTATGTGAAATTCCTTCTCCACATCTTGCTCAAAGGGTCGATTAATTCTTGCTTCATGGGCTTGCAAGGAACCCATTAACTCATCAAAGATGAAGGTAGTTAGATCCTTTGACTCCTCAATAGCTGCTACCATGTGATTATATTGAGGCATTAAACTCCTTAGCACCTTAGTTACAACAATTTAATAATTGCACTGCTCACCATAAATACGCATTTAACTCACTAACATTGAAACTCTTGAAAGGAATTCTTGAACGAATTCATTTCTCCTCATCATTGCAGTCTCAAATTCACGTCTGAGAATCTGCAATTTGACTGCCATGACTTTGCTGTCACCATGAAACTCCTTCTGTAGGATTTATCATGCTTCCTTAGAAGTAGTTGCCCCCATGATCCTAGGAAATATATCCTCATGAACACCTTGTTGAAGGAAGAAAAGTGCTTTTGCATCCTTCTTCTTTTTCCCTCTCAATCTAGCTGCTTCATCTGGTTCAAGTACACCTTCCTCAACAAGCTCCCAAAGATCTTGTGATTTGAATAATGTCTTCATTTTGACACTCTAGAACTGGTATTTGTCTGCCATTGAACACAGGAATGAGCAGCTACAAAGCTGAGAACCCGTTTGTTGCCATTCAATGGAGCTTTAGATGTTTCACTTGCCTTTCCTCATGTGTTTCACTCAATCAATTAGACGCCCAATTAAAAAATGAACCTTGCTCTGATACCAATTGTTGGAACTTAAGAAAAAATAAAATAGACAATGGCAATAAAAAACACATAGTTTGAATAAAATACTTAGCCACACTTTATTGAATCACAAATGAAGCCTTTAAATAGACATTTTACATAACTGAAATAAAAACTAACTTCAGCTAATTTGAAAGTGGGAACTAACGTGCATATACTGCAGGAGAGAAATTAGGAATGAATAAAAACAACCTAACTACTGGATTGGTGGCATATTAGTTTTCCCTAAATTATAGCTGAAACAGTTACCAACGTTTGGATCACTTCTCAACAGTAGCGCCTTCTGATAAATAAATAAAAATAGGTGTTTCTCCAATTCACAGAACGAGGGTGAGGATGAATGCTTAGGTACTATGAGGGCAACTCTATCAGGTTTGCATTGGAGGCAATATGAAGGTTCAAGGTTGTATGTGTTTAGACCCATCATGTTTTTTTTTTCGATTTTGATAAGTCAGTACAAGCAACCAATATGATGTGACACTAGTTCAGTATGTGATATCGAATCTTGTGCATAAAGAGATCAACTCATAATTAGAATTGCCATTAAGTTCAATGGCAAACTCAATATCCTAGTGAGAAATTAATTTTAATGACATGAAATTATTTTTTGCACTTTAAGATTTTAGAAGATGATGGCATGTTGCTTTAAGACTTTAGGATTCAAGATAATGCCAAGTTGGATGAGTTCATGGGAAAGAGAAATCAGTATTTCCAATTTTTTTTATTTTTAAAGTAAATTACATCAGTACCCCTTAATTTATGTTGGTTAAATAAAAGAAGAGTGGTTTTTTTTTGTCTTAACAAAAAAAGGTATTGAGTGCTAACATACATCTTTTAATTTTTAGAGAGAGGAAAATAAATATAAATATATACATTTATTACATTCTTATTATAATTTGTTATTATTTTATACTTGTTATCACTATATGTTAACAAGTAATTTTGATCTAATTTTTCATTTAAAACCTCATGAATGGATGTTAATTTGAACATAAAGAATGAGTTCCTGACATCATATTAATTTGTGATGTAACTTTTTTTTTTTGCTTTTTTAAGATATAAAATTTTAAACTGTTTTAATATAGACTGGATTATACATGTTAATTAGTAATGCGGTGATTTAATCATTGATCCAGTGACTTAATGTCCTTGAGTCGATCATCGGTTAAATTTCTTAAACTATGCTCAACATTGGATGGTGGTAAATGACACAGAATATAATATATATATATATATATATATATATATATATATAATAAATCACTTATCTCTCTATGTAAATAAATAAAAATATGTCAAATGAAAGCCTTGCAGCGTCATGAATCATGATAAAGGAATGCTACGAATTGTAAGTGTTCGTTGAGTAATGACTAATGAAGGCAGCTATTCATTTATTTTTTCAATATTGTGTGTAAAAAACTGCATTAAAATATTGTAATCTTCTTGGTTCTTCGATCTTCTATCCGTCCGTTTAAAGTTTCATTGAAGTTGTGAACGTGCACCCTTACGCTTCCAGCTTGCAGGACCAATCAATTATGAATAGCATACGCCATGCATCTTCAGTGAACGTTGCAAACCGTTCCATCTCCTCACCACCATTATGAAACGTACCAATGTGAACATGTATTCTGCCAACAAAATTGGACGTACCCTTCTGAATTTCATTTACTGGTAGTGCAATTTACGATAAATTACCATCATTTCCAAAATCCTCAGAATATCTGAAACCATCAAGTATGTAAGAAAGAAGTGCATTCACTCCACATCCCCCTCAACACTCCAAAATCCATACATATATAGTACATCACCACCTCCACAATAACCTTTCATGCATTGATCACCACAACTACACACCACCACTTCCATCTTCAACAGCAATGGCTAACACCCAAAACAATACTACTCCTTACATCTTTCCAAAGACTCAATCCACTGTCCTCCCTGATCCCAACTTCTTCTCCCCAAACCTTCAATCAAAACCACTCTCCACAAACTCTTTCTTGCAAAACTCGTCCTCAAAAATGGTGATCAACCAGAATACATTCATCCTTATCTCATTAGATCCTCTAACTCTTCCCTTTCTCTTTCTTATCCATCTAGACAAGTCAGTTTTGCTGTCATTTACATACCATTCAAGTCTGATATTACAATTTCATCCAAGCAAGGTTCCAAAGGGAGACACCGTATCTCCTCTTATAGTGATCTCAGTGTCACCTTGGATATCCCTTCTTCCAATATGAGGTTTTTTCTTGTTAGGGGAAGCCCCTTTGTGACTGTGTCTATGAACCAACCAACCCCTCTTTCCATCAACACCATGCATAACATTATCTCATTCTCTCCAAATAATTCCCACACCAAATACATCATTCGGTTTGACAATGGTCAAATATGGCTTCTTTATGCTTCCTCTCCCATCATGTTGAGTCGCACCCTTACTAGCGCACTTCTGATGCATTTTCTCCATTTAATGAGGTCACTTCTAATCCATTTGTTCGCACAATCCGGATAGCTTTGCCTAATTCAAAACATGAGGCTGTTCTTGACTAGTATAGTTCGTGTTACCCTGTGTCAGGTGAAGCTGTGTTTAGAGAACCTTTTTGTGTGGAATATAAGTGGCAGAAGAAAGGTCCGGGAATTTGTTACTGTTGGCTCACCCTCTTCATCTGAAGCTTCTCTCTAATAGAGACAGTGGTGTCACTGTTCTTGGTGATTTTAAGTACACAAGCATTGATGGGGATCTTGTTGGTGTTGTTGGTAATTCGTGGATTTTGAAAACAGATCATGTGGTTATAACTCGGCATTCAACTAAGGGTGTGGAAGAAAATTCCCGTGATGAAACTGTTTCGGCCCTTTGTAAAGATGTGAATCGCCTAAATTCATCAGCAATAACAAGAACTTCGTCATATTTTTATGGGAAGTTGGTTGCAAGGGCTGCAAGGTTGGCATTGATTGCTAATGAGATGAGCTATCTTGATGTGATTCCCAAGGTTTCCAAGTTTTTTGAAGGAAACCATTGAGCCATGGTTGGAGCGGAAATTTGGAGGGAATGGATTTCTACTTGATAAAAAATGGGAAGGCAATATTATAAAAAAAACGAGTCTAAAGATGCTGGTGCTGATTTTGGATTTGGTATTTACAATGATCACCACTACCATTTAGGGTACTTCATTTATGGAATTGCAGTGCTTACAAAGCTTGGTCTAGCATGGGGTAGGAAATATAAGCCTCAAGTCTATTCACTTGTGCAAGATTTTACGAACATTGACACAAAATCAAACCCCAAATACACACGGTTAGGGTGTTCTGATCTTTATGTTCTACAGTCTTGGGCTGGAGGGTTAACCGAGTTTACAGATGGAAGGAATCAAGAGAGCACAAGTGAAGCTGTGCGTGCATATTATTCTGCTGCTTTGATGGGTATGGCTTATGGAGATGAAAGTCTTGTTGCCCTTGGATCAACAATTATGTCATTGGAAATTCTTGCAGCTAAAGTGTGGTGGCATGTGGAAGAGGGAGGAAAAATGTATGAGAAAGTTTTTACAAAAGAGAACAGGATAATAGGTGTTTTAATTTGTGGTCTAATAAGAGAGACAGTGGACTATGGTTTTTGGTCCTGTAAAGTGGAGAGAGTGTAGGCTTGGCATTCATCTCTTACCATTGGTTCCTATTTCTGAAGCCCTTTTTTCCTATGTTGGGTATGTGAAGTGGACTTTGCCTGCTTTGAATAGGGATGGTGTTGGTGAAGGATGGAAGGGGTTTGCGTATGCTCTTGAAGGAATTTATGACAAAGAAAGTGCATTGAAGAAGATAAAAAAACTGAAAGGTTTTGATTATGGGAACTCTTTAACTAATCTCTTGTGGTGGATTTATATATAGCAGAGGAGATGAATAAGAAGGATTTAGTCGTTGAACATGTATGACAATATAGTTGGTTTGATTATTATTATTAGTATGCCAATATCATGCATTGTATCAGATGTTTGTTTGGCACATATATATGGACGTTGCTTTCAATTTTGGTACATAACTTTTGTATTAATAGTTAGTTGCAACTATTGCCAAGATATAAGCTTATACCAAGTACCTGGACCCTTCACTTTTTTTATGCAAGTTTTCGGCTGCAATTTTACAATTATGAATTAAATAACTAAAAAATAATAAAGTACAATTGTGGAAACATTACTGGGGACCGTCTAATATTACAAGTTCTTTTTTCTTCTTCAGAATTTGTTTATAGTCATGTTTAAAAAAGGAAAGAAAACAAGCTTGAGTGATTTGACTGTCCTTCCCCTTTGTGGAACCAAACAAGGAATTGCAAAATCAAATAACATCTAAGCCAATGAATTAGTTATAACTTATGAGACAGTAATTAGGAATTAGAGATAACATGATGAATGGTCGAGATTTTGAATAAGTCTTCTTGAAATGCTCCACAACCATTCGTCACCTAATTTAGTAAAGAATGTTTGAGTTTGCATCCTCTCTTTTAGGCATGGCAACGGGGCGGGGCGGGGGCGGGTATTGCATTCCCCATTCCCGTCCCCGATCCCCGTTAGATTTTAAAACCCATCCCCATTCCCGGCCCCGCTGGGGGTCGGGTTTTCCCCGCTCCGCCCCGTCCTCGCTATTTGATTAAAATAAAAAAAATAATATAATTTTTTTTATTGAAAAATCGGACGAAAATGTTGATTGCTTAACAAAAAAATAATAATAACAAACCCACATTTAAAATATGGGATCATAATTTAAAAATTACAAAACAAAATCAATCAATTCAATTTAAAAAAATTAGAAAATAATATTTTTTTTATTTTTTTAATATTATTTATTACGGGACGGGGGCGGGGGCGGGTAGCAGTAATCCCATACCCGCCCCCGCTTTTGGCTATCGGGGAAAATCCGAACCCGAACCTAAACTTGAAAAACTCGATTTTTTCCCGTTAAAATCGGGGCGGATTCGGACGAGTACCCATGGGTTCGAGTCCCGCTGCCATGCCTACTCTATTTGAACTATTGAATCTAAGCCTTTTGATACACGAAACTTTCTTTAAGATTTAAAAGATTTTCACTTTTGCAATGCACAAAGTATATATACAGAATGTGTAAGATTTGGTTTGGATTTTTTTTCTTCTAATTATATTTAATGTAATTATAGACATAAATGTTTCATTTCTATGTCTATTTTATAAAGAATTTAACTTAAGACATGATGAATTACGTTTATTTGGCCTATTTAACTTTTAAATAAAAATTGCAATAAAATATTCCGTTTCTAAATATTTTTTTTACCTAATTTACACCCTTTAAGAAAATTAATTAATTAAATTAGTAATAATAAATTTTTATTAATTTGTATATTTTTTAAAATTACCTTAAAATTATTGGGACATATTTAATCCTTTTAATTTATAATATTTATTATAAAGTAATTAAGGGTATTTTAATCAAAAAAATTATTAATGTAAATACAACTTAAAAAAAGTCTTAAAACAAGTACAAACAAACTTGAAAAAAAGTTTTTTTGCAATACAACAAGTATTTTTATAATTTTTTGATATGTTTATCGAACTAATTTTACATTAAAAATGTATTTTAAAATATTTTCTTAATATCAAACAAACTTACCTATTTATAAACAACAGAATTATAAAATAACTAATTTTTTATTTACGAACCTCTTTCTTTCATTTTTTTATATATAGAACTTAATTAGTTAATTATTTTGTCTCAATAAAAAGATTTAATTTTATAACTAGATATATATTTTGAACATGCCTCAAAATAGGAATAACCAAAATCATTTTAATTAGATACTTATGAATAGTTTTGGTTTTTAATGATGGGAACTCTTTGACTAATCTCTTGTGGTGGACTCACAGCTGGGGTGATCAAGATGGTGATGAATAGGAATGATTTTGTTGTTGAACGCATGACTATAATATTTGTTGATGTTTTGTTTTGGTGTAAGACTTTTGCACCCGTGTGGCTTGTTTGATTTTGATTATTACTGTGACAATAGCATGCATTGTACATGTTTGCTTGTTAAAAATTCTTATATGAATGATAAAGTACGTATCTATGGACTATGCTTTTAATTTTGGTAGAAGAGTTTTTTTTTTAAGTACTGGTAGAAGACTTTTGCATATTCATAAATCATAACTAGTTGCCAGCATTTGTGACCCGAGGATTCCGTGTGTAGCATGTTAGCTTTATAACAGGTAATGGCCCTTCACTTTTTTTTTTCCTGTCGTTTTCAGCTATGAAGTCAACTGAAAAATAATAAGTACAACTATGCAAACATTACCACTGAGATTAGAAATGAGTGTCATACCTGATTCAATTTGACTCGACTTGATAAGAATTAGTTTTGTTGAATGCTTAATTCGAGTTTGATATAAACTTTTATTTTCAGCTCAAATTTATTTTGATTTAAGTTTGCAAACAATTATGTTTAGCGGTTAGCTATTGAATCGATTTAAAATCATAATTATTTTACATTTATTTATTTTATGCATAAATGAAATTAATTAAAAAATAAATCATAAAATATATTACTTAATCGCTACTACAAAATATACATTCACCATCATAAGATTAATATCGGTTATAACAAAAACTGATGTTACTATACTCGCAGTGACATTTTTGTAAATAAAGGGATATCATTAACATCAATTATTTGAAAAACCAATGTTACTGGCATAAATCAACAATGATTTTTTTAAAATTGATATTAACATTATGCTAGCAACATCGATTTTGAAAAAATTGATGTTGGGGAATGCGTGAACAACATCGATTTTATTTAAAAATCGATGTTAAGCTAAGGATATTTTATAAACTCTCTGCGTGCCCAAACTCTGGGCCTCACAATCTAACCTTAGGTTACTCCCACTCTCACTCTCACCGTGCTTCCAGTCCTCGATTGCTCTGACTCTTGCTCTCAATTTCAATGTTGGTGTTGTTCTCGGTGGTGTCAAGCTCACTCTCACGATGCTTTCACTCTTGGTATCGTTCTCGGTGGTGTCACTCTCGCTCGCAACTGTCAGTTTCGTTGTCGGTGGTGTCGCTCTCGCTCACAACTCTTGGTGTCGTTCTTGGCAGTGTCGCTTTCACTCGTAACTCTCAGCGGCTTTCACAAGGTTAGCATTCCTCATCTCGTTTATGTCATAGGACTCTTCTTCTTGTTCTTGCGTTTTTATTTCATGCCTGCCCCAATTTTTTGTTGTCTATAACAGAAAATCAAACTAAGTAATTTCACTACCCAATTTTCTTGTTCTTATGAAAAATATTTATTATATGATTTCCTGAGATTACAATTTCTTGAGATTATGTCATGTTCCACCTGGTGTTAAGGTAAACTTTGTGCTTATGCTGTGTTTTTTCTCAATTTCTCATCGAGAAGTGCCTCTGGCTCTTCTAACAAATATTAATTGTTCAATTATGGAGATTGTTTGTTTCAATGTATTAATATCTTAAGGACTAGGTAAGGAGTGTGTGACATCACACTGTCATTGTAGGAGTCATCCTTTTTCCTTTCAATGTTATAGTTCTTGACAAAAAATATAATATGTATAAAATGTGGGAGTCAACCCTTGATCACAACTTTCTCTACACAAATGCCTAACGTCAACGGAGAAGAAGAAGTTGACAACGTTCATGCAAATTGTAATGATCATGATGAAGAAGAATTAATTAACATCATTTAATGTAATCTTTATTTTATATTTACTTGTTTCCACAATTACAATTTCATAACTTACTTTACTTGTTGTTGCGAATCTTTACACGGCAAGTGCACCGATCGTTTCAAGTAATATAATGATAAATAGAGATCGTTCCCACGAGGATTGAAATACTAATTCAATTGTAATCGACTAACTTTACTATTGGAATAATACGAATAATAACGAGAGATTTAATATAATAGGTTGTTTAATTGAATTTATTAAAATAAAACGCAAGGCAATAATGTAATTTCAAACGTATTAATTATGACAGAGAATTATGGTTTAAGCACAATTACTATGGTTCCCTCTTGTGTGATTGAACTAATATTTAATTACTCCTTAATAGAATTGATTGAAGATATGTCTAATTAATTAGCTAAACCCTAATTCCTCGGTTATTTAGCCCTTTAATCTAGTTTGGGAATCCTAATTCCTTAGTGATTCTTATTAGATTAAGCATTAAGATGACATATTTAAGCTTCACAATACTTCATCCCTATCCCTAGGTAATGTTGTGATTGTTAATCTATTGGGTTCAGGAATTAAAATCTCAAGATCCCTCTTTGTTGATTTTAATCTTATATAATCTAACAGAGTGATCAGATCTATTTAGATTTAATGAATGGAATAACACAATAGAGTAAAACAATAATACTAATTTCCATTAAATGCAATCCAACTACAACAAGGGTTCACTATAGCTTTTGGCTAAACCATAATTACAAAGGAATTAGCCAGACATGGAGATGTCTGGCCTCACACAATAATAAGAAGGGAAGGGAAAGAATCTAGGTTGGGAAGTTACCACCCCTTCAATCTTGTCTTCCTCTATATCTTCTTCTTCCTTGAGCTTGATGTTTTCTTCCTTTGCCTCCTCAATAGCTGTTATTCTCCTCTGCTGTCCTCTCTGCCTTTGTGTCAGTCTCTGTGTCCATGTCAGTGTCTTTCTTTTGACCTCCTAAGTCCCTATTTATAATTAGGGCTGTGAAAATCTTCTCTTATCTTTTATCAAAATCTTCTATTATCTTTGTGAAATCTTTAATCCAAATCTTTTCTTATCTTCTATCTTTGTGAAATCTTTAATCAAAATCTTCTCTTATCTTTTATCTTTGTGAAATCTTTAATCAAAATCTTGAAATCTAGAGGCTTCTTGATTTTGCTTTCTTTTCTTCTTTTCTTGGTTTCCTGCTATAACAATTCAAAGAATAAGTGATAAAGATAAAATAATGAAAACTTTCACTTATATTAGCATGTATTGCTCAATTGTTATTAATTTATTGATTCTTTTAGCTTGAAAAATACTATATGCTAGAAGCATATCACTTGTCACTTAACTTTATTTAATGCTGTTTTTAATAGCCACATGACTACACCACTGAGCTCTCCTAGTCCTCCTGAGTCAGCACCTTCACTGGCTACGACGAAAAAGACTAGAAAAGCAACAAGGCTTAGGTCATTGGCTATACTAGACCTGTCGGTGTCGAGAGACCAATGGTTTATGTGGATCCTGCTACTGAAAGGTTGATGGTCCCCACAAAAAGAAATTGAGGATGTATTTGGGGATCATCGGTCGGGACAAGGTGGTTGTTACAATTGGTAACTGGAAGGAAGTTCCTGCAGCTCAGAAGGATTTGATTTGGGAGGACATTCAGGTATTACAATTAAATGTTCAATGTCAGTGTAATTGGTTGTACTAAAAGAACTAAAATGTTTTGGTAATTGCCAAATGTTTTGTGTATCACATGCTGAATTTGAAAATCCTTCAAACAGTAGGTGAGAGATGGAGATAGTTTAAGTCAGATTTGACCTCCAAATGGGCTCTGCCATAAGGCAAGGAGGAGGATGACGACACTATATGTGAGAAATACGGTATCGACAAATAAAAGTGGCCCTAATTTTGTCAGAGTCGTAGAGGCACTTTATGGGAGGTTAGTTGACTTGCATTGTTTATGAATTTAACAAATATGCAGTATTTTCAAGAGCATTTTATTCACAAACATCTGTGTAATTTTGACAGGATGTCAGAAAAAAGGCTCAAGCCATCCAGAAACAAAACACTGCCCCTCACGTGTTGTCTCATAGGGGTTATGATTTATTTGAAAAAAAGTTAATGGAGGAAAACAAAAGCAACGATTGGTGGAAGTAGCCCAATCTGGGAGCACGGAAACAATCGCTCTTCCTCCATCTCTTGTTAGACGAACGTGAAGTGGAAGATGGCTCAAACCAAAAAAATAGGAGACGTGACATCTGAGGCGGCACGTGAAATTGAACAAAGGATTGTAAGTTAATTATTTGTTTCAATGGTCATTAATTAAATTCGTAAACTCATGCAATATTTTGCTAATTACAGGATTCCCTGGAAGAGCAGGTTACACAGGGTAACTTTGTTGCCCATGGACGTACTGACTACTGCCATTGGACGACCATAGACAATACTTTGGAGCGGCTTCATCAAGTTCTCACATGTCTACGCCAATGAAGTGGAAAGACTTGGATGAACTGAAGAAGAATATCAGGGATGAGTTGGAGCAGTCGATCACTGAAAAGTGACTCGGCAACTAATGTTGTCATTCAGCCAGATGCAATCCCAAGGATTCATTCCACCTCTTGACATTAAGGTTGGTCCTTCTGCTTCCTGTGTCAGCAAGAAGGAAAGTTGTGTCCTCAGGGCAGGACCCAGACACGGGTACATCAGAAAGGTGAGGGTTGTATGTTGATGACAATCCTCCCAGCCTGGTTGCCCTTGGAAGAGTTTATGAGAGATCGAAAATCGTGCACAACATCCCTTTGGCCAATGATTAGGTGAAGGTGGGTGTTGAGAAAGTTCAACATGCTGATGATCGTGTCCCTGTACCCATTGAAGAAGTACAGTTAATGGGCAGGCCCTTAGCACATTTCTTGCTTGGCCAACACATCTTGTATAGCCTATTTTAAAAAAGGTATTTCAGTTTTGTTTTGTTTATTATCATTTCAAAATAATTTCTTACATTTAAAGTGTTGAATGTCATTGACCTATGTTTTTTTGTGTAGGATAAACATGGACCTGAGGGACCGGTGAAACCTGTACATAAGTCAGAACCTAATGACGATCCCCTATACCAGATTGCATTGACCATCCCCCAGCTTTTTCTCAGACCCATGCAAGTGTCGTGGGATACTACTTTGTTTAGGGTGTATAATGAGGACTTCCCCTTGTACATAAAGCATGAAGATATTTCTGAAATAATGCAGTGGTCAATGTCTAAACATCTCCATTTTACAACTGTGGATTATGTAAGTCACTTTACATTATCGTCCATTACATAACTAATTATTTTATATTGATGCATAATTTATTTTATTTTAAAAACAATAGGCATATGAATGACTTGAGTTTGCAATCGGAAAATGCCTCTGTGTATGGATTCCTTAAGCCACAGTCCATACAGAGATCTGGTCAGTCGCAATTTGAATCCAAAGACTATATTAAGAAATGGATGTAAAGTTCACAAAAACATGTCTACCTATTAAGGTACTTAAATGGGTAAGTAAAACTGTACAAATCAATTTAAATAATGTATGCACTATAATAACTTAATCTTCTCCAATGCAGTGCACATTGGCAATTGGTCGTTATATGTCCTAAGGAAAATGTTGTCATGTGATTTTGTTTGTTGCACAATAAGTCCGATAACTACTTGAAGGGAATTATTAACAGGTCAATTGTAATTTGTAAGACATTTATACTTTATTATTGGTAAAACATCAATATGTTAATGGTACAATATGCTTTGATGTTTCTCTTAACTAGTGCTTTGAAGGGATTCCATGATACTCAAGGAACTAAATCCAAGGCAGTAGCTGAATGGATTACAGTTAAAGTAAGTCATTTAAACAATGGTTGATGTCTTCAAAATTACATTTATTATTATGTACACTAATTTCTGTTTAACTTTGAATATGTTATTGAATTTAGTGTAATAATCAAAGAGGAAGCACTGGGTGTGGTTATTATGTCATGCATTGGATGTCAACGATATTACAAGGAGGTTTCAGGGATAACTTGGAGATGGTAATTGTTTACTTCAAAACTAATTTTATTTGTTATACTTGTTTTTAATTATACTTATTAAGTTATGTTTTATTATATCATGCAATATTTTACTAATCAAAGACCATTGGAACCGGAGAGATTGAAGGCAATTCAGATTCAGTGGGCACGATTTTATCTGAGAGTTAGAAATGAAACACTAGGTGGTCAAGAGGGAATTTTAACAATTGTATATAGTTTAAAATTACAATCAGTTATAGGAAATGATTTTATGTATATTGACATTATTAATTTTACTTATAATTCATATATGATTTGTATGTATTGGTCTACTTTTTCATTTACAAATTTAATTTGGGTAAAATTAAAAAAACAGTCAGTGTATTAAAAAATAAGAAAAAATAACATCAGTTTTACTAAAAATCAATGTTGTGTTGACATATTTTACAGTTTAAATCTATTAATTTCTTATTAGGCAACATCGATTTTTTAAAAACCGATGTTTTGGTGTCATGTTAACATTGATTTTGAAAATCGATGTTAACGTTGATACTTTCAAGAACTGATGTTAAATGTCCAAAAAAACTGATGTTATATATATATATATATATATATACACACACACACACACACACACACACACACACACACACATATATATATATATATGTTAAATTTATAATTATTTTAATGTCTTTATTTATTTATTTCATACAAAAACATTAATATAAAATTTAAAAACAATATACGAATTTAACAATATAAAATATTTAATATAGAGATAGATAAATATAGATCAAGTTGGTTCATGAACTAATCAAATTAAACTATATATAGCTCAAATTTGTAACATGAAGAGTTTATGAAGACTTCACAACTCTTAGTTGTTGTTGATAATGAGTTGTAAAATTTATAAACACTAATTGACTAGGATGATTGTTATTGCTTTAATGTTTGATTGTGTATGATATTATCCATACATACATCCTAGACTAAGAAATGTAATTCAACATGTTCAAAATGATTGACATTGCATTGATTTATAATTGTTAGCCTTGAAGAGTTGAAAGTCTTGTAACTTTGTTTTTAAAATCACTAAGTTTCAACTCTGAAATATAATGAACTATATGTTGATATAATAGACTAGATTGATCCTTTGTTATTTTAGAATTGAGATTGATTCACATTTAGTGTACTATATTTAGTATCTAATCGACAATATTGGGTTTCATGAATTTCCACTTTCGCAAACAGACGACTATATGGTAATATAATTGACTATCTATTCATCAGGAAACCCAGGTGATGGAAAGAACAATTTAGTCGACTATCTTTAGGAAACAATCGACTATATCTATTATGAGGCTATAAAAATGAGTTTTTCAAAAGATTGTGTGTGACACTTTTTCTCTCATATTTTACACTATAATTTTCATTGAGAGCTTTAGAACCTTTGAGTGTCATCAACACTTTGATCCTTAATTGGAAACATCATTTTACATTTGTTGCAAAGGATCTTGAAGGGAAGTTGATATTATAAATAAAATAGTTTCAAACTTTCACATCTTTCACATATAAGGTGAAATCTTTCCTTGATATGCTTTTCTGATTTTCGTTTTCATTGAGGAACTAGGTTTGTCAATGGTGTACTTGTATTGGGTTTTCTACATGTAGGTTTAGTTCTTGATAGGTTTTCAAGATTTTAGGCATTTATGGTGTGCATTTTCTTGTGAGTTTGTTACTACAGATCAATTGGATGTAAATTTCCTAGAAATCAAACTAGTATAAATTTTGTGTGTATCTTTTTCTCCATCTCTTAAACTCTTTCTTGTTTATTGGTTAAGGTTCTTAACACTTGGTTTTTGATATTTGCTTAACATCTTTGTTTAAACCATAATCTATGTTAAAAGAAAACATAAGGGTGTTTACAACAAATCTTGCTCTTTTGGATTAAAGGAAAAGGTTTTGTGAAAAACATTGATTTGGATTTAAAATTGTTTTAAAACCATTTCACTCCTCCCTTCTTGGTTTGTGGTTTTATGTGTCATTATATCGAACAAAATTCATTTCGTTTATTTAACGAGTTCAACTTTTAACTCAAATCCAACTCATTTATGAATCAAATTTAATGAGTCAATTATCAAATCGAGTTTCAAACTATGTTCAATTTGCTTGGTTCATTGTCCTCACTAATTATTGCAATTGGAGACCGACCAAGATTATAGTTTTTGTTTTCTTTCTTTCTTTTAATAATTTTATATAAAAAATGATTACAAGCTTGACTTCCCCTTAGTAGAATCAAACAGTAAGAAATTGAAAAATCAAGTTAGATCCCCTTGAGGATAGTTTTTATGCAACCATTATATACGAATAAATACCAACAAAATCTCTAATATTCTTTTTCTAACACTCTCTATTATTGGCTTAAATTTATTAAAAATCATACATTTTAGTGAAACTCGCAAATTAAAAGAGATATTCATTAAATAAGAAGTAAGCTATCCTAGAGAAAAAAATTCCTCATGTATATAAAGCCAAATATGAGTCATTCAATGGGATATTATTATAACATGGTGAAGGGTCGATATAGGATCCGTTGCCATTTTTTAAATAGCCCTCGTACCTTATTATATAGTTTTTACCGCTGTAACATAAGAAAAAATATCAACAAATAACAGAATGCATTGCAACTTAAATATAACAAATATTGTGCTATTATGTCTTATACTTACCCAAAATGCTCGAGCATATTCAGTTCATTATTTACATGGTTTTTATGAGTATTACTATGAGGACCTGTAAAATCACATGTATATTTTGGAGCATCAATATCAATTTCTTAAAAGCCATTACGCCAATCATATATTAAATTAGTTTTAGTAATATCAACATTATTACATACAAAGAATTGCCTCCAATTTCTATTATAAGTGGGAAACTGAACGCAAGAAGAGTTGCATTTTTTAAGACTAATAAGTAGTTTCACTCTCTAGTTTTGTGCAAATAATGGACACTACCCATTTTCATTTTCTTAATCATAACACTAAACGCACAACACAGAATAAATATCAAAGATAGGTGTCATTTACATTTTACCTATATGAAAAAAATAAGAAATGTCAATGCAATTTAAATATTTTTTTCATCAATAAGTAAGTTGAGGAGAAAGAAAGTTTCCAAATACCTGAATGAGAAAAAGGAAGCAAACATAAGTGTATAATAATATCATAGTTTTCTTAGCTGAATACACACTCATGGTTAAAATTTATTTACAATTTAACCAGTGAAAGACTAGGCTAAATATTGGATTATAGAAAGGAAAAAATTGAGATAACAGCTCGAAGTGAATCAATCAATGGCCCTCGTATTTCCATCCATTGGCACCTCTATCTACTTAGGGTTCGAAAACCAAATACCTATTTAATAACAATAATGGCATGCACATGAAACAAGCACAAGCTTATCTAAGCTGAATATATAATTCAGTAAACATACGATTGTCTTTAATAAGAAGAATTTTCAAGCAGAGTGTCACAGGCTCAAAGCTGAATTTTCATAACAGAATTAACATACAACTTTCAAAACTTTCAAGGCCAATGGGAAAGTATATGAAGAAACACGTGCCTTGGTAAACAAAGAAGATATCTCCTTCCATACCCCATCTTCCAAGAGCAACTAGTTACCTTCTACAATAACAACCTTGTGCCTACACAAAGGAAGAAAACAAAGGAATTTGTCCATGCAATAGTATATATCTACAAAACAAAAATAAGCAGACAATGTAGCAAGAAGCAACAATTTGGAAAATCAATTACCCTGATTTGTAAAAAGACAAAGATAACTGGAGATAAGAAAAAAAATAATACAAATGTTACAGAAAAAAAAATCACAAGATATTATTACCTATTGACATTAATTTTACAGAAGTTCTCAATAACATAATGAACAACAAAAATAATGACTGGTTGGGGCTTAAAAGCTATAGTTGTTACATGTATATGACTACCATAAAGTTCAATTATAGTTAGTACATTTACTCAATAGAAAATTCTTGAACATGTAGATTTTCAATGGGATCATCTGGATTTCAGCAAAGCTCTTGAGGCAGCTTATTAGTACTGCTATAGATTGGCCTCAAAAAGTTTAAAAGACAGTTAATTACATGACAAATTCAAATATAGACACAAGCATATTATAATGGTGGAGAATTTGGATTTCATTTCCCCAAGGTTGACCTCATGATGACAATGTCTCTGTTTTTATATTTTGAATCGTATTTCATCATTTACTTTTGTTCAATATATATCATAATTTGTGTCAAATTTATAAAATGTTGATCAGTGGACCACATCTTAAATGTTAACATACTCACCGAAGGTTCACAAAGATATCATCTTCAACTGGGTCCCCAACACCATGGTCAAATGATGGTACAAAAACTGAACCCTGAAAAATTAGTTTCACCAAAATGCAACAGAACAAAGCAGATAAGAATTCCATCATATCAATGCACAGATGCTTACTGTTCTTTCTGTGCATCCCAGCTTTCACACAGAATTTGCCCATAAACATAATACATAAAATTTGAGAGAGAAAAAGTCAAGGCAATAAACCAATTCTAAACTTTCCACTTTTCCAAGCCATGCTGAATAATAATAACAACAACAACATTGAATCTTAAAATTTTTAATAAACCTTACATGAATTCTCAGATTCTTGAGACATGTAAGTAGTTGCAATGGATTGAATGTACAAGGAGCTGATATACAAATTTGAAAGACAATGGGTATTTATACAGTGTCTTAAATTGATGAGTAATAAAAAGGAGTACCTTACCTCTCCGTCTAGCATATGCTTCTTCAATGAGTATTTATACAGTGTTTAGTTCGTGAGTATTTATACAGTGTTCTCAATGTAGTTAACTAAATAGATTTTTTTTTCCACAGTGGACATAATGATCTGAATGTAGCCTCATTTCAATCTCCAAGGAAAGATTAATATAAAAAATATCCTGACAAGTTCATACCCCAATCATTTGAATACATGGAAACTCACAGCAGATCACACATTTACTGTACTTTCTAGTACATTTGATTGATGGATTGCTCTAACTTATCACTCCAGATCACATTAAGAATAATGAAAAGAAATAAATTCGGTATAAAATTTCAGTGGATAACAAAAAATGGTGAGCAACTGAAAGACACTAACCTCCATTGCGTGTAGTTCAGAACTATAAAGATGAAAACCATCCATGGGAACTACAACAACAACATCTAGAGGTTGAACCTGAGAGTCAAAGGAAGAAGCTTTCGAAACAGTACGTTTGTGGCTGCAGCAGCGAGAAGTGGAGGGAGAAGAATCTTCTGAGGGAGAAGACGATGCTGAAGGAGGGTGAGACGAGTCCATTGTTGGTGACAGAGATCGGCGAGCCAGAGAGAGTGCCGACGTGGCATGTAACGACCTAAATATTTACTTATTTTTATTGTTACTTAAGGTTAAATTTCTAAGGAACGTATAATAGTAAAATTTTTAAAACGTAAAATTTGCAATAGATTTGTTACTCATATACATAGCCAATGTCTCTGATACAAAAGTTCATATAATACAAGTACACTATTTTTCTCAAAAATCCAGCGTAATTCATAACTTCTTTTATATATCTTCACTACTCCAAGGCCTCATGGAACATGTCCATCATTGTCATCTAAAAAAAACAGGAAACAAATAGGGTGAGAAATAAATTTCTCAGTAGGCAAAACTAAATCCCGATCCTATTATTAGGTTAGTAAAATCTTTCAAATAATCAAACACATCCACAAGTAATATGCAACTATATGAATGCATGAGATGAACTATCCCAGGGCAAATGGCCTCCACATATCGTACTGTATGTGGCCACACTGAGTGTGGACGCTGCTATAGTCTTACGCAAACATGCATGAATTTTTGCCATATATCCTTGCACCTGGGTACTACATATCGTACTGTATGTAGCATCAGATTCTGTTTCCCCAAAGCCTCGTAATGGACTTGGAACATGGAAACATGAATCCACCTATCTTATTCACATCAACATCCATCCATAATAAAAATCAAATCTATAAGCAAAATACATATTATCTTATGGAAAAATATTTTCATCATATAAGTATCATAAGTATGGTTACACCACCATAATATGTATCTTAAGTATGGTTACACCACCATACCTTAATCAAGTAACATTGTTACCAATTTTTATACATAACCGGAGAATAGTTTTTAATTATAGAAAAATTATGTTAGTAATCTAACTAATAATCCTCAATATAAATAATATATATTCCTTTAAAACTTTACAAGAAAAGATTCAAACCTAGTATGCATCTTGATTCTCCTTTCACTTACCATCTTTACTAATTAATCCTCAAGATTGAATTATTCAAGTATTTAAACCATTTAACTACATACCATTCATCCTCTACTTCTAAAATTTAAATCAAAACATTTCCATAAAAAATGACAGCAGACAGCCCAAAATATCATCAAAATCACCTTTAAAAGATCATCAATTGGGCTTCCATACATCACTAATCTTTATGCGTATAAAATCAACACCTATCTTATGGTTTAAATCAACATATTCTCATCAAAAAAAACAACCTTCAATATCACGAAATTTCAAGCCTAAATGTTAACCATAAATCATCCTACTAAATCATGCAAATTAATCCAAACCATTGATTAACTAGAGATTTAAGTTTAACCTACCTCAAGTGAGTTTGATTCTTGAAATTGAATGGATAAATGGCTTCCTTCCTTCCTTCCTTCCTTGGAAGAATCCTCTAAGAGATGAAGCCTTGATATCCTTTCACTAAGCTTGTCAAAAGTTCTTCCTAAGGTTGCTAGGTTTTTCACGAAATTTCTTTAAGGTGATGGGTTTGTTTTTTCTTACTTGATTCAAGCTTTAATAGAGAAAGAGGAAATGAAATGAAGATGGTTTAGGGAGAGAGTGGTCACGTGAATGAGCTAGGAGGGATGGCTTGGAATGGTTTGCACTTAGGTTCCTCCTCCTCCCTTTATATAGTGTTGAAGAAATGATTACTTAGAGAAAAATCTCATAAGTCATCATTATTCCTTTACAAGTGTCCCTACACTTGTTATAATCTTAAGGCTTATTCCTTTCTTTCTTCCAAGTGTCCTACCACTTGGCATGATCTTAGAGCTTCTTCTCCTTTGCTTCCAAGTGTGCAAAATCATGAAGTTTCTCCATTTTTCTTGCATTTTCGTGAAGTAGCTCATTCTTGAGTTTATCCCAAACCTGTTTTAGTAAAATTCTAATTCTGGATTCTTTAACCGTTGGATCTCTTTAAAATTTTAAAGTTACACTACTATCTCACATATGTAACTTTTGACCGTTGGGATTGTTGAGATAATGTTTATAACTGTCCACGTGCAAGATGGAAGAGTGTAGAGAAATCTTGGCTTGATTTTTATGTTATCTTGCATCCAAGCCATACAAGTGTCATGCCACTTGTTTCTATCATGTGGCTTGCTTTCCAAGTGGCTTATCATGAAGTTTCTGGCCTCTTCTACATGTTTTCTCACGTGAAGGACCAATCTAAAGGGAAGGAATACCAATTTTTCTTCCTTTTATGCCACATGTGGTCATTTTTGATGATGAATAAAAATCTAGTTTCAATATGGTATTTTTCTTTAAAAAGAAATCCAATTTAATTTGAATTATTTTATCTAAAGAAAATGTTGAATATTGGAATTCTAAATGTTCCTAAGAATTGATCCCAATGATAGTTTAAATTAATTCCAAGCAGTCTTATACAGGGAAATACATAAACCTTTCATTCTAGACTATATCTTTATCTTACTTTTGATTTCTTCTGACCATCAAAATTACTAAACCATTTTATTAAATTGGTTTATACATTCTATAATTAAGAGAAAATTCCTTAGATTATATGTATCATCTTTCCATGTTTTTCTTATGCTTGAATTTTCTTAAATAAAGTCTCAAAGTTGTTATCTTGAAAAATTCCTAGAAATTTTATTCTAAAGTTTTGTGTCTCAAAATATTTTGATACTTAGTTAGCTAAGTGTATTCTATAATTCCATTAGGTTTCTACAAAATTTTTAAAGTTATTTGAGCATTTTTGGCCTAGGGGCATATTGGTAATTTTGTCATGCTTCCTAGGGGCATTTTGGTCATTTTTCAAAAATATACAAGGGTATTTTTTTGTAATTTTCATCCTAAGGGTATTCTAGTAATTTCTACTTTATGGAAAGAGTGATTTAGTCATTTCTCTTCAAATATACTTGTATCCAAACATCATCACATTTCCACAAGTGTTTAATAAAATTTTTAGGATGTTACATGGCAGACGAAGTCCAATGAGACAGCGAACAAACGACACTGCACGGCGAGTAAACGGTGTGGCCGATTCGAAGGAGGAGCGCGAGTAGGTGCCATGATTACTCTTCGAAAGACACAGAGATAGACAGAGAAAATAGAGCGGGAACTGGAAGTGAAGCACAACACTGAAGAGTGTTTTGCATTTTGGAGGGTTTTGTGTTTTGGGTGAATTTTTCGTTCATTTTTTGGAGAGAATATTGTGAAGTGTGGAAAATGCGGTGCACCTGTGGTGCACAATCTAGACCGTCAGATATATAATAATAATAATAAGAAGATGATTAACAAGCTATGTTCTACCGGGTACGGTCAACATTCTAACTTGAATCCACACTTAATTGAAACTATAAATTTTAAACGGTGATAATTTTGATAATTTTTGATAAAAATATTCGTTTGAGACTCTCAATATAATAAAATGCTCGAAATTGATTTAGGAATTCCTTGACAAAAAAGGATTTGATCAATTATTTTTGTCAAAAAAGGACTCAAACTAACTAAAAATTTAAATTTAAGATTCAATTACCCAAATTTTTATTTTTGAATTTTGATTACTATAGAACTAGAACACTAAAACATAAGCATTTTGTTTTCTTTTTCTTTTCTTAATAGACATATAAATTTTTATATTATGGTGTTTTTATAATTTAATTATTTTTATTAATTTTTCCTAACTTGATTATAACTCAATTATTTTTAGTAATTTTCTTAAATTATTTTATAACTTTATCAATATAATATTTAATAATTATTTTTATACAATATAATTAAAAAAAGGAGCTTAAAAGAAAATATATGAAATTAAAAAAAAAAAAAACTTGACCTCTTTTACATAGTCACTATTCTTTTCATTATTTATTTTTATAAGAATTAAAGATAAATTTCAAAAAATTTATAACTACTTACATGTATCAAATTACTAAATTATTGTGTTTATACATGACATCAAACAATACCCCGACAAAATTAAGATTTGAAACTACTTACATGTATCAAACAAAATATTGAAAAGGATGAAGTGCTACGTATCAACCTAAACCTGACTTATACAGCTCAGAGTAAAATTAAGATATATCTAAATCTAATATATTATTTGGCTGTCTGATAAAAGGTGGCAACTAATAATTAAAGGAAGAATCAGATATAATGTCAACCCTCTTTCACCTCTCTATCTTGCTCCTTCAAATAATACTATCATTAATAGCAAGCAACTTGCCAACTAATGAATTAAAACCTAGAATTCATGCTTGAAATGGTAATAAAATCCCAAACATGAATCTCCTAATCAACATCCCAGATCCCACAATATACACATCAGAAACAAAAAGAAACAAGCATCTAACAGCTTGGAATCGGCCACAAAATTTTAAGAATAGTTGACATGGCCAAAAGCTAACCCCAAGTTAAAGTGTTTCCTACCGTAAGAAAATGTGGGTGTTACCATATATCAGTCCATTGTAGTCATTACCAAATACATGCTATACAAGTAAAAATCTTAGGAGAATATCAATATAGACCAAGAGAAAGGGAAGTGTATTGGGGCAAAATCAATCAAGGATGATGTGGGCACTGGACCAGGAAAATATAAATCACACCTGATGTCCTGTAGAACCGCAGTTTATTTACACTCTGATTATAGCTGATATGTGCATGGGAACAACTTTACGTAAAGGCAAATGACAAAGAACCTGCAAAATAGTTAACCTGTAAGAAGAAGGACCCTTGTTTGCTCTTCAACAGCTGCCTTGCTCAACCAAGTTGCTAAATTCATTCCACCCCCTCTGTTAAAAAACCTTCAAGCATACAACAAAAAAACTAAATTAAATCAGAAAATATAAATTACCATAATTCAATATTATCATGCTATTGAGAAAACTAATCGTGTACCACAACAATACTGAAAAATTATGTATCATCAATATCCACTCCATCAATTTCTTCTGCCTAAAAAATGTCTCCTCTTTTTGCATTAAACTAAAAATGCTATCAACAAATTGCTTATCTGAGTCATCTAGGTCAGACAAAGCCACTTCATGTGTTGAACAAGATGCTTCTTCAGTATTGGATGGGCCAACAGAGTTTAAGGGAGTTGGATTTATTGGTCTCATAGGATCTGAGTTTATTTGATCATCATGAGGTTCTTCACAAGAATTAGAACTCAATGCCCTCTCCCTTGAAAACTGCACGGATCTCCTCACTCTTGAACGTTGAGCATTGAAAAAGTCATGAACTTAAAACCTAAGTGCAAGGATTCATAAATTAATGCAGGATAGGAACTAGGTAACATGTTATATTAATATAAAATTAAACGTGAATCCAACCCTCTTCGGTCCAACAAAAGGATAACAAACTACAGATAGATGAGCATCAAGAAAGGTGATGGACAAAAAATATATCTACACACAACATCTCAATTACATAGATAATTCCATAAGGACAGATTGAAAGGACTAAACAAGAAGTAGAGAAATATAAACCTGTGTCACTGTAACACCGAGTAAAGCAATGATCTCACACGATTCCTTCTTGCTAATAGCATCTTTAATGGAAAAAAGTGATTGCATGTAAGTTACAGCCTTTGGATTTGTTCTTACCAAAATCTGGAAATTCCACGTGTGAGGTAGGCGTGGCCAACGTGGACTCCAAATTCTACACGTCAGACAAGGTGTAGACTTTGCTTAGAGGAGGAACCTGCAAAACAAAGGAAAAACACTCCGACGCTCAAGTAAGTACATCAATTTATGTGAGAATAACTGATGCTTATAAAGAGAGAATGAGTATGAGTATAGAATGATTCGGTGTTCATTCAGGAGTGAGTTAGATGTAACCTGAGAGGTTGTATTTATAGTGTGGAGTGTGGGATGTGGGCCTTTGTTTATAGATATCCTGTTGATAATATAATAACAGATAATAGCAGATAAATATATAATTTAAATATAAGATAATGTGTACCTTGTTGATATGCTGTTATTTGTAGATAAATAACAGCTTGTAAATAAATCTGTTGAGATGGGATATGATAAGGTATTTGAAGCTATTTGAATATCCAGGCATATTTGATATGCTGTTATTATAAATGCACAACAGATATTATTGTTACTGTAGCAGTCCGTGTCCGTGCTCCTGTAGCAGGGTTAACAAGGAACCCGGACAAGTGTGTCCGGGTTGCCACTTGGAGAGCACTATTTAATGTGGCAGTGCTGGCATGGAGGGTGTCCACATGTACAGTAATCCCATGATAATGACCACGTGTCATTTTACTATTTTGGACTGTACATAAGCCCCTCAGCCTCTGAGCCAATTCATGGGTGAAAGAGGATGAAAGAGTGTCGATGTAGAATGTCCAGTATCATAGTAGTATAACAAGTGTTGTTAGCCCCCGAGGATGAACGAATGATGTCAGGTGTCGAGATCGACCAAGACATTAGACTTACGAAACGGGATGGTCTCAACGTAGCTTGGATTTATCCACCTGCAAGTTACCAAGGACGGACCTTAGACCAAGGGCGGACCTTGGATTTTGTAAAGTACTAAGGACAGACCTTGGGTTTTGTAAAGTACCAAGGATGGACCTTGGGTTTGTGCCAAGAGAAGTTCCTGGGCTCAGAGCGTGTCGATAGATGAACCTGGACAAGGTTGTCCGGGTTGTGAATGCTGAGCTGTCCAATGGTGGACTATTTTATCTTTTAGTGGATAAGACTAATCTTGGCAGGTAAGTGAAGCGTCGAAGATAACGATGAGTCTGAGCATGGCAAGTAGTTGAAAAGTCAAAGTTGATGAATTCTATCAAAATGTAACCGTCTGATGCGATTATTGGGAATATACGTTATATCTTCATTAATGCTATCAGTCGTGTGCTGGCCACACATCATTACCCATGCACACGTGTCACTCAGGGAGTGGGCACGTTCTGGAGATCGTGCGGTAGTGGGTAAATGCGGTCAGTCGTGACGCGAGCTTTAAGGGGACGTTTCGAAATCCCGCCCAAAACCGTCGATTTTACTGTACCTTTAAATAGGAAGGATTTTTGTGATTTTTCATCGCCATTTCTATGCTTTTGATTTTTTCTGAGTCTTCTTCCCCACGTTTCTTGCTTTCATTTCCCTTTCAAGGTAATCAAAAATGTCTGTCTCACCCGCCTCTGATTCTACTTTAGGCACAGGTGGTAGTGATTCTGGTGGCTCAATGGAGTAACACATTATGCGTGAGGTTATCTTTGTGGGTGATTCTTCAGAAGAAAACACCCATGGTGGAGATTCAGGCGGATCGTCTTCTTCCTCTGGGAGGAGGGTGAGTTCACGTTGAGCTAGTGAGGGCACTTCTCGTTCTCGCCAACAGGCAAGGGCGAATGACCATTTGCCACTCACCATCATCCCTACTCCTTCTTCGGGAATGGTGGGGTAAAATAGCCCTGGAGGTGTTAGAACCTCCTCGCGCGTGCGTCGCAGCTTTGGTTCTAGGTCGCCACCGGCCGTTCCAGTTGCTCATGGCTATGAGTGGATAAGGGAGGCCGTGTTCAAATACTGCTCCTCCATGAACTCTATATTTTCTGTAAATACGCTTCGCTTGGTTGCAAATGACGACTCCTTCGGATGCCGGCAAGGTTGTTGTCGAGCCTTGCGGGGAAGATGACTTTCCCTGCTTGAGGGCGGCGCCGGGCGCTTTGCCCTTCTTCTTCATGTACCGGTGCCTCTTTGAGGTGCTGGGTGTTGTCCTTCCCTTTTCTCCCTTTCAATGTACTCTGTTAGAGTACTTGAATGTGGTCCCCTCCCAACTTCACCCTAACAGTTGGGCAGTGGTGTGGGCCTTTGAGGTTTTGTGTTCTTATTTGCACATTCGTGCTACTGTTCATCTCTTCTGCTTTTTCTTTCAAACCAAGCTGTTTGGGAAGGTCGCTTGGGTCTCCTTGCACAGCATCTCAAAAAAGCTATTCGAGGTGGACACCAACGTCTTCCGCCACTTCAAGTATCGATTCTTCAAGGTCCACGAAAGTGGTGTCGTGGCTGATAGGTTGCCATTGATACACAACAGGGATGAGGAAGCTCGCTTTCCCTTCTACTGGCAGGCTGACCCTACCAGGTTTAGGTCCTTTGATGAGGACCTGTTGACTCTTGTGGAGAGGTCTGATAAGGCAACCTTGGAGTTGTTGCCGGCCTCCCTGGACACGCGACCTATTTTGGTGCTGCCTTCGGCCAGTGACCCTTCTGCCGCGCTGGACGGTAATTTTTCGTTTTCACAACTTCTCTGTTTTTTTGGTGTGCAAACTCTTACATTTGCATGTTTTTGTGGTTTTGCAGGTATAATGGGTAACTTCCAGTGGAGGCCATTGGTGCGCACTATAGGTGGAGATGTCGTGCCACCCCCTTTTTCCCCCCAGCTGAAGAAGAGGGTTGACCAACTGTCCGGGTTGGCCCTTCTCAGGTAGCCGTTGTGCTCTCCGGCCCTACCTCAGTCGAATTGGCTAAGAGAAAAAGGGATGAAGGGGCTGGGACATCTGGTCACAAGAAGTCCAGGGCCATCCAAGCTCTTCGTGGCCTGTGTGCTTTGAGGGCGGCTGTCGAATTAATGCCGACCTCTCCTCCTCCTGTCCGAGCTTCTGCGCCTGCTGCAACTGCTGCTAAAGCGCCTGCTGCTACTACTGTTGCTACTGCCCCTACTGCTATTCCTTCTACCCCCGTCGTTGCGACTTCAGCCCCACCTGCTGCTGTTGTTTTCATGCCTCCTACGACGGCGGGTCCAACTCCGCCTGCCTCCCGCGCTATTACTCCTTTACCTTCTCCGCCTCCTCCAACTGCAATGCCGCCACCTGTTGCTCGCCCTATCACCCCTTTGGAGTTTCTAAGTGCTCCAAGGGAGGTTGACTCATTGTGGAGTGTTGGGCATAGGATTGACTGGGGACTGCCGACCCCTTTTGACAGGAATTTGATAAGGTCGGCTGGTCCTCAGCGCTCATTTGATGCAACTGAACTTTTCCTGCAGAGAGGACTTGCCATTATAAAGGAACAAAGACAAGTGTATCAAGAAGCTATGGGCAAGGAAGCCTCTCTGGAGCAGGAGTATCACAAGCTGAAGGGTGCCATTCGTGGTGCTTGGCAGTTAGAGCGTAACTGGTTTAACAGTGTTGTGGTGGCCTTCGTCGAAGCTATCCAGTGTAACCGTCAGCTTTCCATGAGAACCAGTGAGGCTTTGTCCAAGCTGCTACGGACTAGGCTTGATGGTGACGAGCTGGTGGCCCTTGGCCGAGCAACTGCTGCCAAAGCTGATAAGGCATTGGCTGAGAAAGAGGAGTTGGCAAAGAAGGTGGTCAAGCTAGAGGCCAAGCTGAAGGATGCCGAGGATGGACTTGCTACCCAAAGGAGTTTGCTGAGAAAGTGGCAAGTTTGGAGGAAAAGCTGAAGGAGGCCAACACCGAGCTCCATGTTGAAATGTCAGTTAACAAGGAGCTTGATGAAGAGCTGAAGATGTACAAGCGGGAAGCAGTAGAATAGCATGAGAAGGGCTTCTTCAAAGCGGTGCACCAAGCTGGTTTCTTTGTAAAAGACCTTGACTTGGGTCAATTTGATCCTTTCAAGGATGTGAAGAATGGTGCCTTGGTTGATGAAGAGGAGCTCGGCTCTGCTGAGGAGTCCGCCAGTGATGCAACTGGTGTATAGGCTGCTTTTATGCTTCTTTTATTTTATTTCTTTTGTACTTTTGGCCGAGATGGCCATGTAATGTTTCTAGTATATTAATGCAAAGAATTTCTCCATCTTCTTCAATCTTATTGCATGCTATACTTGCTCAATATTTGTCATCATACTGCGTTGTGCAATGTGTTTAAGTGATTTGACACCTCAATATTACTCATCAAGTATTTGAAATAATGCTGAGTTATCAAATAATTGAAGTAATGTAGGGTTCCTGTTTATGCTGAAAATGGCTAAGTCTTTAGCTCTGCCTGTTGAGGTTCCCTTTACTGATGTGTACTAAGAGTGCATCTTATGCTTAGAAATATTGGAGTTTGACCATGGACATCCGTGTTGAACGCTTGCCAATGGCTGAACTTCTAAACTTGTTTATCAATATTCTGCAGAGAAAAATACCAAGAGTGCCTCTTGGGTTTACAATGTCAAGGGTGAACCCTTCTGTCGAGGTTGCTACCAAATGAGAGTACCAAGAATTTTCTTGGGTTTGAATTGTAGAGGGCAGACCTCGAACAATTATTCCTGCAAAATAGATAAGTCTATGGTGTCGAGGTTCCATAGAAGTTAGTACCAAGAATGTTTCTTGGGCTTCAACATGCCAAGGGAGCCTTGGACTTTGATATATCAAAGATATTTCCTTGATTTCTGTATGGCTCGTAATCCTGCACGAATAGAATTTGTGAGCGCTAAAATCATTAGAGTAAAGCTTTAAATACCTCATATTTCTGTAATGGATAATGGGGTGAATACGAGGTTGACCACGAATGGTCCTCGAGCTTTGAAAATTGTAAGTTATCTTGTATTGTTGATAACTATGCCGGTCAAGGATGGACCTTGCCAAAATATGATGATAACTATGGTTGACCGTGTATGGGTTCCATAGTCTGTAATAATACCAAGAGTTTTCTTGGGTTTTGGAGACCGAGGGCGGACCCCGACCTTTGCGTGCCAAGTATGCATCTTGGACTTTATGTTCCTGAGAACTTGTATTCTTGCAAGGAAAAAATATGACAATGATAACATATGTCGAGGGTGGGCATAGTTGTAGCTCATGCTTGTCAAGGTTGACACCGGTGGAGCAGTCCATGCTGGGTTTTGTCCAGATCCACCACGACATGATCTTGGGTTTGGGAGCTGCTAAGAGCATACCAGTGGTGCGTCCACCCTGGATTTTTAGGAGGTCGACTAAAGCTTTAGGGTTTACGAACCTTTACGGTTTATCGTAGTTTGGTTTTACGAACCTCTAAATGGCCAAGAATGGATTCCTGGGTTGCCGAGACGGATCCCGGACTTATAAGGCCAACCAACTACGTGGAATTATGAACCTTCTTCCGAGGGCGGACCCCTGGGTCTTCTTTCCAAGATGGATCTCGGACTTATAAGGTCAACCAACTATGTAGAATTATGAACCTTCTTCCGAGGGCAGACCCCCAGGTCTTGTATGCCAAGACAGATCTCGGACTTTATAAGGTCAACCAGCTAGGTGGAATTACGAACCTTTTACCAAGGACGAACCTTGGGTCTTCTTGCCAAGACAGATCTTGGGCTTAATAAGGTCAACCAGCTAGGTGGAATTACGAACCTTCTTCTGTGGGCGGACTCCTAGGTCTTCATGCCAAGATGGATCTTGGGCTTAATAAGGTCAACCAGCTAGGTGGAATTACGAACCTTCTACCAAGGACGGACCTTGGGTCTTCTTGCCAAGACGGATCTTGGGCTTAATAAGGTCAACTAGCTAGGTGGAATTACGAACCTTCTTCCGAGGGTGGACCCCCAGGTCTTCATGCCAAGATGGATCTTGGGCTTAATAAGGTCAACCAGCTAGGTGGAATTACAAACCTTCTTTCGAGGGCGTACCCTCGGGTCTTGTTAAAGGTCCTCCTAGGGGAGCCCTAGAATTTATTGAACCTTTGAATGCTCCTAGGACGCGTCCGTCCTGGATTTTAGTGCAACTCCTCAAGGATGGACCTTGACAAGTACCAAGACATGGTCTTGGGTTTTCGTCGAGGCTGGACCTGGGAGAATATTCAGGCGATAATTCCTGAACATAGTCAAAATCCTGAAATATTGACATAAATAAAAGATAAGAGGTATATGTTTTATTAATATGGCTGTTAATATACATATTCTCTCTGTTTATTCCTCGGATGGGCCTCATTAAAACCTTTCAAGCCAAAAACCCAGTGGGAAAAAAGGACTTGAATAGGAAAAAGAGTACACCATCCGGCCTTGAGCTCCTTAGCTGAAGTAGAACTTCAGGTGGGTGACATTCCATGTTCTTGGAGTGCTTTACCACTGAGTTCCTGCAATTTGTAGGCACCATTGTCCAAGCTGGTGACAACTCTAAATGGGTCTTCCCAGTTTGGTCCAAGCTTGCCTGCACAGGGATCCTTTCGGGCTTCTCCCAGGACACGCCAGACTAAGCGCCTGGCTGAAAGGTTCGGGGTTGAATTTTGGAGTTATATCTTGTTGTCATGCAGAGCTTAGCCGCTTCTTCTTTGACTCTAGCTATATCTTGAAGTTCTTCCCTAGTTTCCAGCTCAACTCTCATGTTGTCCTCATTACACTGTTCCTGAAAAAGCATCCTTCTTGATGACGGTTCCCCCAGCTCGACGGGGATCATGGCGACAATACCATATGTCAGGCGAAAAGGAGTCTCCTTCGTAGTGCTTTAAGGTGTACAGTGATATGCCCAGAGTATGCTGGGTAGTTCCTCCTTCCAGAGACCTGTGGACTTGTCAAGTCTAGTGCGAAGGGCTCGGAGAATGACTCTGTTTGCTTCTTCCACCTGACCATTGGTCTGTGGGTGTTCAACAGAGGTGACCAGGTGTTTGATACCCAGTCGTGTGAGGAAGTCCTCATATGTCTGTGCCTTGAACTGCGTACCATTGTCAATAACGATAGCATAGGGTAGACCGTATCTGCATATGAGATGTTTACAGGTAAAGGTTTCTACTTCATTGGCTGTAATCTCTCGTAGTGGCTTTGCCTCGATCCACTTGGTTAAGTAGTCGATGGCCACCAGCAAGAATTTGACCATCCCTGGAGCTCTGGGGAATGGCCTCAAGATGTCGATGCCTCACATAGCAAAGGGCCACGGAGAGGAGATGGTATGAAGGTTGTCAGGGGGAATCCGTGGGACGTCCACAAACTCCTGACATTTTTTGCACCTTCGTGTGAATTGAAAGACGTCCGTCCTGAGTGTTGGCCAGTAATACCCTGCTCGTACTACCTTGGTGGCTAAGGATCATCCTCCCGTATAGAGTCCGCAGATTCCTTCATGAAGTTCCCTCAGGACATAATCTGCCTGTGAGCTGTCCAGGCACTTGAGTAGAGGCGCTGTTAGCCCTCTTTTGAATAACTCATCGTCAATGATGACGTAATAGCTGGCTTTCCTCTTGAGACGTCGAGCCTCGTTTTCATCTGATGGGAGTGTTCCCTTTACGAGAAAGTCTCTGTAAGGGGTCATCCAAGTGACTTCTTCCAGTTTGATAGCGATGACTACTGGGGCGTCAATTGTAGGCTTTTGGAGTGTCTCCTGGATGATTGTTTTGAGGTGTTCTGTCTTCTTGGTACTGGCCAACTTGGACAACAAGTCAGCCTTGGTGTTACTCTCTCGAAATATGTGATACATCTCAAAACGCTCGAAGCTGTGGATGAGTGTTTTAGCCAGATGGTAATACTAGAGGAGTATAGCTTCCTTGGTTTGAAACTTGTCTGCAATCTATCCCTGGACGAGTTGTGAGTCAGAGTAACATCTAAGATATTGAGCCCCAACTTCTTTGGCAAGTTTGAGGCCTACTATGAAGGCTTCGTACTCGGCCTAGTTGTTGGAGGCTTTGAAGTTAAGCTTAAGAGCTTATTCCAGCATATGTTGCCGGGTCCTTCAAGTATATGCCTGCTCCACTTCCTTGTACGTTAGATGCTCCATCCACGTACAGGTTCCACCAGTCTGGGGTGGTCTTATACTTCCCAGCAAATTTTGCTAGGAAGTTTGCCATGAATTGTGCCTTCATAGGGCCATGTGGCTCATATCGAATGTCAAACTCTAACAATTCGACTAACCATGCCACCATTTGACCTGCCAACTCTGGTTTCCACAGTACCTATTTGATAGGATAATTAGTTCTAACTATCACTTGATGACTTTGGAAATAAGGCCTAAGTCGTCTGGCGGAGGTGATCAATGCCAAGGCTATTTTCTCAATCATTTGATAGCGCTTCTCGGCATCATGTAGCAAGTGGCTAGTGAAGTATATAGGGAGCTGGTGTTTCCCTTCTTCTTGGACGAGTGCCGAGCTGATGGCTTCGTCTGTCACAAAGAGGTATAAGAGCAATGGGGCCTCCTGTCAAGGTCGACTCAAGACAGGTGGCGCAGCAATTATCTTCTTGAATGCCTCGAAAGCTTGCTCACAGTTGTCATCCCAAAGGAATGGTGCTGTCTTGGTTAGCAACTTATAAAAGGACTTTGCTTTCTTGGCGAGTTTCGGAAGGAATCTGGACAATGCGGCTAATCTTCCGTTAAGCTTTTGAACTTCATTAACGTTAACCGGGCTATGCATCTGTAATATGCCTGAGCATTTGTCTGGGTTGGCTTCAATACCTCGATGTGTGATCATGAAACCAAGGAACTTGTCGCCACCTACCCCGAATGTGCATTTCTCAGGATTAAGACGCACGTCATACTTCTGGACCTCTTCAAATACCTCTTCCAAATCTGCTACATGTTGGGTTACACTCTGAGATTTTACGACCATGTCATCCACGTAGACCTCAACATTACATCTGATCTGCTTTCTAAAGACGCGGTCCATCAGTCGCTGGTATGTAGCTCCTGCGTTTTTGAGACCAAAGGGCATGACCTTGTAACAGTAATTGGCATCTTCAGTGATGAAGGCTGTCTTTTCTTCGTCTGGGGTGTGCATTCTGATCTGATTGGAACCAGAATATGCATCCAGGAAGCTCAAAATGTGGAACCTGGACGCACCATCAACCAGCCTGTCGATGTTGGGTAATGGGTATACGTCCTTAGGGCATGCCTTGTTGAGGTCTATAATATCTGTGCACATGCGCCACTTGCCGCTGGCTTTTTTGACCATGACAACTTTGGCGAGCCAGGTAGAATACCTGATTTCTCTGATAAAATTGACTTTGAGCAATTTATCTACTTCTTCTTTGACTGCCTTTCGCTGCTCTTCTCCCATATTCCGCTTCTTCTATGCTATGGGTTTGGCGTATGGACATATCGCTAGCTTATGGCATATGACGCTAGGGTCAATACCAGGCATGTTAGACGGTTGCCAAGTGAACAATGATGCGTTTTTATGGAGTACGTCTGCTAGGTGTTTGTACTCATGGCTGGTGAGCTCTTTGCTAAGCTTTGTGCATTGTCTGGGTTTGGGCCCGAGTTGCAGCTTTCAGGATATGGTAACACTTTCAGGCTTTCAACGTAGCACTGTCTGGCCTGCTTCTGGTCTACTTTCACAGTAACAATCTCCCCTGTCATGGTAGGAAACTTCATCTTTAGATAAGGCGTCGAGACAATAGCTCCTAGCTCGTTGAGGGTTTTTCTACTGATCAGGACCAGGTATGATGTGTCGGCATCCACTATGTTGTACCTGATTGTAAAGGTCCTAGATAACGAACCTTGACCAAAGGTGGTCATTAGGTCGACATATCCCAGGGTGTCGACCCTTTCTCCTGCAAAGCCGAGGAGGGGTTCTGAGCAAGGCTGTATAGCTGTGGATGGAATCTCCAGCTTCTGAAAGGTCTTAAGGTATAGGATGTCAGCCGAGCTACCCTGATCAATGAGCACCTTTGTCACCTTGAAGTTGGCAATGATGAGGGAAACAACCATGGGGTCATCTTGCTGGATAGGGTTAATTCCCTAAAAGTCAGCATCAGTGAATGTAATGGGAGGTAAACTCCGCGTTGGGGGATTATTGACAGAATTTATATCAACATCCCTGATAGAGTGCATATGTCTCTTGCAAGACTGACTTGACGATCCTCCATATGAGAAGCCACCTGCAATGGTATGAATCACACTACAGATGTGCTAGACAGTCTCCTCTTCCTGTTGGCGAGGGGGTTGACGTTCGCGTCTGGGTTGCGGTTGTCCTTGCCTCCCTTGGTTTTCTGCACCATCTCTGTGTTTGTAATTGTTTCTGAAGCGATCCTCTTGTCGCCCCTCTTGCCTCTGTGCCGATGGATTATCAGGTCTTTTTACAAACCGTGATAAGTGCCCTGCTTGGAAAAGTTCTTCTATCTTATCCTTTAACGCAACGCAGTCCTCGGTGTTATGGCCAGTGCCGCAATGGTAACGACAATACCTGTTAGGGTTTCCTACCTGTTTCGAGGGAGTGGGCAATGTCACCTCTACCTCAGTGTTGAAGGCTTCATCCTTTGGGGAGAAGCTGTGGCTTATGCGGCCTGTGCTTCTTGCTAGTCCTTCGAGGGTCGACTGTGATGGGTACTTCATGTTTTTCACACTTCTATCCGACTTGTCTGACTTCGTTGCAGAACTTCCACATTTCTTCCATCTGGATATACCCTTTGGCTCTTTTGCGTATTTCGTCCATGCTAGAAGGAGGTTTGTTACATAGTCTGTCCACGAATTTACCAGGTCGTAGTGCCATCATGGAATGCAGTGCTACTTTAGGGTTGAGGTTTCTGATCTGAGAGGTGACGTGTGAGAATCGTTCCATGAACCTGCGAAGGGGTTCATAATCGGCTTGACGCAGCGTTGCTAGTGTAGCTGATGTCATCTTATGAGTTCGACTAATAGCGTATTGTGCACTGAATCGTTCGACAAGGGTGTCGAAACTGTCGATGGACCGCTCGGGGAGATCACCATACCTCGGTGCTGAATGGTGTCGTCGTTCATCATGGTAGCATGTGGGGGGTTAGAAGCATCGACAGGGATGTCGTGCCTAACATTAGAACATGTGCTGACCATGGACGCGTACTGATGAATAATGAGAGGCCGCATGGTAAGTTTTACCTGGGCCCCACGGTGGGCGCCAAATGTTCTTACCAAAATCTGGAAATTCCACGTGTGAGGTAGGCGTGACCAATGTGGACTCCAAATTCTGCACGTCGAACAAGGTGTAGACTTTGCTTAGAGGAGGAACTTGCAAAACAAAGGAAAAACACTCCGACGCTCAAGTAAGTACATCAATTTATGTGAGAATAACTGATGCTTATAAAGAGAGAATGAGTATGAGTATAGAATGATTCGGTGTTCATTCAGGAGTGAGTTAGATGTAACCTGGGAGGTTGTATTTATAGTGTGAATGTGGACTTTGGGCCTTTGTTTATAGATATCCTATTGATAATATAATAACAGATAATAGCAGATAGATATATAATTTAAATATAAGATAATGTGTACCTTGTTGATATGCATTTATTTGTAGATAAATAACAGCTTGTAAATAAATCTGCTGAGATAGGATATGATAAGGTATTTGAACCTATTTGAATATCCAGGCATATTTCTATGATGTTATTATAAATGCACAACATATATTATTGTTACTGTAGTTGTCCGTGTCGCGCTCTTGTAGCAGGGTTAACAAGGAACCTGGACAAGTCTGTCCGGGTTGCCACTTGGAGAGCACTATTTAATGTGGCAGTGCTGGCGTGGAGGGTGTCCACATGTACAGTGACCCTATGATAATGGCCACGTGTCATTTTACTATTTTGGACTGTACAGGATTCAATAAATCCCTCGTTCTTTTTCTTGCAAATTTGGATTAAGTTAGACACATCCAACACTATACAAAAATCAATAAATAAAATTCCAGCAAAAAATCTTATCGATTTTAATTGACAAAGCACCAGCTGCCAAATGAGGCTCGAAAAGGACTTGTTACATATTTGAGAAAAATTACAACTAGAATAAGTTTACAAGTAATTCTACAAAACGTTTCAAGTGATTCCAAGTACAGCATCATAAATCTTGAAACGAAATGCAACTAAGAGGCTCTTCACTTGTTTCATTAACCAGAACTAAATAATGAGGTTATAAAGAGAACTAAATGAAAAACAAGGAGAACACACCATTTCTTGTGAGAGAGGATTGACGCCAATGAGTTTGCATTGTGTGACGAAGATTTCCTGATATTGATCGATCTGGCTGTGGAAGAGCTCTCTCTATGAAACCAAAAACTTCTGGAACGATTCCGCGGAGCTCCCAATCTCCAACTCCAAAAAATCTTTGTTCCACGCATCCATCATTGATCGAAGTTGCTTCGCCACAATGTGTAGCAACACGCATTTAACTTGAGGTGATTAAATGAATCTCTCAATGCTTCTCACCGGTTCCCAGTGGGGAACGGAGCTGGTTAGGGTTTGGCTTGGAGCTAATTCTGGAGAGAGAAAGTCAGATAAAGTACTGAGTCGGATGAGATGAGAGAAAATTAGGCCATGTTCAGGACCTGGTTGAATTTCACGAATTACTTTTGAGACTTATTAATTAAAAACATGAAAATTTTAAGGTCATTCTTTTTGTTACAATAAAGAAAAAAAGGTCATGTTTACTACCATTATTTTTACTAATTTTGATGCTGATTAAAAACAATGTTTTTAAATAATTTAAATAATCTTATGAATGACTAAAATAATCACTAGCCATGTTAAAATATAAAAAACTATTTATATTACTTTTGAGACTAAATTATGCATTTAATCATAATAATTTATATAATAATAAAGAAACAAAGAATTAATAATAATAACTAAAATGCAAAATAATCACCATTTAAAATGACATTTCAATCATTGAAATATGATTAGAATATTATTTTATAACTCTAAGAATATTTTATATATTTTATATTTGGCTCAAATTGCTCACAAATAACTATAAAACAACTCAAGACACCATAAGGATTCCAAAAACTATATAAAAAAACATTTTTTTTATGCTGATGGCATTGGTGTGGAGTATTTACCAATTTTGCTTATAACTAATTTTTGTCGGAATTTGATTGATTACCTTTAGTGAGTCTTCTCTTATTACAAATCAAAAGGACTTACTTTCATTAATACAACATGTAATACCCTGACAAAAATTACAACTTAAACTGATAGAGAAATTTATGTATGTTGTGTCATATGTACATGTATGTATTTAATTATAGTGATTATATGTTTTAAATTCTCATATATGTGCTTTGTGTGTGTGTGTGTTGACAGAGAAAAAGATACTATCTGAGCTAAATTTCCATTTATGCAAAATACCTTTATTTACTTATTAGTCATTCACTTACCTATTTTTGGATTCGTCCCTATTGTGAAACAATTCATTTAAATTGATTTTATAATGCCCAAATTTTGAAATAGATTTGATTATTTTATGGAAATATTAAAAATATCAATAAAAGTGGAAAGCATACCTGATCAAATAAATACAAAGTAAATAGTTTACAAATGCAAAATAAATAGTATGACATATAACTCAAACATTTTTTTACGAAATATTTTTGTGGAAAATATTCCGTCAGAAATACCATTTTTTTATAGTGCACTTCCTCCAATAATAAAACAACTTAACAAACGACTGATACACAAACACTCTCACACACGCAACACTAATTGGAGAATATGTTGTAAAAGGATTTATAATTATTATATGATTAAAATTATCCTTTACATACATTAAGAATAATTTTAAATCTTCCTACTAATTCTTCTACTTACTTTGAATTATGGGTGTTTATATAATTCAGCCCATTCCACTAACATGATCTTAGGCTGCCTAAAGTTAATTTGGACTAGCTTGATCATTAGTGACTGCTTGTTTCTTTCTTTTCTTCTTGGCTTGAGCTTTTTTTATGGATTGGTAGTCATATTTTTCAATAACATTTCAAAAAGAAAAGTTGAAGTCAGTACAAATGTACATGGCAAAAAGAAGAAAAAACAGAACTAATGACAAAAGACTCATGAGCCCAGTGCTATCTCAAAATCTCAAAAAGAAGGAATTTCCACGATAATTTTGCAATGAAATTGCCAAGGAAATTCGTATAGCACGCAAAATCATTCGGAACATCTATATTGTTAGACTCAGGGGGAGCTAGAGAGGATCAAGAAGCTGAGGGTCTTAGACATTGAAATGTTTAGGCTTTTTACGTGCCAATTCAATTGAATGGCATTTGTAATTTATGTATGTCTAAGTTGATACCTCCTATGATCCATTGCATAAAACTCATTCATGTTTTCATAAAAGCAAAAGTTTCATAAAAAGCTTTTCTGAAACACAAGGTTTTCAAGAGTGCATAAAAAGCTAAGTGTTCCAAGTTTCAAGTTTTGGGAAAAATGTTTTCTCATTGGTTTAATCGATTACTAGCAAGTGGTAACCTATTACTTGATAACTAAGAACATTTTAATCGATTATGAGATTATGGTAATCGATTACATAGTTCAAAATCACATAATGGACTTCCTGTGATAATCAATTACTTGACAACTATTTTGAATAAAGTTTCCTATGATAATCGATTACATTGTGTTTTAATCGACTACATTGTTCATAAGTGTTTTCCAGAAAGCCTCAAGAATACTTTAATCGATTGCATAAGTGATTTAATCAATTACTGACAGTTAAAACAATTTTCTATAATAGATGTTGCTTGTTTTAACTAAATATAACGAATATTATAAACTCTTCTGAAGAGAGAAAAGATACTACGAGCTATTAAGTGTTTTTGACTCATAAATCCTCAGTTTCATCATTCATAAAGAAACCATGAGAGGATTTCTCTTTTGAGCATTGTTGTAAAAAGAAAAAGGCTTTGGAGAGAATCTTTTGAGATTTTCATTCAACCTTGATTCAGAATCTTTATCATCTGGATTCATCTGAATTTAATCATCAGGTTGTTTCTCTCCATACTACTTTGATTGTAATTCTTTTTAGAATTTTTGAGTTGTGTAACTAGTACAATAGTTTTCTTAAAGCTTGTCTAGAATAGGTTTTTCTAGAGGGAAGATTAGAAAAGAGTTTTCTCTAAGTCTTGATAACAGAAAGTCTAAGGGAGTTAGATTTCTTGTTCTTAATCTAGGTCTGATTGAGAGTGATTGTATAAGCTAGTAAGAAATAGATTGCAAATAATTGAATTCTAACTAGTTGGTTAGAAAAACTAGATGTAGCTTCTCTGGGTTGAGAAGGGAACCAGTATAATTCTTGGTGTTGATTACTTATTCTTTATCTTTTCTTTTGGTTATTAATTGTCATTCGTTGGTATAACTTTTCATAATCAACAGAAACATTTTTGTTGGTATTGCATTCTATAATGATTGGGGTTTGATCGAATAAAAGTGTTTTATGTTTGTTTTACGATACGATCCCTTTAAACTCTGATTATTAAAGAAATTTTAATTAGCCAAGAACAACCAATTCACCCCCCCGTTGGTTTGTGTGCTATTCACATTGTTTTCAATTGGTATCAAAAGAAAATTCTTGCGTGTTACTCAAGGTCATTACTTTCTTTTAAAGAAAATGAATACCACACAAATTACTTTTAAGAAGGGTGCCTCCCTCAATCGTCCTCAAATGTTTGAGGGAGAACACTTCAGTTTTTGGAAAAATTGAATGCAGATTTTCATTCAATCAAATGACCCCAGTGCATGGAATGCAATTGAAAAAGGTCCTTTGATACCTACCAAAATTGTTGATAATGAAAAGATTCGCAAAGAATGAGATGAAATGACTGATATAGAAAAGATGGTAGTTCAATATGATTTTAAAGCTAAAAACATGATAACCTCTACTTTGTCTTCTGGTGAGTTTTTCAGAAAAGTTAGGTGCAAGAGTGTAAAAGAAATATGGGAAATGTTGGAGATCACTCATAAAGGAACTGATGAAGTTAAAAGATCAAGAAAACATGCCTTGATCCATGAGTACGAAATGTTCAAGATGAACACAATAGAAAACATCTCTCAACTCCAAACTAGATTCACACACATCGTCAATCATCTACTTGGTCTTGGCAAAACATTTGATGTAGAGGAACTCAACATCAAAATTTTGAAATGCTTGACAAGACCTTGACAACCAAAAGTGACAGCAATCAAAGAATCCAAAGATTTGTCAAAAATGTCTATGGCTGCACTTTTTGGTAAGTTGCTTGAATATGAATTAGAAATGTCTCAACTAACAAATGCAAAAGATGCAGATAAGGAACAAAAAAGCATTGCCTTGAAAGCCACATCTTCAAAACCTAAGAAAAATGATGATTCAAGTGGAGATGAAGGTGACGAAAATCTAAATCTGATTGTCAAAAGATTTGGCAAGTTCATGCAGAAAAACAAGAATAGAAGGTTCACAAAGTTCAACAAAAGAAATGATAACAACACCACCAACAACTTCAACTGCTTTAAGTGTGAAAAGCAAGGCCACACCAAGTCTGAATGTCTGATCTTCTTGAATAAGCAATTAGGTGAAAAGAAAGGAAAGAAAGAAGGGAAACCCAAAATAGCCTACATTGTTTGGGAAGGTAATGCATCAATAAATTTTGAATCTTCAAATAAGAATGAAGAAGCCAATGTTTGTCTAACATTAACCATTGATGAAGAAGAGTCAAGTGCTGAATCAGAAGTAAATCATGAAATTGATCAACTAGTTTATGCTTTTAATGAAATGCATGAGGAGGCTCAAAAACTTGTTATTTCCAATAACAAGCTCAAAGGTAACCTTAGATGGCATACCACCAAGCTAGCTTCAATGCAAGCTGAACTTTACAACTTGAAACAAGAAAATGAAAAACTTGTTTCAAGCTACAAAGCAAATGGTTGTGTGTGTGCCTCTTCTTTTGCAAAAGTAGATGAAAACAAAGTTTTACAAAAGAAATTTGATGATTTCAAAAAGAGTAGTCTTGAAAAATGCATGACTTTACAAACAGAAAATTCCTACTTTGTAGATCTCTTGAAAAAGCTCTGTTGAGGGAAATGTAGTTTAAACCAAATGTTAAGTATGCAAAAGTATGTTTTGATAAATTTGGATTGGGATACAACTATCAATCAAAACCTTTTCAAAACACCAACTTTGTAACCCCAAAATAGATGAATCGAAAAAGGTTTTCAAAAGCAAAGCATACTAAAATGCCTCATTTTGAAAAAGGATCAAAATTTGTAACATGTCGTTACTGCATGAAGAAACGTCACACCTCACACAAATGTTATGCTAGAAGGTTCTTTGTGCCAAATGGAGAATGCATATGGGTTCCTAAGAAAAAGAGAAAAATATTTAACCCCTATGGACCCAAACTTAATTGGGTACCTTTCTTTGCAACTTGATTTGATTGTTGCAGGTCTGTCTAAGAGCTAAAACTTCACTATGGTACTTGGATAATGGATGCTCTAGGCACATGACAGATGATAAATCCATGCTCACTAATTTGATATTAATGGAAGGAGGATTTGTCACCTATGGAGACAACAATAAAGGAAAAATAATTGGAGAAGAAAATATTGGTGATAGCTTTAGAACCAAAATCAGAAATGTGTTTTATGTTGAAGGGTTGAAGCATAATCTTCTTAGCATAAGCCAACTTTGTGACATAAAGATTAAATGTATCCTTTAACAATAATTGTTGCTTGATATGTGATGGCAAAATGGGTGAGGTAATCCATGTTGGGAAAAGAAAAGGAAACATTTACTTGCTTCCAATAGAACATGCATTCATTCATAACATCAACTGCTTAGTGAGTAATATTGATGAATCATGGCTTTGGCATAGAAGAACAAGTCATATCAACATGCATCACATAAGGAAGGACTTAATAATTGGATTGCTTGAACTCAAATTTGAAAAGGACAAACTTTGTGATGCTTGTCAAAAGGGGAAACAAACAAAAATCTAATTTCAAAACAAAAACATTGTTTCCACCTCAAGACCTCTTAAATTGCTTCATATGGATTTGTTTGGTCCTCTAGAACTATGAGTTTGGGTGACAATTACTATGGACTTGTCATAGGTAATGATTACTCAAGATTTAAAAGGACTTTGTTTTTGAAATCCAAGAGTGATGCTTTTAATGCCTTCAGAAAATTAGCCAAGCTTTTACAAAATGAAAAGGGCTACAAGATAGTTTCAATAAGAAGTGATCATGGTGGTGAATTCCAAAATGAACATTTTGAAAATTTCTATGAAGAACATGAAGTAAACCATAATTTACCAAAACTAATTTGCCAAGAACACCTCAACGGAATGGTGTTGCGGAAAGGAAAAATAGGTCACTTGAAGAAGGTGCAAGAACTCTTCTTAATGAAACTAATTTGCCAAAACATTTTTGGGCTGATGCAGTGAGCACTGTTTGCTATACTCTAAATAGATTTCTCATAAGTCTCATCTTAAATAAAACTCCTTATGAACTTTACAAAGGTAGAAAACCAAACATTTCACACCTTAGAGTTTTTGGCTGTAAATGCTTTGTTTTAAACAATGGAAATGAATTTCTTGGCAAATTTGATGCAAAAGCTGATGAAGCAATCTTCCTTGGATATTCAATGCAAAGTAAAGCATATAGAGTTTTCAACAAAAGAACCTTATGCATGGAAGAATCTGTACATGTTATCTATGATGAATCTAACTCCTCAAAAGAGGTAAAAAGTTGTGAAAATGATGCAGGACCATTGGAAGAAAATGTCACTACCAATGAAACTGATGAAAGGAGAAAGGATGAAACAAATGAAGAAGTTGGTCCTTCAACTCCAACTCAAAGGCCAAAAGACTGGAGAACTACAATAGATCTTTCCCTTGACAATATTATTGGTGAAGTAACTAAGGGAATATCCACTATATCATCTCTCAGGAATTTATGTTGTGATATGGCCTTTGTATCTCAAATTAAACCTAAAAATATTGATCAAGCATTACTTGATGAACATTGGATGCTTGCTATGCATGATGAACTAAACAAGTTCAAGAGAAATGAAGTATGAGAACTTGTTCCTAGACCTTATTCTCGTAAGCCAATAGGCACCAAGTGGGTTTTCAGAAAAAAAACTTGATGAAGTAGCATAATAGTCAGAAACAAGGCCAGATTGGTTGCAAAGGGTTATAACCAAGAGGAAAGCATTAACTATGAAGAAATATATGCTCTTGTTGCTAGGTTGGAAGCCAAAAGATTTCTGCTTGCATTTGTGTGTTTGATGGACTTCAAATTATTTCAAATAGATGTAAAAAATGTATTTCTAAATGGTTACATAGAGGAGGAAATATATGTTGATCAACCTTCTGGTTTTGTAGACTTCAAACATCCAAATCATGTCTTCAAACTAAAAAAGCCCTCTATGGCTTAAAACAAGCATTTAGGTCTTGGTATGAAAGATTGAGCAACTTTCTAATTAGTCAATATTTCATAAGAGGATAAGTTGATAAAACTATATTTGTCAAGAAATCTACTAGTGATATATTACTTGGTCAAATCAATGTTGATGACATTGTCTATGGTTCAACTAACAACTCTTTGTGCAAGGAATTTTCATCTTCAATACAGAATGAGTTTGAAATGTCAATGATGGGAGAGCTAACATTCTTCCTTGGACTTCAAGTTAAACAAATGAAGCATGGCACATTTCTCAATCAAAGAAAATACTGCAATGAATTGATTAGAAAATTTGAAATGGAGAAAAGCAAGGATGTTGCAACTCTTATGGCAAGCACATATTATCCTGACTCTGATGAAAAAGGCAAAAAAGTTTATGAGTCAAGATATAGAGGAATGATTGGGTCTCTGCTGTATTTGACTGCAAGTCTGTTAAACGAACGACAAGCGCACCGATTTGTCAAGTAATAAAGATCCGGTAAGTCCAGATGTCGATTTCCACAGGGAGTTCGCTTGTACTCAGGACTAATATACGTTTGTTTTCAAGCAATCAATAAATGGATTTAATTTGTAAAGTGAATTGCATAAAAATAAAATTACATTTTAAATGTAAATGAAGCATAATAATCACAAGAGAAATAGAACAAACACTCGGAATGATGCGGACAGAGGAAATATGAGATGACGAGTGTTGGGAGTTTGTTAATCAAAACTACTTTGATGCGCTAAAAATGGTTTTTCTCTATTCATCATTAAATGTGATCACCTTCATCTAGTAAAATATCTAACCTTGATTCCCCAAGTGTTAGACCTAAACAACCTAATTTTACCCTTAATCCCTTAAGAACTACGTTAGCTAATTTGCATTAAGATTGGAAATGACAATGTAACCTAGGCTAAACAAAACCATTATATTCCTAGACATGATATTATTTAGAAGCATTTCTTAGTTCTTAAGAAAATAACCATTTTCCAATGAGTTAAAACCTAAAATAAAGCATACAAATGGGTGATCAAACCACAAACATGAATAAAGCTCAGAGAAATAACAATAATGCGTAAATAATATTGAATAGATAGTTACAACTTTACATTAAAGTGATTGGTCGGTGAACTCCCAACAATGAGAGTTTTAGCTCCTCATTTCCATGAGGAACTTACAACAATAGAGAAAAAGTAAATGGTGTGAGATGGAATGGAAGGGAAAAAGGTGGAGAAGAAGCCCAATGGTGTAGGAGGATGTCTCCCCTTGCCCTAGCAGAGCTTCCAAGCTTTGTGAATCAATAATCCCTTTTTGTTTCCCTCCAATGTGCCTTAAAACGCTGCACTAAATCTTTTCTCGCTGAGCGAGCTTGTGGTGCGCTGGGAGAGCAGCTCTAGACTTGAAATTCCATGTTCCATTCCCTTGCAGTGATTTCTACAAAAAATGTAATCAACACTTCATAAATCAACCAGTTTAAGCATCTAGTGGATAAAAGCTCAGAAGAAGCTAATTCCTATATTTTAATCACAAAAAGAGGCATTAAAAGAAGAAAAGAATGGATAATTGCTAAGTAATTTACATGTAACTTTAGGTGTGCTTAGCAATTATCAAACTCCCCCAAATTTAAAGCTTTACTTGTCCTCAATCAAAAGTAAATGCTAACTAAGTTAGATTAATGGCACTGTCTAGAATAAAACATAATACACAATCAAGATAATTGCAATTCTTACAAAATAGTACAACCGTTCGAAACTTTAGTTCACACAAGTCATAATTCCATGAAGGAAATTATCAAGAATGACAGATATCAAAGAAAATTAACTCATGCTTCAATCCTCACAAGGCTAGTATTTCACTCAAGCACACAAGTGTTTTGGTTGTGCAACTTCATTCAATACAATTGAAATCACTAATCTCAGATTTGCATATCATCTCATTCAACACAATCATGCATACACAATATGGATCACAAAGGACTTCTTTGGCTTGTAATGTGGCTGGGTTATCAAGAATTATGGTTTTTCCCGGAATTCAACAACTAAGTTCTAGGAGAGCATATACCTAATTCTTTGATTTCCAGCTCATTTCAATTGCCAAACAGTACGCAGAGTAATTAGACCTTGGTTTTGATTCTTTTGATTCTCTTTTTTTTTTATTATTTTGATTTTTGAATCATTCAAGGATTAGTACATTTGTTATCCTGTGTGCTTATTCCTTATTTTCCAGAAAAGCTATGCCTTTTTAATGAATGGGACGTGATATGCTTTATGTTTGTTGGTTGGTGTTTTGTGTTGATGCTTGATGGTGTTCTTATAGGGGAGTTAATGCTGCAAGAACTCCCCATGCATGTGTGTTAAGTTGGCATTTTGATGCTGAAAACTCCTAAGTCACTTTGTAATAGTGTTCGTGGAGGTGTCGGGTACCGGGATAGGTATGCCGAGCTGAGCTGATTAGGTAGCATGCATGTGTGCATGCAGGACATGACTCTTAGTCCCTGTTGGGTTGGCAGACGTCTAGATATCGGTTTCCTTACCCGGGCTAGTACTTTAGAGTTGTTGAGCTCAAGTTACTGTTAGTATATGGATGTCCTAGAGACAATCTTTTCATTAGATTAGGACATACATGTACTTTACAATATTGTTATAAATAAATTATAAGTGCTCTTTATCTTGTTTCATAATCTGTCTCGATATCATTATTAATATATGAGTAACTGGATAAAACCCTTGGAATAGAATAGGTATCTCTTGAGTATCAGTGATGGGATCACGATCATGAGGATTCAAGGATACCAGATGTCTACTCCTAAATTTTAAGTTCCTAGTCTAGAGACACTGAGAATGGGGATCAGTGATCTCGGATAAGACTAGCACGGCTTATCTACTTGTATGCAGATACAAGGTAAAGACCTCATGAGCTACAGACATGGAGATGTCTTAGCTAAAGTCGTGGGTGGACCTATAAGGGTATAGCTCGCACTGAACGGACCCACAAAGAGACTCTATGAGGAAATCTCACAGATAGTATCATTAGAGTAGTCTCTTATTATTTTGGTATGTCATTCCTTAGACCAGAAGTTTTCACCTAGACTGTGTTCTAGAAGACATGCTTTGATTGTATACCTCGTCTGCCTGAAACATGGAGACACATACGTATACCTTTGGGCATGTCCTGAAAGAACACGAGTCTAGGGTGACTAGCTGAAGGAATTCGTCAATTCTCTGTGAGAGATTAGGTTATCTGTAAGCCGGAGAAATTGGGATGACATTTACGGGACTCGAGAATCTATGCATAGTAAAAGAAATCATGAGATGATTTGCCTTTAGAGTCAGTAAAATTGGAGACTCCCTATTTCGTATTAAAGCTTACCCTAGACTGCAAGGGCTGATACGTTTCCTTACCCTAGGTTTTATGGGAAGGTAACCGAGACGAAAGGAAATACATACGGAACCAAATAGATTTAATAGGATGATCTTGTCATTTACCTAACTAGTTCTGGGGCAACAAAGCATTGCTAGTGCTCTGTGTTGTCATTAAATGGGTAGTGGCCTTGTTGGGCCCTGATATGCTTCCAGCATATAGTAGTTTTTAAGCTTAATTAATTAATAAATGGTTTAAGAATTAGTAAATTAGATTAGGAATTGATGAATTATTATTCAATTGCATATTAATTTAAATTCTGAGTATTTTATCATTTAGGAACCAAACAAGAGAGGAAAAGAAGCCAAAAAGAGCAAGCCAGAGCTTTTGAATGAACCACGCGATCAGCGTGGAAGTGTTCAGAAAAACAAGTTCAGTTCGAATGACTCACGCGATTAGCGCCATCATCCACGCGAGTCGCGCCATTCTATCAAACTCAAGCATCCAGCTCGAACAAGTCACGCGATCAGCGCCAACACCCACGCGATCAGCGCCATAAGCCCAGAGCAGTTTATTTAACTTGAATAAACCACGCGAATTGCGTTGGACTTCAGGTGAATCGCGTGAGAAGCTCGCTGTTTCCCAAATTAAAAGATTTAAATTGATTCAGTGGAGGGAATAGTGCATTGTTACTGGAATTAGACCTAGGACGTTTTGGGGGCATAAAAGGAAGCCTCTGGGTCACAATGAAGCAGGTTTTTACTGGGTTTTAGACAGATTTGCAAAGGAAGAAGCCATTGAAGCACCTTGGAAGAAGATTGGAAGTCTGCAGAACAACACCCTGGGTGAACCTTTCCTTTCCTCTGGTATGTTAGTCATGGAAGTAATATCAACTCTGAGTATGCTTGGCTAATTCTTGTATTGTGGTTGAGCCATGAACCTATGAAAAATTCCTCTATGTATTGATTGATTTTAATAAGAAATTATCACAATTGCTTTGTCTTATTCCATTCTTCACTGCATAATTCTTAATTTGGACTGGCCATTCTATTAAGAGACTTAGGGTTGGAATTCACAATAGGGATATTGGGATTCTAATTTCTGAATTGAGTAAGACAACAATTTATACATTGCCTAGGGATAGGGATGTGTGGTTGCAGCATTTCTAGGTTGTGTTTGCTTAATACTTGGTTTAAGAAGGAATCACTAAGGGATTAGGGTTCTTAATTCTATCAAAGGGTTAAATCACTAAGGGATTAGGGTTTAGCTAATGATAAGAGAACACATCAGCTGAGTAATTAGGATTAGTTCAAGTTAATAATCAATCGAAGCATAGTAGGAAGGAATCATAGGGAATTGCGATTAACTACAATCATCTCTCACTACTGCAGTAAAATCTAATTACATTCACTTACATTCTTGTTAATTTTTTGTCATTTAAATTATAATATTCAAATACAAATCAATAAACTCTCTCTCAACTCATTATTTTTGTCTTCCAATTTCTAAGACGTTAAGTTAAGAAATATTGCATTTAATCCCTGTGGAGATGATACTTTATTTACTCACTTTATTACTTGAACGAACGGTACACTTGCCGAGTTCGCAACAGGCCCAAACTCATTTATGTCAGTAGCTATGTTGGGCCTAATGGGTCACACACTAACACTTTATTGTCATGACATTATAGCATTAAAGGTTTTGGGCCTAATAATGATTGTTGGCCCAAGAAAGAGTTTGGATACCTATCTTAAAGAAAGAGGGGCACATGAATGGAGTTAATAGGCTTGGATAGTCCAAGACATTATTAATTAATTTAAATAGTTAAATTAATTATCTAATATTTAAATTTGATAATTTAAATTTTGAATTTAAATATTTGAATTTAAACATTTGAATTTAAATATTTGAATTTAAACATTTGAATTTAAATATGAATTAACTATAGTAGTTAGTTTCATATCAAAAGGAGAAGATAAGAGCTAGATTTGAATTTGAATTCAACTAGCATCTTATCATGATGATGTCCTAGATTTTAGGAAGAAGTTTGAGGGCTGATTATGGGGCTTACATACGGCTGATATTTAATTATTATTTGGCAAAATAATTCCCAAGAAATTGACTTGGTCTTAGGAGGATATGATAGGAGGTTGTTGGCAATTTTTGAAATACAACAACTCTATCTTTTCTTCACGTGTGGGATGCTTCATAATCAGATTTTTTGGTTAAAAAAAATCTGACTCAAACTCTTCTATAAATTCTGTTCTTGTGATCATAGTTCTCTAAGAGTTTTTGAGAAAAAAAAACCTATCTATCTTCCTCCCTTTTTCACGTGCCCCTTTGTGTGAGTTTTGACTGAAAATTCAGCCACCAATATCATCTATTGGTGAGTCTCTTAGATAAGTAAAACACTTTAAAACCTAACCTTCTTCCTCTCCATTGGTGCGCCTAGCTTGCCTCCTTTGGTGTTTGTTGGTGGCCTTCAAGAAGTGTTCTTGAGTCTTGACAAGAAGTGGTGTGGATCAACATTAGAGGGCTTGTATCTTCAAGCCTATCCTTGATCATCAAGTTTCAAATATAACCAAGGTAACATCTATGTCTTAAAGAATGATTCTTGTGTGGTATGTGTGTTTCCGCTTGGAAAAAAATTTTGTTTTCTTCTCACATGCCTTCGGGCTTCAAGGCTTTATCTTTCAGTTACTTCAAGCCTTTTTTTTGTGAGCCATCAGATTTCTTACTCAGTAGAGCTCGTACCTTTTCTTTGTGAGCTACTGGGTTCCCTTACCCGGACAACCTTGTGTAGGTTGGTGATATTAATACAAACCCGAGTCTTGCAAGCACTATTTGTTATAATCGATTACAGTGCTTATATTATCGATTGCATAGTGCTGAGTCTGTACTTGGCATTTTATAGAAACCCAAGGACCCCTTGACCACCTTTGACTAACCTTTATCTGCCTTGTCCAACCTTGACCGACCCCTCCCGAGCTCATTTTCTCTTGTCCACTTTTGTCTTTCCTTGACCAACCTTTACCGACCTTGCCTGATCTTTACCGATCTCGTCCGACCTGGTTCGAATTCTTACCTAAAGTTGTTATATCTAAGTGCCAACCCGGACACCTAATACTTCACACCGGCTCACTTGTTTGTGGTGTTGTGAATGACGTGTAAGAAGCGTATGTGATTATGTTGATAATAGTTGAGATGGCCTATGTGATGACTTGAGATAATGATGTATGCATCGATACCATAGGAGGTGTATGACGAGTAACCTATCCAGGATGAGTTGTTCCTGACTGAGTCATACATTGATGGTGCCTATGGGTATCGAGTGCGAGTAGATATGCATTGATACCATGGGGGGTGCATGGAAGTATCCTAGCCAGGACGAGTTGTTCTCGGGCTGGGCCATGCATTAATGGTGCCCTTGGTTATCTGAATGTGGGTGGATATACATAGATACCCATAGGGGTGTATGACGAGTATCCTATCCAGGACGAGTTGTTCCTGACTGGGTCATACATTGATGGTGCCGTGGTGGTAGGCTATTTATAGACACGTGAGATGCCGGGACCGGGTGGTTAACCTTGCAAGGACCGCGGTCAGTGCATCGATGAGCCCATGTTGGGGCAGCCTGTGATTTTGATGGTATATACATGGGGGTGCATGGCGTATTAACCTATCCAGGATGAGTTGTTCCTGACTGGGTCATGCATTGATGGTGCCCATGGGACATACGACATTTGCATGACAGAAATAGGATGATTGGTTGTAGGGTATTGGGCTATTGGGGGGCCACGTCTCTTAGGAACTCCTTCTGACACCTGGATGTTGATCACTACCGGGGGGGAGCGACCCATGCACGACAGAGTGACCCTGACAAGCTACTGCATCATCGAGACCACAGGGGTGGACTATTTCCGGGATGGTACCACATTGCATGCTGAGAGTTGAATCAGGAGTATGGGTCATGCTAGATATTATAAGTTGACTTAGGGAATGTTTTTGGATGCCCGTGCGCGTTAGTTGCATGATGAGATGCTTGAGTATTTGTAATGATATGGTGATGACCGGATTGTTTACCCTAACTGATGTTATTTATTGTTTGTTGTTTAACATGATGAACTCACAACTCCTTTGTCATGCCGTGTGGTTTGGTACCTGTCATGATCGCGAACCGGGTTCGTGTGAGCAGGCGAGCAGCAGTAGGTTCTTTGGAAGATGACCATCCTTTGGTTGGAGTCGCCGAGTAGCCGAGATGTTGATGGACTAGATCTCGGGCAGGAGTTGTGTCTTGCTAGTTACACCCCCTTGTTTTTAAGGGATGCACCCCATTGTTTTGCTAGTTACACCCCTATCGTTTAATTCTTATTTCCTTTGTAAAACACTTAATACATTTTAGACATAGTTATTTGTACCTACAACTAAACTATGTTTTGTTTATATATATGTATGTATGTATGTACTTGAGATGACTTATGCATACCTTAATTACGTGTATATTCCATGATGTTGATCACTATATGTTTGCGAAAAATTTACCATTGTTTTTTTTATAATCAAATTGAAGGAGTTTTTATTTAAAACATGTTAATGGCGTAATTAAGAGTTAGTGATGTAGTAGCAACGTGGCAGGTCGTTACATTAGTGGTATCAAAGCAGGTCGAACCTTTCAGCCAGTGAGTTGTGAGTTTGCTATGTTTCTTTGTGCAAGTTATGTTGATTGTGGAAGTGACTAACTGTGCTATGTTGGATTATGTTTGTTTGTGTTTGAGCTTGTGTAGGGTGTTGCATTTAGTGTAGTCATAGCATATTTGTATTCCTCACGTCTGCTATACCATAATTTTCTATGCTTTGTTGGAAGTTATCAGACTGGCCATCTGTATAATTCAGGAAAATGTAAGGGAACGTTATGGCAAGCAGTAGAGGGTTTGTATAGTATGGTTTAATGTTTGTTTGTGTATTCCTTCTAGGTTCTCACTTTTTGTTGTGTGTAGTAAATGATGGCCGATAGGAATGATCGTGCGATAGCTGATGCTCACCAAGCCTTAGCCTAGGCATTAGGGAATCAAAATAGGGGAGAAGCCCCAGGAGCGGTGGAGTATCATGGGTTGGACCACTTTCAGCGCAATAATCCTCCTTCTTTCCATGGAGGGTACAACCCGAATGGCACTTAAACCTGGATTCGGGAGATTAAGAAGATCTTCCGGGTTATGGCATGCCCCGAGGAATAGAAGGTTGCTTTCAGCACTTATACCCTGGCAGAAGAAGCCGAGTATTGGTGGGATAACACTCACCAATGCATGGAGGCGGAGGGCCGGGTTGTGATGTGGGAGACCTTCAAGGAGGCATTCCTGGAGAAGTACTTCCCAGAAGACGTGAGGAATGTAACGACCCCGTATGCATCCGATTCATTAACATTATATTATGGTCTTAGCGTAGCAATTACTTAACGTAATTAAGTAAACACGGAAGCAATACAATGAATAAGACGTCATACATCACAAATAAAACATTATGCATGGAATTTTAATAAACATCCTGGTACCCGGGTTCTGATCCAAAAGGTACAACATACAAAACAAACCCATACCGGGCTACAAAACACAATAAAAAAAATTGAGTCAACAGACTCGTAAAAGACCGCCTTCCAAAATCCGTATCCACGAACCCGGCCTCGGCTTCTTGTTCGGGGTCCTCAATTACAAGTCAACCCTTACCCGGCCTGTCAACTGAGATCCACCGAACAACCCCTACTCGGGTCTCTTACCCTAGACCTCGTCCTCTGCTCTTTGGCTATCACATGCAATAAAATATAATCCCCAACCGCGGTGAGATACAATCTTAGTAAACTCAGGGTTCTTGGAGACTCACCTCCCCCTGGTTCACTTTTATAGCACATAGCATTCATATTGGCATTATAAATAACATAGCCAACTAGTGCAGATATCATACACAATTGCATATCAGATATACAAGTTAGACAGCTAGTACACATATTGTGCACTCTTGTATATTTTCCAATGCACTCCACGTACACATCACGTATCCTGGCCTGAGGTCCCAGACCACAGACTCCATGCGTTAATTCCACCAAGGTGCCCTTCCAATACAGACATGCACAAATGTATATCCAGATATACAAATTAGCCAACCAGTTATACAAATTAGACAACCAGTGCACATCTCCATTACATGTATGTTTTCAATCAAAAAACAATAACACATAATGTAAATACATGCACCATGTATCCAACAACCATCACTCCCCAGGAGTATGGTGGAACACAATCAGGGGAATAAACTCCCAAGAACAGAGAGCTTACCTTCTCTGATCACAACACCGACTACCTCAGCCTCGTGTTCCCGACCACCAATATCTTCTTTATCAAGCCCTACACCAGGCAAGAAAGATATCAAGAACGGTTCTCAACTGTCTCATGAAAAAAACCCAGTTCTTTTCCAGATCTCAATCATAGACCACTAATAAGCGACTTGTAAACCCCACAAAGATCTATCTGGTCATAACAAAATACCCAAAACCTAGAAAAGTTAACTTTCAAGGTTTAACCTTCATCTCAACAACCTCTTGAGCATACTTTTCCAAAGAACCATTACCCAAAACCAAACCTAACTCATATGGGTCATTTTTCCTCTTAAAACCAAACTCAAAAGAAATAGTAAAACTCACGTGTCTTACCTTAAAAACGTCAAGGAAGGCTTGTGGACAACTTCTAAAAGCTTGAATGTCCTTAAAGTTCCTCCTAACTCTTAAAGGTAGAAACTTTGCACTTCCTTTGGAGAAATGATCTCCTCACCTGATGGTTTCTATAACTAACGAAGGGTCAAACTAGATTATAAGGTGATTCTTTTCAATGCTCACGTTAGATGCGAAGGCGTTTAGGTTAAGAAATGGCTATCTAAGAAGTTTTTCTCACTTTAACAATGGAGGAAAATATGGAATAAGAGAGAGAAAGTGTTTCAGCAAAGGCGGTGGAAATTTGGATTACTAAAATATCTCATTCGTGCATATCTTAAATAGCCTAAAAGTTAACACGCGTCATAAAACAGTAGGAGAGTCTTCCCGCGTCAAAACAACTAGTAGGGAGTCAACACGTGTCACTTGAATAAAGTGAATATAAAGAACCTACACATGTCACAAGGCTAAGTCCGGGTTAATAGCAAATACTGATTGTTTTAATCGCTTATAAATACTTATGTCATCTATTGCATAAGAACCCATCCTTGGCACTATAGTACGTCCAATGTTCCAATCTATTCCGACCTCATTCGTCCTGATCCAACCTATTCCGACCTCATCTGACCTAATCCGAGTTCCTACCTTGGTACTTCACAAGTCCAAGGTTCCTTTCAACCGCTTCCGGGATCACTAACCCGTAACTCTATCAAAAGGGGTTGCGAGCTCTTCCGGTCTCTCTACCCGGTAGCTCTTACAAGTCAACAAAATACGAGCTCCTCCGAGCTCGACCGAGATCACTACCCGATTTCTCATCCGAGATCACAACTTGGTTGCTCATCCGAGCTCAAATGAGATCACAACTCGGTAACACATCCGAGCTTAACCAAGATCACAACTCGATCCCGGATTTGAAAAGGTGCTATCTACACCCCTCCCTTAACCGAGTTCCAATACACACACCCCTTTTTGTGACAACCCGATTATACGAACCTGAATTTATCATAGGGTCATTATATTCACCCCCCTTCAAAGAATTTTGACCTTAAAATTATAACCATACTTGCCAAATATCTCAGGGTATAGCTCCATAAGTTCCTGCTCCCGCTCCCATGTTGCTTCCTCCGGGGTCCTCTCTTCCCATAATACCTTGACTATGGGAATAGTCTTACTCCGAATTTTCTTCTCCATCCTGTCAAGAATCTGGGATGGTTGGGTAGGACAAGTCAGATTTTCTTTAATCTGAACAGAGTCAGGTTCTACCACATGCGAAGGGTCGGACACGTATTTCCTCAGCTGAGATACGTGAAAGATACCATGCAACCCGAACAATTAGGGAGGCAAGGCTAGCCTATAAGCAACTGGTCCTATCCTTTGGAGGATTTGATAAGGACCAATGAATTTAGGACTAAGCTTTCTCACACCCAATGCCCTTCCAACCCCGGTTACTGGAGATAACCTCAAAAACACATGATCGCCTTCATTAAACTGTAAAAGGCGATGTTTGCTATCATAATAGCTCTTCTGTCGATTCTGAGCCTGTAACAACTTGTCTCTGATCATGCGGATCTGCTCAGACGTATCCTGAACCATCTCGGGTCCTAGAAGCTATCTCTCTCCCACTTCGGTCCAGCAAGTAGGAGTCCGGCACCTCCAACCATACAATGCCTCATAAGGTGCCATACCCAAACTAGCATGGAAGCTGTTGTTTTACGAAAACTCCACCAGAGGTAGATATCTATCCCAACTCGGTCCCTGCTCCAAAGTACAAGCTTTCAGCATGTCCTCTAATGTCTGAATAGTTCTCTCGATCTGTCCATCCGTTTGTGGATGATAAGCGGTGCTGAGTCGCAACTGGGTCCCAAACACCTCTTGAAGAGCACCCCAAAATCTTAAAGTGAACTTCGGATCTCTATCACTGACAATGCTTTCTGGGACACCATGAAGTCGGACAATCTCTTTAATGTATAACTGAGCCAACCTTTCCGCAGTGTAGTCAGTCCGAATAGGTAAGAAATGAGCCGACTTGGTCAGTCTATCAACAATCACCCAAATGGAATCGTATCCAGGTTGGGTCCCAGGCAATCTAACCACAAAATCCATGGAAATACTATCCCATTTCCACTCTGGAATTTGCAAAGGTTGTAATAGACTTGTCGGTCTTTGAGGCTCAATCTTCACTTTCTGACATACCAAACATTTTGTAACATGCTCGGCTATATCTCTCTTCATCCTAGGCCACCAAAAGTTTTTCTTCAAGTCCTGATACATCTTAGTGGAACCTGAATGAATGCTAAATTGGCCCTTATGAGCCTCAGACAACACCGCATCCACCAACTCACCTTTAGGCACAACAATCCTTCCTTGGTATAGCACCAAACCCAAGTTGTCCGGGTTCTCCCAAGACATGTCCTTCTGCCCGGACAAGGGGTTCTGGGCATCCCGGAGTCTCATGATCAACCCGTTGTCCACCTTGGTCTCTCTTAACTCAAGACCTCGATAACCCTCAAGTATAGTCAGGTGCATATCCCAGAAATTGCTCATGTGCTTCTTGCTCAGAGCATCCGCCACCATGTTGGCCTTTCCAAGATGGTACCTCAGCTCAAAATCATAATCCTTGATAAACTCCATCCATCTCCTTTGTCTCATATTTAACTCTTTCTGATCAAATAAATATTTGAGACTTTTGTGGTCGCTGAACACCACAAACTTGGCACCATACAGGTAGTGTCTCCATATCTTTAAAGCAAAGACCACGATTGCCAGCTCTAAGTCATGCGTAGGATAATTCTCCTCATTTGGTTTCACCTGCCGAGAAACGAGAAGCATATGCAACCACCCTTCTCTCTTGCATCAATACACATCCAAGTCCCTGCTTGGAAGCATCATAATAAACTTCAAAATTTCCCTCAGGGTCAGGAAGAACCAACACCGGAGCTGTGGTCAACCTCTCCTTTAACTTCAGGAAACATTCCTCACATTCATGAGTCCATGCGAACGGAGTACCCTTCCTAGTAAGTCGGGTTAAGGGCAACACCATCAGTGAAAACCCTTGAATAAACCTTCGGTAGTACCCGGCCAATCCAAGGAAACTTTGGATCTCAGACACATTCTTGGGCCTTTTCCAATCCATCACGGCCTCTATCTTATCGAGATCAACAGCTATCCCGGCTGTCGAGATCACATGACCAAGAAACTTCACCTCGGCCAGCCAAAATTCACACTTCGACAACTTGGCATAAAGTTGGTCATTCCTCAAAGTTTGAAGAACTACCCGGAGATGCTCGGCATGCTCTTCCTTACTCTTAGAATAAATCAGTATGTCATCAATAAACACCACCACAAACTGATCTAAGTAAGGTCTGAAAACCCGATTCATATAATCTATGAACACGGCTGGAGCATTCTTGAGACCAAACGAAATTACTTGGTATTCATAATGACCATATCGAGACCAAAAAGCAGTATTAGGTATTTCCTCAGGCTTAATCTGGATTTGATGATACCCGGATCGCAAATCAATCTTAGAAAATACACAAGCTCCCTTCAGCTGATCCAACAAATCATCAATTCGAGGCAAGGGATACTTGTTCTTTATAGTGACCTTATTCAATTGCCTATAATCCACACATAGCCTCATACTCCCATCCTTCTTCTTAAGAAATACAACCGGTGCTCCCCATGGCGATACACTTGGTCGGATAAATTCTTTGGACAACAAGTCCTCAAGCTGCGCCTTCAACTCCCTTAGCTCCAAAGGAGCCACAGAGATGAGTCTTACACCCGGGATCAAATCGATGGAGAAATCAATTCCCCTCTGTGGTAAAAGCTGTGTGATTTCCTCAGGAAACACATCTATAAACTCATTCACGACCGGAATCTCTACCAGATCCCATCCTGACCTCTCTTCTGCCGTACTCCGTAAGAGATAGCCCCGGGCTCCTCTCTTCATCGCCTTGTGAACTTGCAAGGTTGTGACAAGCGAAGTGGAACTTGGCCTAATTCCATCCGTAGATACCACTATCTTCTTATTGCAACAATCCAACATGACGCCATACTTGGCCAACCAATCCATGCCCAAGATAATCTCAAGATTAGGCATCGTAAGACAATACAGGTCAACACTATATTCCCGGCCCTTAAAACTAAACCGCACATCCCGGCAATAAGTATCAACTCGACACTGCTCCTTAGAAGCAGTGGTAACATCCATAGGAGGAAACAAACTGAAAATCTATAAGTTCAAACCTAGGGCAACACGATTTTCAATGAAGGAGTGAGTAGCTCCAGAATCAAACAATACTCTCACATCACAACAATCGATAAGAATCGTACCTCGCATCAAATCGAGAGCTTGGGCGGCTTCTTTAGCATCTATTGTGTAAATCCGTCCTGAAGGTGGTGCTACTGAAATCACGTGAGAAGCTACAACCCAGTTATCTCCTTGAGGACACTCTTTAGCAAAATGACCCCGCTGTCCACAGTTGAAACAATTAAATTGACCAGTGGGACATCTCCCCTAATGGTTCCTCCCACACGTAGCACACTTCTGAGGTATGTTCGGTCTTGATGCAACTCCTTTATAATCGGCCCCTTTTTAAACCAGTCATCTGGGGACGACACACCCAATCCTTTACCCTTGCCCTTACCCGTCCCGGATTGGCCTGAACTACTAGTCTTTCTCCCCTCCTGTCTAAAAGACGGAGCAGGATGACTGCTGTTGCACCTCCTTATCATGTCTTCCACCTGGCGACATTGCCTCACCAGGCTACCCATATCCCGGGATCCACTCCCGGTAATCTTCTCTTCTATATTCTCTTTAAGTCCCCTCTGGAACTTAGCCGCAAGCACCTCGGCGTCGGGCATTGCCCTCTGGAAATGTGTATACTTAGCCAATTCATTAAACTTGGCTAAGTACTCATCAACAGACATACGTCCCTGGACCAGGCCATCGAACTCGGCCTATTTCTGCTCTCTAGCATCTCGTGGAAAATACCGGTCCAGGAACTGAGCCTCAAACATCTGCCAAGTGATAACCCCACCCTGGCCCTGCAATAGCTGTGAAGTGGTAACCCACCACTCATGCGCATCTCCCTGCAACAGATAGGCTGCATAGAGAAGTCGTTGATGGTTTGAACACTCCATCATGGAAAAGATCTTCTCTAAAGTCTGCAACCACTTGGCAATGACAATGGGGTTGTATCCCCCATGGAAAGCTGGAGGGTCATACTTTTGAAAAGCAATAAGCATTTTCCCTCTTACTGCTGCATCCTCCTCCACACTAACCTGGGACAACCTGTCCCTTCTTTGATGGCTGGGTCCATCATCACGATGACTACCCCCACCCTGGTAACGATTGCCTTCGCCCTCGAAGGTAGGTGGTGAAGAAGGTACTTGATCCTCCTATCGCAGAGTACTCAACTCTGCCATCAAGTCCTCATTAGCCTTCAACAAGGCCTTGTTCGCCTACCGGCTTGCACCCATCTCTTACTGCATAGTTGCAAAGGCAACCACTATAGGATCTAGTTGTACATCATCATCCTTTCTCCTAGCGTTGTTTTTGGTTCTCACCATGATATTGCACATGTCATACCAAGAGTGAGTTGATCAGTCCCACACTTATTGACCATACATGCAATACTCATACTGAACCCTACGACATAAAAGGATGATCTCACAACAAACTACCATACATAATGCTTCCCTAGGACAAACTGCTCTGATACCTTTTGGGATCAGAACCCGGGTACCGGGATGTTTATTAAAATTCCATACATAATGTTTTATTTGTGATGTATGACGTCTTATTCATTGTATTGCTTCCATGTTTACTTAATTACGTTAAGTAATTGCTGCGCTAAGACCATCATATAATGTTAATGAACCAGATGCATACGGGGTCATTACATTTTATGGTATCAGTACGGTGTGCTTCGAGGACAAACCAAGCAGAAGCTGGTGGGCATGTAACATCCTGGGCACTGACGAGGGCAGGGAGTGATCGCCAGTGCAATGAGGCACGGATAAGGAGCGGCTCCTGACATGCTTCCAACGGGAAAGGTACGTGAATGAATCGAATACACACCTGAACGAGAGGGATCCAGAGGCTGTGCAGGTATGGGACTGTACAGTCGAGGATAACTTAAAAGGAAATAATAGGTACTACCTATACCAACAAGGTGCATCTACTTTTCAGTAGCCCATAACTTAAGAACTTCATAGTTAAGCGTGCTTGACTTGGAGCAATTCTGGGATGGGTGACCTCCTGGGAAGTTTCTCAGGAAGTGTGTGAGTGAGGATAAAGCATGTTGAAAAGTCTTGTGTTGGTATGTGGGGACAATCATTAATCCTGCAAATGGCCGGTCGTTACAAGGAACAAGAAGGAGATGAGTTCTGGGAGCTTAAGCAAGGGAACCAGGTTGTAGCCAAGTATGCGGCTAAGTTTGAGGAGTTAGTAAGGTACTTCCTTCACTACTAGGGAAGGGATGGAGAGAGCTCCAAGTGTGTGAAGTTTTTGAATGACTTGCAACCCGAGGTGAAGCAAGCTGTAAACTACCAAGGAGTCCGTCAGTTTTCGGCCTTGGTCAACATGTGCAGAATATGGGATGAGGATTCCAGAGACAAGGCAGCCTATTACCAAAATACTGGCCCTATAAAGGAATAAAAGATCGGGCATCAAAACCGCGGGAAGCCCTACACCTTCCCTCCTAAGCCGTATGGTCAACGCTCCAATAGTCAACGACTAGCTGCTTTGGGATTTGTTGGTGGCAATGGTAGCAGACCCACAAACCGGGTCACTTGTTTCAAGTATGGTAAGCCCGGGCATATTTCTTCGGAGTGCAGGCAAAGAGGCCTGACTTGCTATAACTGCAAGGAAAAAGGTTATTTCCAAATAGACTGCCCCCACCCCAAGAAGGAGCAGAATGGTGGAGGCCTGCCAAACCAACTCGGACAATCGAGGACCACGGGAAGAGTTTTCACTCTTAGTGGTGCCGAAGCCTCGAACTCCAGAGATCTCATCCAAGGTAAATGTTTCATAAACGGGATTCCTTTACTTGTGCTTTTTTATTTCGGTGTGACCCATTCTTTCATATCCCGGTTGTGTGTAAAACAACTTAAACTCTATGTGTCTTCTTTAAATAATGAGCTTGTGGTGGAGACCCCGGCTAGTGGGTCTGTGTTGACTTCCGAGGTATGTTTGGACTGCCTTGTGGAGATTTCTGATAGAATATTCTGGGTTGATTTGGTTTGTTTGCCTCTTAGCCAGATCGATGTTATTTTGGGTATGGACTGGTTATCTTCCAACCAGGTTTTGTTAAACTGCTATGATAAAATGACCGTGTTTGGCAACTCGGATGTGAGAGAAAAAGGGATATTCATCTCGGCTAACCGGGTTATATCATCATTGAAAGAAAATGCTCAAGTATACATGATCTTATTGAACCCGGAGGTAGAGACCAAGGTTTCTTTAGCCGACCTCCCTGTTGTTAGAGAGTTTTCCGGGAGTGTTTCCTGAGGATGTATCTGGGTTACCACCTGAGAGAGAAGTAGAATTTTCTATAGATTTGGTGCTCGGAGCTGGACCCATATCTGTGGCTCCTTATAGGATGTCTCCCATAGAGTTAGCTGAGCTTAAGAAATAGTTGGAAGAACTGTTGGATAAGCAGTTTGTGCGGCCTAGCGTGTCTCCACTGGGAGCACCTGTGTTGTTAGTAAAGAAGAAGGATAGGACTATGAGGTTATGTGTAGATTACCGCCAGCTGAATAAGGTGATGATCAATAATAAGTATCCCTTGCCTAGAATAGATGATGTTATGGACCAGCTGGTAGGAGCTTGTGTGTTTAGTAAGATAGATCTTAGGTCAGGTTACCATCAGATCCGAGTGAAGTCGAGGATATCCCCAAGACCGCTTTTAGAACCCGCTATGGTCCTTATGAGTACTTGGTTATGCCCTTCAGTGTGACTAATGCTCCTGGTGTGTTCATGGACTACATGAATAGGATCTTTCACCCATACCTCGATGGCTTTGTGGTAGTCTTCATAGATGATATCCTGGTATATTCTAAGACTAGAGAGGAGCACGAAGAGCACTTGAGGATTGTGCTACAGACCGTTAGGGACCGACAACTGTATGCTAAGTTGTCTAAGTGTGAGTTCTGGTTGGAGGAGGTGAGTTTTCTAGAGCACGTGACATCCCAAGGTGGTGTAGTCATAGATCCTTCTAAGGTGGAAGCGTTCTCGAGTGGGAGAGCCCTAAGTCCGTGTTTGAGATTAGAAGTTTTCTGGGCTTAGAGAGGTATTATCGAAGATTCATAGAAGGTTTCTCCAAGTTAGCCTTACCTTTGACCAAGTTGACTCGTAAAGGTCAAGTGTTCGTGTGGGATGCCCAATGTGAGCATAGCTTCGGAACTCTTAAAGAAAAGCTAACAATCGCACCCGTGTTAGTTTTGCCTAACCTAGGAGAGCCCTTTGAGGTGTATTGTGATGCATCAAAGACGGGTTTAGGAGGGGTGTTGATGCAGCGTGGCCGAGTTGTGGCTTATGCTTCCAGGCAACTCAAGACGCATGAAAGGAACTACCCTACCCATGATTTGGAGTTAGCTGCCGTGGTGTTTGCCCTTAAGATATGGAGACATTATCTTTTTGGCTCCAAGTTCAAGGTGTTTAGTGACCATAAAAGCCTTAAGTATCTGTTCAGCCAGAAAGAGTTAAACATGTGTCAGAGGAGATGGCTAAAGTTCCTTAAGGATTATGATTTTGAGCTTAGTTATCACCCCGACAAGGCCAATGTGGTGGCTGATGCTTTAAGTAGAAAATCTCTTCATGCGTCCGCATTGATGGTTAGGGAGTTAGAGCTTTTGGAGCAGTTTAGGGACCTTAGTCTGGTGTGTGAAATTGCTCCTAACAGCGTGAGATTAGGAGCTCTGCGGATTACGAGCGGGCTATTAGAAGAGATCAGAGAAAGGCAGAAGTCCGATCCTTTTTTGAAAACTCAGTTAGAAGCCATAGCATCAGGGAGTGCTAGTAGTTTCCATGTGGGATCGGATGGAGTTGTGAGACTTCAAGGAAAAATCTGTGTTCCCAATATATCAGGGCTTAGGAAGTTGATCTTAGAAGAGAGGCATAGGAGTAGCCTAAGTATCCACCCCGATGCCACCAAGATGTACCAAGATCTTAAGACTATGTTTTGGTGGCCAAACATGAAGAAGGAGGTTAACAAGTTTGTATATGCGTGCTTAGTCTGTCAAAAAGCCAAGGTAGAGCACCAGAGGCCGTCGGGTAAGTTGCAACCTCTAGAGATACCTCAGTGGAAGGGGGATAGTATCTCCATGGATTTTGTTGTGGGTTTGCCTAGGACCCGGGTTGGGTTAGATTCTATCTGGATTATTGTTGATAGATTGACTAAGTCTGCTCACTTTATCCCCATTAATATCTAATTTTCCTTAAAGAAGTTGACCTCTTTGTATGTCAGCGAGATTATCTGGTTACACGGTGTGCCCTCTAGCATAGTATCTGACTGGGATCTAAGGTTCACTTCTAGATTTTGGGAGAGTTTGAGCAAGGCTTTAGGTACCTGGCTTCAGCTGAGTTCGGCCTATCACCCTCAAACTGACGGGGAGACTGAAAGGACCATTTAGTCCCTAGAAGACCTTTTGAGGGCATGTGTTTTAGAACAGAAGGGTAGTTGGGATAGTTTCCTACCATTGGTAGAGTTCACCTACAACAATAGCTTTCACTCTACCATTGGCATGGCTCCCTACGAAGCCTTGTATGGTAGACGGTGTAGGACACCCTTATGTTGGTTGGAACCCGATGAGAGTCTTATGCTAGGGCTCGAGGTGGTGCAACAAATGACCGAGAAGGTCAAGTTGATCCAAGATAGGATGAGGACGACCCAGAGTAGACAAAAGAGCCAATCATAACAGGAGGAGGAAAGACCTAGAGTTCGAGGTTGGTGATTATGTATTCTTGAGGGTCACCCCATGGACCGGGGTCGACCGAGCATTGAAATCCCGAAAACTCACACCCCGGTTTGTTGGTCCTTTTCAAATTCTAAAGAGAGTCAGCCTCGTCGCCTACCAAATTGCCTTACCCCCATCCCTTTACAATCTCCATAATGTGTTCCATGTGTCCTAACTTCATAAGTACGTTTATGATCCTTCTCATGTTGTCGGACTGGATGATATTCAAGTAAAAGAAAACTTAACGTATGAAACACTACCTTTGAGGATTGAGGATCAACGGGCAAAGCATCTAAGAGGAAAAGAAATTCCTCTTATCAAGGTAATCTGGGAGGTATATGTAGAGAAGATGCGACGTAGGAGCTAGAGAACCAGATGCAGGAAGCCTACCTAGTTTTGTTTGCATTAGGTAATTTCGGGGACGAAATTTCAAAAAGGGTGGAGAGTTGTAACACCCTGGAATTTCAAGTTGCTAAGCTTGATGTTTTATGTGTGTGTTATGATGATTGATTATATGTTTTATTGTATTATTTGCTGTTTTGAGTGCTTTTGCCTTCAGTTGTGCGTTTGGTGAGTGTAAAGTCAACTTTGTTGGCTGAGTTTGTTGTGCATGCACGCAAAAGGAGACGTCTTGTCAACTGTGTTTATAAGTAGCAGACTAGCGCAGCAGAAGCGTGCTCTTCCCTTCTTCAACCTTTTCATTTTCTCTCTGTTCTCTCTCTAAACTTACCCAGAAAACCTCTCGTTCTCGACCTCTCTATGTTACCTTCAACCCATGAGAACCACCACGAAATCCCGACGTCGAGAAGGACCTCGTGGCCGAAGCAGAAGTTTAGGATGACCCACCTTGAAGCTCGAGAATGAACTCTTGGTTAGGTAAGGGGAGTTTATTATGTTTTATAACGGCTTTAGATTCCATGGTTGGGGGCCAGGGAGTCCAACCATGACAATAACTACATGTCCTTGGTGTGTGTTGTTTTCCAGAAAAGCTATGCCTTTTTAATGAATGGGACGTGATATGCTTTATGTTTATTGGTTGGTGTTTTATGTTGATGCTTGATGGTGTTCTTATAGGGGATTTAATGCTGTAAGAACTCCCCATGCATGTGTGTGAAGTTGGCATTTTGATGCTGAAAACTCCCAAGTCACTTTGTAATAGTGTTCGTGGAGGTGCCGGGTACCGGGTACCGGGATGGGTATGTCGAGCTGAGCTGATTAGGTAGCATGCATGTGTGCATGCAAGACATGACTCTTAGTCCCTGTTGGATTGGCGAACGTCTAGATACCGGGTTCCTTACCCAGGGTAGTACTTTAGAGCTGTTGAGCTCAAGTTACTTTCAGCCTTCTTTTTGTGAGCCACCGGGTTTCTTACTCGGTAGAGGTCATACCTTTTCTTTGTGAGCTACCGGGTTCCCTTACCCGGACAACCTTGTGTAGGTTGGTGATATTAATACAAACCCGAGTCTTGCAAGCGCTATCTATTATAATTGATTACAATGCTTATGTAATCGATTACATAGTGCTGAGTTCGTACTTGGCATTTTATAGAAACCCAAGGATCCCTTGACCGTCTTTGACTAACCTTTATCTCCCTTGTCCAACCTTGACTGACCCCTCCCGACCTCATTCTCTCTTGTCTACTTTTGTCTTTCCTTCACCAACCTTTACCGACCTTGCCCGATCTTTATTGATCTCGTCCGACCTAGTTTGAATTCTTACCTAAAGTTGTTATATCTAAGTGCCAACTCGGACACCTAATACTTCACACCGGCTCACTTGTTTGTGGGGTTGTGAATGACGTGTAAGAAGCGTATGTGATTATGTTGATAATAGTTGAGATGACCTATGTGATGGCTTGAGATAATGATGTATGCATCGATACCATAGGGGGTGTATGATGAGTAACCTATCCAGGACGAGTTGTTCCTGACTAGGCCACGTCTGTTAGGAACTCCTTCTGACACCCGGATGCTGATCACTACCGGGGGGGAGTGACCTGTGCACGACAGAGTGACCCTGACAAGCTACTGCATCATCAAGACCACAAGGATGGACTATTTCTGGGATGGTACCACATTGCATGCTGAGAGTTGAGTCAGGAGCATGGATCATGCTAGATATTATAAGTTGACTTAGGGAATGTTTTTGGATGCCTGTGTGTGTTAGTTGCGTGATGAGATGCTTGAGTATTTGTAATGATATGGTGATGACGAGATTGTTTACCCTAACTGATGTTATTTATTGTTTGTTGTTTAACATGATGAACTCACCTTTGCTTTGTTGTGTCATGTGGTTTGGTACCTGTAATAATAGCGAACCGGGTTCATGTGAGGAGACGGGCAGCAGTAGGTGCTTTGGAAGATGACCATCCTTTGGTTGGAGCCGCCGAGTAGTCAAGATGTCGATGGACTATATCCCGGGCAGGAGTTGTGTCTTGCTAGTTACACCCCTTGTTTTTAATGGATGCACCCCATTGTTTTGCTAGTTACACCCCCGTTATTTAATTCTTATTTCCTTTGTAAAACACTTAATGCATTTTAGACATAGTTATTTGTACCTACAACTAAACTATGTTTTGTTTATATATATATATATACTTGAGATGACTTATGTGTACCTTAATTACGTGTATATTCCATGATGTTGATCACTATATGTTTGCAAAAAAATTACCATTGTTTTTTTTTATAATCAAATTGAAGGAGGTTTTATTTAAAATATGTTAATGGTGTGATTAAGAGTTAGTGATGTAGTAGCGATGTGGTTGGTCGTTACAGCCATGGTGAAGGCTAGTAAGCATCAGCAGTAGTTGGCCTTGTGGTACAGAATGAGAGGGACAAGGAGAAACAGGTTGGCTGGGTGCAGAATCAGAAGCATGAGCTTCAGTATCAGCAGGAGAAGCAGAACGAGCTCTGGCCTTTTTGGTGCCTGGGAAAGAGATGGTGTGGTCCACCGGTTGCCAGCAGTTCTTCTGAATGTACCCTACATTAATGGGAGGGCTAAGAGTCTTGAATGCCACGGTGTCAGAATGAACACCTTTGGCATCACAGAGGGCGGTGATAAGAGCGGGGAGACCAAGCCGACCAGTACTGGATTGGGCAATTTGGATGATTTGGAAAGAAATGATGATGCCCAAATCCATGTCCATCTGAGAGACGAGGCCATAAACCAACCTGGCCAGTACTGGATTGGGCAATTTGGATGATTAGGAAATGACACTACAAGTCTGGGCTAGGGTCGTCAAATCCTTCTTGAGGATCTTCCACGGGAGCCCTTCAACGTTCCTCACAAAGTGGCCTCTTGGCATGCACAGCCTGGCTTCTATAGCCTCCACATCAGGGTATTTATGAAGGTATTGAGAGTAAGTAGTCCTCTAGGAATCACCATCGAGGACCATGAGAGTCTGGAGGAAAGAGTTCAACGTCGAACCATCAAACTTGATCACTTTCCCTCTGACCTTACATTGCTTCAGGGGGTTGTAACACCTCAGAATCTCTAATTGCTGAGCTAGACGTTTAATGTGTGTTATGTTGCTTGATTATTTGATTTATTGTGGTAATTGCTGTTTGTTACTGTTCTGCCTTGGTATGCGTGTTTGATGATGGATGTGTTAAGTCAACTCTGCTGGTCTGTGGTTGCTGACTGTGCACGTAAAGTGGACATGTCATGTCAGTCATATATATATATATATATATATATATATATATATATATATATATATATATATATATATATATATGCATCAGAGTACGCAGCGGAAGCGTGTTTTTCTTTCTCCTCTTCCTTGCGCCTTTTTCCTCCTCTCTTTCTCAAGCTTACCCACACCCAGAAACCATTCTTTCTCAACCCCTATGTGTCACCTTCAACCCCCAAGGACCACCGTAGCTACCACGTGACCCCCTACGTCAAGAGGAACCTCGTGACCAGAATGAAAGCTTTAGACCGCTCTTCATAAGTTCGAAGAGAACGAAGTCCGACCCTCTTCTTCTCGGCTTTCGCAAGGACGCTACATTCGGGCAAGCTTCCGTTTGAGAAGATCGCCTTACAACATCGCTGGGCTGTGCGAGAAGGACTCCGGGTTAGGTAAGGGGAGTTTATTATGTTGATAACAACCTTAGATACTATAGTTGGGGGCCAGGGAGTCCAACTATGAAGATATCTGCATGTCCCTGTTGTGTGTTGTTTTTCCAGAAAGAGTGTCTTTTAACGAATGGGATGTGGAATATTTATGTTTGTTGGTGTCTTGTGTGAAGAGTTTGATTGTGTTCTTGTGGGAGTAGTTGATGTTGTAAGAACTCCCTGTGTGTGTGTGTGAAGTTGGTATTTTGATGCTGGAAACTCCCGACCATGTCCCTAGTCTATGTTGTCTTACTATTGATGTATATGTAATGAACATATATGATAATGTTGGAACAGTGAAGGCCAGTTTATGAGATGATGATATGTGCATTGATACCATGGAGGGGTGCATGAAGAGTTACCTAGCCAGGAAGGAATTTTTCCTGGCCGGGTCATGTATTGATGGTGCCCATGGTTATCGAATGCAGGTGGATATGCATAGATACCCACGGGGGTGTATGAAGAGTTACCCTAGCCAGGAAGGAATGGTTCCTGGTCGGGTCATACATTGATGGTGCCATGGTGATATTCTATGTATAGACATGTGAGATGCCAAGATCGAGTGGTTAACCTTGCAAGGACCACAGTCAGTGCATCGATGAGCCCATGTTGGGGTGGCCCGTGATTGGGGCGGTATGTATGTACATGGGTGGTGTATGGCGGATTACCTAGCTAGGAGGGATTTGTTCCTGGCTGAGCCATACATTGATGGTGCCCATGTGACATACTACATTTGCATGACGGAAATAGGATGATTGGCTATAGGGTACAGGGATACTGGGGGGCCACGTCTGTTGGGAACTCCTTCTGACACCCAGGGTTGATCACTACTGGGGGGGAGCGGCCTGTGCACGATAGAGTGACCCTGACAAGCTACTACATCATCGGACCATAGGGATGGACTATTTTCGGGATGATACCACATTGCATGCTGAGAGATGAGTCAGGAGCATGCATCATGCTAGGCATTATAAGTTGACTTGGGGAATGTTTCTGGGTGACAGTTCATGTGAGTTGTGTGATGAAATGCTTGGATATGGTGATGATATTGTGATGTTTGGATTGCCTTCCTTAACTGATGTTATTTGTTGCTTGTTGTTTTACATGATAAACTCACCTTTGCCTTGTACCGTGCAGTTTGGTACCTGTGATGACAATGAACTGTGTTCGTGTGAGCAGACGGACAGCATTAGGTGACTTGGAGGGAGGTATCATTTTGGTTGGAGCCGTCGAGTTGTCGGAATGACGATGGATCAGACCGTGGCTAACAGGTGTGTTTTGATGATTCACTCTTCGTAGATTAATCTCTTGTTTCTTTTGAAAAACTTATACATTTCAAACATGGGTTATTGTGATTATAACTAAATTATGCTTTCATATGTACTTGTATTGCGATGTATTATATACTCGTGTATTTGTGTTTTGCTTCGTGGTAATGACTAGGTGCTTGCGGAAAAATTTTATTGCCATTTTCATAATCAAATTAAAGAGATCTTCAATTAAAACAACTTTTGTCGGGCTTGAGAGGTAATGAGACAGTAGCGATGATGCGGGTCGTTACAAGGGTGGTCCTCTGGGTCGTAGATGTTGGAGTAAAACTCTTTCACCAACGCCACATCGATTACCCTCGGGCAAATGTGTGAGCTTCCAGTCCCACTGACGTCGCTGAAGTTCATTGAGGAACTCATCGTATTCCCCAGGACGTAAGACTACTCGCCTCTTGAGTAAAATGGTGCAATGTTGCACGCTCTCGCAGAATCGGACCCACACCACCTGGGAAGAAAAGCGCTCAAAGTCCCAAGCACCATGGACAGGATCAGGCTCTTGGCGAGGTTGGGATAAGGATCCTCGGCGTTTCCTGGATGCCATCTACAAAAGGGACATAAACAAAAGAAATTAAAGAAAGAATAGAAAGGATTAAACAAAAAGTAGAAAAGGAAACAAAATTAACAAAGAAAAAGTAAAATTGGACAAAAGGGGTCGTGTTGAGCGTCCCCCCAAATTAAGCAGTAAAACAAAAGGGGCTCGCTTAGCGCATCCTGGGGAAGAGGGCGCGCTGTGTAACGCCTCTCTTTGCTCTCTCGTATTTTGTTGATTTAATTGAAATTCCCCTTATTTTTTTCCTTTTGTAGTATAATGATTTTAGTTAAAATTTTTCACGAAAAAATTCTTTTCTCCTTGCTTTAATTTTATGATTCATTCGTAACATAAGCGGCTTTTTCTCACCACGGTTTATATTAATATAACCAAAAATATAATACAGTCCAGATACACAGTCCAAATTAATATACAGACAGTTCTAAAATCTAATTCATTAAAGTCTAGTTCAAATTACACAAAATACAAGTCTTCAAAATATCTTCATCATATCTTCTCTTCTACATCCATGTTCAGATTTAACTGTTTATCTGCTCGCCCAGTTAAGTTGGGGTCATCACAGGTGCCAACCACAGACACAAAATATAGGGTAAGTTTATGACAAACAAAGTTTGAATAAAAACATATATAACAGAATACATACGTAGAAATTTATAAAAGAACAACACAGAGGATTTGCCCACAGATTAAATTACCTCATCTACACAGCACATGAATTAAGTCACATAATTTACTCATCAACAGATATTCCACATACTCATCATGTAATGTATAGAATGCATGTTTATCTTTTTATATGATGCATGACTGAGATCTCAGGTTCTCAACATCTCATTATCAGTGGCCACAGTCAAGATAGCTTAACACCTCGTGAGTTGGATTGGCCAGTCGGGATAGGTCAGTGTTGCAAAAGGACTCACACCTACAACATGTGATCATCATGGCTAGGTGATCTCCCCACTGTGGCTATCCCCCAGCTCATCACCTTAGAACGTCCGAATCTCAACTCTAGCTATCTGACAAACAACTTCGCGGCTTAACCCCCGCAGGGCAACAACTTCACGGCTTAACCCCCCGCAGGGCATATGCATATGAAATGTATGAATGATCCACTTTTATTATTTAATTATTCTTTTTCTCATACATCTTAAAGCTCAACATCGTTCACAACTCATGGCATATGCTTTTTAAACAATACGTAAAGCTTCTTTCAAAACATCACAGAAAGCTTTACTCCACAATCTAAGCATACAGCCATAGCTCAACAAAACTCTTGGGATCCATAATTAATCACCATACAACACGAAGATTCCAATTATTCCATCACCAACATAACCCAATTCTTAATTTGTTTCTTAACATCAAAATCTAATTTATTTCTCAACATCAAAATCATAAACCACTAAGCAACATATTGAATTTATCAAAGTATATAGAATCATTTATAAGTTTTATGTGTTTCAACTTCATAACACATTAAATAATACACATCCTTTGCTTAAATCATTTAATCATGCAATTATTCTTCAATCCAACAACAACGGTTCAAACCAACAACTTAGAAACATACTTTCTTCATTGAAACAAATTATCAAACACTTGGAGCGTAAGCTTTGAATTCATAGAATTCTTTAAGAAAGCTACTAAACCCTATTCTTTATAAAGTTTGGCATATTTCTAAAAATAATTAAACATGTTTCCAACCAATTTTAGCATCAAACTAAATACTTAAACAAAAATTTCAGCCAACATCAAACATAGCAACCTATTTTAAATAAATTTTTTAAACAACTATTTTCTTTAAAAATAGCTATACCACTTCTTATGTTTTGATTTCTTTTATCTTTCCTTCATTAAATTTACTTCATTATTCAATACTCATTCCTTAGTTTAAAATCAAGTTACCTGGGCAAATAACCATGTCAAGAGTTTTGAGACGATTCAACAAACACCTAGTCTACAAAGCCAAATAAAATCAAGCAAAGGTTAATATTCAAACTAAGCTCATCATAAACTCCCCATACCTTGTTCCCTAAGCTTTTTGGACAGCTTTTCTTCCCTTGAAATTGAAGAACTCTTGCTCCTAACTCCCTTAGTGCTTCACGTGGATTTTCTAGTATATAAGCCTTGGATTTTGTTCTAAGTAAAAAGTAGTGTTAAGATGGAATGAAATGGACCAGCCTTGGAATGAATGGTGCACGGTTTTGAGCTCTCTTAGAGCTCCAAATGTCCGGTCCTATGTCCCTTTTATAGGGTGTATTTGCTTAATTTTTTCTACAAATATCCTTCAAAAGTCATTATGCCTAGCTTTCCTTGTGGCTTATTCTTATTGGCTCTTTAATTTGCACCATCCAAGTGTCTTATTTCATGAAAACTCCATACTCTTCCTTGGCTGTCTTGTTTTGCACGTATACTAGGCAATTTGGAGTGCAATCCGTGTGGTTGCTTTAAGCTTAGGTGTTGTAGATTTTTGTTGCATCAAAGTCATGATTGTTTTGCTTTTAGTTGGATTCTTTTTTATTGGCTATCAATTCCTTACCCTACAAGTGTCTTGATTCATGAGATTTCTATACTTTTCTTCTTGTTTTCTTGTGTTGCACGTGGACTAGCTAGGCTAAGATGTATTCCATTTATTTTCCTTCTCATATGTGGAATAGCTTTAGGCTTAGTCATAAAAATCTCTGCCCAAAACCCGTGTTATAGAAATATTCATTCTGAATTTGTTAACCGTTGGATCTTCTTAACATTTTAAGAGTATATTCCTATCTTACATATCTAAGTTTTTACCGTTGGGATTGTCGAAGTAATGTCCCTAGCTATCCACGTATTTTGCCAAAGGAGACAACATAAAATTTGCTTCAAATATCTTTTTAAGCATTAAGTACTTTCTTTACACATGGACCAATGGAAATGGCTAGGTTTCTTAACTCTCCATGTGTTTATTCTTGAATTTTCTAAGGCCCTTCTCCCTTGATATTGTATCATACGGCCAAGGCCTGATCTTAGAAAACCAAATCAACAAATTTTCCTTTTATTTCATGTAATAGCAAATTTCTAATTTTCTTATTGGTCCCAATTTGCCTTGAATGATTAAAATTACTAAACCAACTTATTTAGAACACTTATTCCTCCCATAATTCAAGAAAATTCTATAGATTATGTCCATACTTTTCTAATTTTCTGATACCTGAGTTAGTTTATATTAAGCTCTTTTCAAACTATTTTCCAAAATTCTTAGAAATTCCTGTTTATGGTTCTCTGCCACCAACCATGTTGATAATTTGTTGTCTAAAAGTATTTTATCCAATACTGAGATTCCCACAAATTTCTAAAGTCATCTTGGTCATTTTTGACCTAAAGGGTATTTTGGTAATTTTGCCACTCACCCTAGGGGTAAAATCGTCATTTCTCCCAAATCTTTTGTGCTGCCTCTAATTAACATTTTACCCTAGTAATTGACTGTAATTCCCAAAATTTTGGGGTGTTACACGCTGAGCAAGCAATGACTAGCCCAACGCAATTCACAAAAAAATTCCAGATAGTGGAGAAATTGGGTTGAGCGCGCCTAGGCTCCCTCAGCCCATAACAAACTGCTTCTTGGATAAGCAGGCGCACTTAGCAAGGCATAGGCCAACTTAGCACGCTTAATAATGCAATTCATAAATATTTAATTAAAAATATAATGAAAATAAAAAAATAAATTTAACAATTAACGTAGGGCTCGCTGGGCACGATAGGGCGCGCTTAGCGAGATTACTCAAATGGCAAAGGCCAGGGCAGGCCCAGAGTGAAGGCATGTGCTAAGCCATCCAGCAACAAACTTGAGGGTGGCCCGCTTAGCGAGATAATGGCTCGCTCAGCGAGCACCAGATTCTGGAAAATTTCCAGATCTGGATGAACACTCAAGAACATCATACAAAACATGAAGAACATTAAGGAAAAAACCCAGAAATTCATGGGCTCGCTAAGAACGACAGGGTGCGTTCAACGAGTCTACACAAGAATACAAAGAAAATGAGGGCTCGTGGAGCGTAACAGGGCGCGTTCAACTAAACTACCCAGAAATTCAAAGGAATTTTCAGAAACGCATGGGCGCACTCAGCGAGACCATCGTTTCCCCAGAACACAGAACAATAGAAACAACAAAAACTGCAAAGCAGAGAGGTACATATGCAACACTAAGTAACAAAACAACAATAAACTGTTGATTTTAAGGGAAGCTGCAAGAAGATTGAAGTAAGGATGAAGGCTTGATGTTTTAGCTTTTTACATGCACAATAATTTGAAGGCATTTGTAATTTGTCTAAGTGGTTCAAGTGCATGGCCTTGTGATCTTTTATTTTCATTTGCATTCTCATTCTCATGCATACATGTTTTTGGATAAAATCTCAAAGCAATCCAATGAGTTCATAAAAAGTTAAGTTTTCATGGCTACGTCTTTTAAAAAGGAAAACTTACTGCTTTAATCGATTACACAAGCAGTTTAATCGATTAAAGACATTCATACTATTTTTGGAAAATCCTTGAAGAACAGCTTAATCGATTACCAGCTTCTTGTAATCAATTACATTATGTTATATGAAAAATCATGCATCACTGGAATAATCAATTATCTTGTTATGTAATTGATTATTTTAATTCATTAGTCATGATGCATTATTGGTATAATCGATTACCATTTTTAGTAATCGATTACACAGGCTATTTTCGTGTTTTGAGCTTTACTGGTTTAATCGATTACTAGTCTTATGTAATCAATTATTTCTTCATGCTTCATAAACACTGACATTGCTTTAATTAATTACGTGTCGATTTAATCGATTATTTTTCATGAAAACATTTCCAGGAAGCTGAAGAACATATTAATCGATTATGTGATATTTTAATCGATTACATATGATTAAATAATCAATTACCTTGTCACTTTAATCGATTATTGTCAGTTACATCAGTTTTTTAATAGCTTTGTATAAACTTGTCTTTATAAATAGACTTGGAGCGAATTGTTCTATGGCAATGAGCATATGTGTGAATCACTAAAAAGTTAGAAAGCTTTTTCAAAAGTCAAAATACTGATTTGTTCTAAGAGTAAGAAAACCTCTCATGAGATCAAGAGAGTTGAGTCTTTGAGATAAGGTTTTAAAGAAAAGAAGAGATTTCAAGAGTTTTGCTTCTGAGCTTTGAATTGCATTCAACCTGACTGATTGGTATCATCATCCATTCATTCTTTCATACATTTGAAGGATCACAGGTTGTATCTCTTGAATCTTTTTTTAGAATTTTTCTGGGTATTAAAATTCTGTTGGTGTATATCTTTGATTCTTTAAAGCTGTTTTCTAGAGTAGGGTTCTCTAGAGGGAAGAACAGAATAGGGTTCTCTGGGTCTTCATCACTTGAAGTTTATAGGGTTTAGATTTCTGTTTCTTTGTCTAGTGTGGATAAAGGTGATCTTTGTAAACTTCTTGTAAAGATTCTTTGATATAGTGAAAACTCTAACCTAGTGTTGGTTGGAAGTAGCTGGATGTAGCCTCCAAGGTTGAGAGGTGAACCAGTATAAATTGCCTTGTCTCTTGTTTTAAGTTCTGCATATTTCATTGCTTGTCATTGTGAAATCAAAATATTATCATCAAAGAAACTATTTTTGTCATTGTATGCAAATCAAGGATTGATCTTGATTGAAGAAAGAGTTCTGTATTTTCAAAAGGTGAACTAGTGATACAATCCAAGATTTTAATTCTGCAATTTGTTTTAGAAAATTTTAAATATCAGTTTTAAACCAATTCACACCCCCTCTTAGTTTATTTGCAGTATATTCATTGTGTTTTCAATTGGTATCAAGAGCTGGTTCTTGAAAGTTATTCAAGATCACTTTATTTTTTAAAGAAAACGAATAGTACTCAAATAACTTTTAGAAAGGGAGCTTCTCTCAATCATCCACCAATGTTTGAGGGTGAGCATTTTAGTTTTTGGAAAAATTGCATGCCGATCTTTATTAAATCCAATGATCTCAGTGCATGGAATGCTATTGAAAAAGGTCCTTTGGTTCCTATGAAAACTGTTGATAATAATTTGATTCCCAAAGAATTGGATGAAATGACAGAAGCTGAAAAAAGAGTTGTGCAATATGATTTTGAAGCTAAAAACATGATTACATCTGCTTTGTCTTCTGATAAATTTTTTAGAACTGTGAGATGCAGAAGTGCAAAAGAAATATGGGAAATGATGGAGGTAACTCATGAAGGAACAGATGAAGTAAGGAGATCAGGAAGCATGCCTTAATTCATGAATATGAGATGTTCAAGATGAGCAATACTGAAAACTTATCACAGCTGCAAACAAGATTCACTCATATTGTCAACCATCTTCTTGGTCTTGGAAATACTTTTGATGCTGAAGAATTGAACATCAAAATTTTAAAGTGTCTCACAAGACCATGGCAACCAAAAGTTATAGCAATAAAGGAATCCAAAGATTTGTCTAAGATGTCCATGGCTACACTATTTGGTAAGCTTCTTGAATATGAACTTGAAATGTCACAACTAACCAATATAGAAGATACAGAAAAGAAGCCCAAAAGCATAGCTTTAAAAGTTGCATCATCTAAGGTTGATATAGAAGAAGACTCAAGTGAAGAAGATGAAGATGACAACATAAATCTAATTGTTAAAAAGTTTAGCAAATTCATGAGAAGGAACAAAAACAAAAAGTTCACAAAGTTCAACAAGAGAAATGACAATAATAGCAACAACAACACCTCTACCAACTTTACTTGTTTTGAATGTGGAAAGCCTGGACACATCAAATCTGAATGTTCAATATTCTTAAAGAAGCAACAAGGTGAGAGGAACATAAAGAAGGAAGGAAAGCCAAAAAAATCCTACATTGCATGGGAAGATAATGAATCAACAAGTTCTGGATCAAGCAGTGAGAATGAAGAAGAAACAAATGTATGTTTCACTTTAACCTTGAGTGATGATGAAGGATTCTCTAGTGCTGAATTTGAGGTAAATTCAGAATATGATAACATTGTTGATGCTTTTCATGAAATGCATAATGAGGCTCAAAGGCTAGCAAAGGCAAATAATAAGCTGAAAGGATATCTAAGATGGCACATCACCAAACTTGCAGAAATGCAAAGTGAACTTTGTAAGTTGAAAGAAGAGAATGAAAAATTTCTTTCAAGTTACAAGGCCAATGGTTGTATATGTCTCTCTTCCTCTTTTAAGGTAGAAAAATGCAAATTGTTACAAGATAAGTTTGATGCTTTCAAAAGAAGTCAAGGAGAAAAGTATATGTTACTACTTTCAGAAAATAGCTATTTGGTTGATCTTTTGAAAAGACTTTATAGAGGAAAATGCAACTTGGCTGAAATGTTAAGTGTGCAAAAATATGCTGGAGATACCTCTGGTTTGGGATAGAAACATGGTTCAAAATCAAGTGGAAAAACTAAATTTGTACCACCAAAATAGAAGCATCAAAGGAGCTTTTATAAATCAGTGTTTAATCAAAATGCTTACTTTGAAAGATCATCAAGAACTGTAACTTGTAACTATTGCATGAAGAAAGGACATACATCTTTTAAATGCTATGTTAGGAAATATTATGTTCCTAATGGAGAATATGTTTGGGTGCAAAAGAAAAAGAAAATAGCTAACCCCTATGGACCTAACCTTAATTGGGTACCCTTCCTTGCCACTTGATCTGAATTTTGCAGGTGTGTCTAAGAGCAAAATCATCACTATGGTATCTTGATAGTGGATGCTCTAGGCACATGACAGGTGACATATCCATGCTTACAAATGTCATACTAAAAGATGGAGGATTTGTCACTTATGACGATAATAACAAAGGAAAGATAATTGGAGAAGGAAACATAGGAGACAACCTCAAAACTATGATAAAAAATGTTTTGTATGTTGATGGCTTGAAACATAATCTACTAAGCATAAGCCAACTATGTGACAAAGGGTTCAAAGTTTCTTTCAACAACAATTTCTGTTTGATTTGTGATAGTCAAAGTGGTGAGGTTATCCATGTTGGTAAGAGAAAGGGTAACATTTATGTTCTGTCCATTGACCATGCATTCATTCATAACACTAGCTGTCTTGTAAGTAAAACTAATGAAACATGGTTATGACATAGAATAGCAAGTCATATAAATATGCATTATATGAACAAACTTGTGAAAAAGGATTTGGTCATAGGCTTGCCTAAGCTTAAGTTTGAGAAGGATAAAATATGTGAAGCTTGTCAAAGAGGGAAACAAACAAAGAATTCTTTTCAAAGTAAAAATGTTATTTCTACTTCTAGACCTCTTGAGTTGCTTCATATTGATTTATTTGGTCCTTCAAGAACCATGAGCTTGGGAGGTAATTTCTATGGACTTGTCATTGTAGACGATTACTCTAGATACACATGGACTTTATTCATAAGATCCAAAAGTGATGCATTCACAGCATTTAGAAAATTGGCCAAGATAATTCAAAATGAAAAAGCTTGCAATATTGTTTCAATTAGAAGCGATCATGGTGGAGAATTGCAAAATGAATACTTTGAAAATTTTTGTGAAGAATTTGGAATTAATCACAATTTTTCAGCTCCAAGAACACCCCAACAAAATGGTGTTGTGGAGAGGAAAAACAGATCACTTGAGGAAGGTGCAAGAACTCTTCTAAATGAAACAAACTTGCCTAAGCACTTTTGGGCAGATTCAATGAGTACGGTTTGTTATACTTTGAATAGGATTCTCATAAGGCTCATTTTGAAGAAAACTCTTTATGAACTATAGAAATGAAGGAAACCAAACATATCTCATTTGAGAACCTTTTGCTGCAAGTGTTTTGTGTTAAACAATGGTAAAGATTCTCTTGGCAAATATGATTCTAAAGTTGATGAAGCAATTTTTCTTGGTTACTCTTTGCAAAGTAAAGCTTATAGGATCTTTAATAAAAGAACATTGTGTGTTGAGGAATCTGTCCATGTCATATGTGATGAGTCTAACCCCTCCAAGGAGGATTTGGAGTTGATGTTGATGTAGGACAAATGGAAGAATTTTTGCAAATTAATGATCTGAATGAGAAAGAAAAAGTTGAACCGAATGATGTACTGGAACAGTCAACTCCTTTACAAAAGCACAAGGATTGGAGGACAACTAAAGATCTTTCCCTTTACAACATAATTGGGGAAGTATCCAAGGGAGCTTCTACTAGATCCTCTTTAAGAAATCTTTGTTGTACCATGGTTTTTGTTTCATAGAGTGAACCAAAAAGTATTGATCAAGCTTTGCTGGATGAACATTGGTTAATGGCTATGCATGATGAGTTAAACCAATTTAAAAGAAATGAAGTTTGGGAGTTAGTCCCTAGACCATCAACTCATAAACCAATTGGCACAAAATGGGTTTTTCGAAACAAGCTAGATGAAAGTGGCATCATAGTAAGAAACAAGGCTAGATTGGTTGCTAAAGGATACAACCAAGAGGAAGGCATAGACTATGATGAAACTTATACTCCAATTGCTAGATTAGAAGCCATTAGGTTATTACTTGTATATGCATGTTTGATGAACTTCAAATTATTTCAAATGGATGTCAAAAGTGCATTTCTAAATGGTTACACGGAAGAAGAAATATTTGTAGACCAGCCCAATGGATTTATTGATTTTAAACATCCTAACCATGTTTTCAAATTAAGAAAAGCTTTATATGGTTTGAAACAAGCACCAAGATCATGGTATGAAAGGTTGAGCAAATTTCTGCTTGAACAATCTTTCACAAGAGGTGAAGTTGAAAAAACTTTGTTCATCAAGAAAAGAGGAAATGATATCTTTTTGGTTCAAATCTATGTAGATGACATTAAATTTAGTTTAACTAATCAAACTATGTGCAGAGAATTTTCTGTAGCAATGCAGAATGAATTTGAGATGTCAATGATGGGGGAGCTTACATTCTTTCTAGGATTACAAGTCAAGCAATTGAAGAATGGAACCTTCCTTAGTCAAGCCAAGTACTATATGGAAATGATCAAGTTTGAAATGGAAAATTGCAAGGATGCTGCAACACCAATGGCAACATCTACCTATCTTGATTCAGATGACCAAGGAAAAAGTGCTGATGAGTCCAAATACAGGGGAATGATTGGATCTTTATTATACTTAACTGCTAGTAGACCTGATATTATGTTAAGTGTTTGCTTGTGTGCTAGATACCAAGCAAATCCAAAGGAGTCTCATTTAACTACAGTAAAAAGGATCCTCAAATATCTCAAGTACACACCAAGAGTAGGACTTTGGTATCCAAAAGGTACATCAATCAGCTTGATTGGATATTCTGATTCTGACTTTGCAGGGTGCAAATTGGATAGAAAGAGTACCAGTGGAACATGCCACTTGTTAGGAGGCTCTTTGATTTCTTGGCAATGCAAGAACCAATCATGTGTTGCCTTATCCACTGCTGAAGCTGGATATATTTCTACTGGAAGCTACTTTGCACAAAGTCTTTGGTGGAAGCAACAACTTCAAGACTTTGGTGTTGAGATACAGGAGATACCATTGCTATGTGATAACACTAGGCCATCAATATATCCAAAAATCCTACTATGCACTCAAGGACCAAACACATTGAGATTAGACATCATTTTATCAGAGATCATATCCAAAAGGGTAACATCAAAATTGAGTTTGTTGAAACTAACTATCAATTAGCTGATATTTTCACTAAACCTTTGGATAGAGATAGATTCTACACTCTTAGAAACATGCTAGGAATTCTAGATGAATCTAGTGTGTGTTAGCTTGATGTTTATATGCTCATCTACATGAAATTTCATCATTTATTGGCCATTCATCTCAAAGTATACAAATTTGAAATATCCTGCGTAATTACTATTCATACTGATAATTTCACTATAATAATCGATTAAGGTACAAATTAATCGATTAAATGAACTTGAAAAGCTTTTAAGAATGAAATTTGTGCTTATGTAATCGATTACATTAGCAGGATAATCGATTATTCTTCATAAGAAAATGTTTCCAGAAAATGAATGTCACTGGAATAATCGATTACTCCATCGAATTAATCGATTACACAAGCTTAAAATTCTTTTACAAAAAATCAATTCACTGGAATAATCGATTACGGTGAATGGTAATCGATTACATTGTATGAAAATTGTTTGAAAGCTCAAATCTTCACTATAATAATCGATTACTTTTCAAGATAATTGATTACAGCCTCTGCAAGAACTAATTTTGCTTACGAATTTATCGATTACATAAGCATATAATCGATTATTCATGGAGTTATTGCAGAATCTGCAAGATTTTCTTGGAAATTGTAACTGCCCAACTGCCACCAAATTCAAATTTTGAATCTTCTGTGCTTTAAAATTAGTGGGTTAATTTGAAATAACTGTTACTCATTTCAAATTTCAATTTTGGAGCCCAGAATCATCTATAAATACAGTCTATGTTGAAGGAAATAAATACACCATCCTCAACTTCAACCTTAAGCTTTGCTGTGTTTTTCTTCTTCTGAGTCTAGAAACTGTCCAAATAGTCTTTCCTCACATATTCATTATGTCTACTCCTAAAAGAACCAAAACCTCTAAGAGAAAGAGTGCATGGCCTTGTGATATTTTATTTTCATTTCAATTCTCATTCTCATGCATACATGTTTTTGGATAAAATCTCAAAGCAATCCAATGAGTTCATAAAAAGTTAAGTTCTCAAGGCTAAGTCTTTTAAAAAGGAAAACCTACTGCTTTAATCGATTACACAAGCAGTTTAATCGATTAAAGACATTCAATTACCAACTTCTTGTAATCACTTACATTATGTTATATGAAAAATCATGCATCACTGGAATAATCAATTATCTTGTTATGTAATCGATTATTTTAATTCATTAGTCATGATGCATTATTGGTATAATCGATTACCATTTTTAGTAATCGATTACACAGGCTATTTTCGTGTTTTGAGCTTTACTGGTTTAATCGATTACTAGTCTTATGTAATCGATTATTTCTTCATGCTTCATAAACACTAAGACTGCTTTAATCAATTACGTGTCAATTTAATCGATTATTTTTCATGAATACATTTCCAGGAAGCTCAAGAACATATTAATCGATTATGTGATATTTTAATTGATTACATATGATTAAATAATCGATTACCTTGTCGTTTTAATCGATTATTGTCAGTTACATCAGTTTTTTAATAGCTTTGTATAAACTTGTCTTTATAAATAGACTTGGAGCGAATTGTTCTATGACAATGAGCATATGTGTGAATCACTAAAAAGTTAGAAAGCTTTTTCAAAAGTCAAAATACTGATTTGTTCTAAGAGTAAAAAAACCTCTCATGAGATCAAGAGAGTTAAGTCTTTGAGATAAGGTTTTAAAGAAAAGAAGAGATTTCAAGAGTTTTGCTTTTGAGCTTTGAATTGCATTCAACCTGACTGATTGTTATCATCATTCATTCATTCTTTCATACATTTAAAGGATCACAGGTTGTATCTCTTGAATCTTTCTTTAGAATTTTTCTGGGTATCAAAATTCTGTTGGTGTATATCTTTGATTCTTTAAAGTTGTTTTCTAGAGTACGGTTCTCTAGAGGGAAGAACAGAGTAAGGTTCTCTGGGTCTTGATCACTTGAAGTCTATAGGGTTTAGATTTCTATTTCTTTGTCTAGTGTGGATAAAGGTGATCTTTGTAAACTTCTTGTAAAGATTCTTTGATATAGTGAAAACTCTAACCTAGTGTTGGTTGGAAGTAACTGGATGTAGCCTCCAAGGTTGAGAGGTGAACCAGTATAAATTGTCTTGTCTCTTGTTTTAAGTTCTGCATATTTCATTGCTTGTCTTTGTGAAATCAAAATATTATCATCAAAGAAACTATTTCTGTCATTGTATGCAAATCAAGGATTGATCTTGATTGAAGAAAGAGTTCTGTATTTTCAAAAGGTGAACTAGTGATACGATCCAAGATTTTAATTCTGCAATTTGTTTTAGAAAATTTTAAATATCAGTTTTAAACCAATTCACACCCCCTCTTGGTTTATTTGCAGTATATTCATTGTGTTTTCATAAACATCCATAACAAACTGATGCAAACTATATATGCAACATTTCAAACAGAAATTAACACACTAAAAAGGAAGAGAAACACAAAAACATAAAGACATAGTTAAATTAGAAGAAAAGAAAGTAAAAGGTGCATACTTGGGAACGGGAATGGATGAAAGAATGAGGATAAAATGCACAATGACAGAAGAATAGTAAGAGCACAGCAGCGTTAGGGAGACAAAGAGAATGGTGGAAATGAATAGTGAGGGAGAATAAAAAGGGAGAAGGGGTTAATGAGAGTTATGAGCAGTTTCAAAATTTTTATGCAGTTACGAGTGGCGTGCTGAGCGAACAAAGGGCGCGCTCAGCACGACCTCTCTGACAGGTGGTTGCATTTAATGGGCGCGGGGCTCGCTTAGCGAGCCAAGGGCGTGCTTAGCATGCCATGTCAGAAAATTTTCAATTTTTCCCCCAATTAAATAATTAATTAATTAATAATTTTAATTTTTTTTCATAATGTCTTGCTTAGCAAGGCAAAGCCTCGCTTAGTGGATTCTGCAAGAAATTTTAACCTACAAATTCCGCTAAGCACGCTTTAGTGTGCTCAGCGAGACACTGGCACGCTCAGCGAGCAATTTGCTTGCTCAACCCAATTTGAATTAATTCATGACAGTGGAGTTTTTGGGCTGAGCACGGACTTCTTGCTCAATAAGCATGATGGGGTGCTCAACGAGCTTGGGCTCGCTTAGCGCAATTCCAATTTAATTCTTGACAGTGGAGTTTTTTTGCTAAGCGAGACAAGGCTCGCTCAGCGCCTCTAGTGGCTCGTGATGTCACGCTTAGCACGACTTTGCTCGCTCAACACACCTACAATTACATACAGGGCGCGTTTAGCGCGAGAAGGCTTGCTTAGCGAGCCTGAGCATACTACACTTAAGGAAAACAAAATAAAACAAATATGCATAACACAACAAGAAAACCAAGCACATCATACATAACCTAAATGCAATTATTATTCACACAATCAAAAAATAATTATCCTAATCAACCAGGAGAAAGAAATAAATCCTAGGTTGCCTCCCAGTAAGTGCTTCTTTAACGTCACTAACTTGACGTAGAACTCCCTTCAAGGGTCTTGGAGGTGGATCAGTGTGGTCATGCGTTCAATGTCACTACCATTGTAAAGCTTGAGCCTATGTCCATTAATCGTCCATTTGTGCTCTTGATCATTGGAGGATGGATCAATCAATTCAACTGCCCCATATGGTTTTACATCCTTTATGATAAAAGGGTTAGACCACTTTGACTTGAGCTTCCCTAGAAAGAGCTTCAAGCGAGAGTTGAATAGAAGGACTTGCTACCATGGCTGAAAATTCTTCTTCACAAGCTTCTTGTCATAATATGCTTTCATCTTCAGCTTGTAATTTTTAGAGGATTCATATGCATGAAGCCTCATTTCTTCCAGCTCTAACAACTGCAGCTTCCTCTTGTCTCTGGACATTGAGTCATCAAAATTTAAAAACTTCAATGCCCATGATGCCTTGTATTCCAACTCCACAAGAAGGTGACATGGTTTCCCATAAACCATTTGGAATGGAGATAGACCAATAGGGGTCTTGAAAGCAGTCTGGTAAGCCCACAAAACATCATCTAGCTTCATTGCCCAGTCTTTTCTAGTCGAAGCCACAGTCGTTTCTAGGATCTTCTTCAACTCTCGGTTAGATACTTCAGCTTGGCCATTGGTTTGAGGATGATAAAGTGAAGCCACCTTGTGCTTGACACGGTAGTGCTCTAAGACCTTTTGCAGCTGCTCATTACAGAAATGTGTCACACCATCACTGATGAGCACCCTAGGGACTCCAAAACGTGAGAAAATATTCTTCTTAATGAACTTGACAACTGTTTTGGAGTCATTTTTCTGTGTAGCAACAGCCCCGACCCATTTGGAAACATAATCAACAACAATCAAGATGTATTCATTCCCAAATGAGGAAGGTAAGGGGCCAACAAAATCAATACCCCAGCAATCGAAGACTTCAACCTCAATGATATTTTGCAGAGGCATCTCATTTCTCCTTGAGATACCTCTGATCCTCTGGCACTAATCACATTGAAGCATGTGATCCTGAGCATCTTTGAATACTGAGGGCCAAAAGAAGTCTGACTGCATCACCTTAGCAGTTGTCCGGTCTCTGCTGTAATGTCCACCACAAGGCGAATTGTGGCAGTGCCACATAATACTCATTGATTCTTCCTTGGTGACACATTGCCTTTACAAGTTATCAGCTCCCAACTTGAACAAATAGGGATCATCCCAGACATATTGATTTGCATCATGAAGAAACTTTCTCTGTTGATGCCAATTAAAGTCAGAGGGAATGATCCCAGCCACTTTATAATTTGCATAATCTGCAAACCAAGGTTTCTCATTCACAGATAGTAAGGATTCATCTAGAAACTCATAACGAATTTCTTTCTCTTTGATCGTGACCTCTTCATTGACTAATCGAGATAAGTGATCAGTCACGAGGTTCTCACAACCCTTCTTGTCTTTGATCTCAAGATCAAACTCTTGGAGTAGAAGTACCCATCTAATCAATCTGGGCTTTAAGTCAGCTTTGGTTAATAGATACTTAATGGCTGCATGATCTGTGAAGATAACAACTTTTGAGCCAATCAAGTAAGGCATGAACTTCTCAAGGGCATAAACAATTTCCAGCAACTCTTTCTCAATGGTGGCGTAATTGAGCTGGGCATCATTTAGAACTTTACTTGCATAGTAAATCGAATAGAAGACCTTGTCCTTCCGCTGACCCAATACTCCCCCCACAACATAATCATTGGCATCACACATCAACTCGAACCCTTGGCTCCAGCTAGGTGCAATGATTACAGGAACTGAGATTAGCTTTTCCTTCAGAGATTGGAAAGCTAGCATGCATTCTTCATCAAATTTAAGCTTGGCATCTTTATTCAGTAGACTACTCAAAGGCTTAGCAATCTTTGAGAAATCCTGGATGAACCTCCTATATAATTCGGCATGTCCAAGGAAACTTCGGATGCCTTTTACATTGGTTGGTGGAGGAAGCTTCTCAATCACATCTATTTTGGCTTTGTCCAAGGAAACTTCGGATTCCTTTGACGGAGATCTTGTGGCCTAATACAGTTCCTTCTTAAACCATGAATTGGCACTTTTCCCAGTTAAGAACTAAGTTGGTTTGCATACACCGCTGCAACACCAACTCAAGATTTGCCAAACAATGGTCAAAGGATGAACCGAAGACCGAGAAGTCATCCATGAACACCTCTATGCATTTCTCCACAAGGTCTGCAAAAATGGCCAACATGCATCTCTGGAATGTGGCAGGGGCATTGCATAACCCGAAAGGCGTTATTCTGTAAGCAAAAACCCTGAATGAAGAAGTAAAAGTTGTCTTCTCTTGGTCTTTTGGATCTACAGCAATTTGATTGTAACCTGAATACCCATCCAAAAAGCAACAGAATGCTTGACCAGAGGGACGCTCTAGCATTTGGTTTATGAATGGCAAAGGGAAGTGGTCTTTTCTTGTAGTGCATTAAGCTTCTGGTAATCAATACACATTCTCCATCCGATGAAATGTCTGGGTGGGTATGAGATCATTCTTCTCATTGAAAATAACCATCGGCTTGGTCTCTTGTGGCTCCAAGAAGACATACTTCAAATTAGGAGGAAGCACCTTTATCTCCACTTTTGCTTTCTCTGCTGGAAACACTTCTTTTAGCTCTTTAAAGGCATATTCCCTTGAGGAATTTCCTTTGATCTATTCAAATCATCTAGGTTGGCTGTGATGTCTTGTTCTTTCTCATGGGAAACTTCTGCATTTGTGAGGGCTCTTTCTAGTGAGGACTACTGTGCAAATTGGTGCACTGCTAGTTCTGCTTCTTGCTGGATGACCTCCACCTTGAAGCATGCCTTGCATTCATTGGGGTGCTTCATCACCTCAAACAAGTTAAAAGTAACTTTTTGATCTTCCACGCTCAGCCCCAGATTGCCATTTCCCATATCCACCATACATTTGGTAGTGAGCATGAATGGCCTACCTCAGAGTCCTCCTTAATGTCCATGATTACAAAGTCCACTGGGAACGTAAAGTGCTTCACCTTCACCAAAACATCTTCTGCCACACCGTAAGGTCGCGTGATGGACCTATTTACCAGCTGCAAGGTCATTCTCATGGGGAGTATATCTAAATTGCCAATCCTATGGCATAAAGATAAAGGAATCAAATTTATACTTGCCCCTAGATCAATAAAAGCCTTCCCAACAAACACTGATCCAATAGAGCATGGAATTGTCACGCTCCCCGGATCCTTGAACTTTTGCGGTAGAACTCTTTGGATAATAGCACTGCAATTTCCCTCCACTACAATGTTCTTGCTATTAATATACTTGATCTTTTTGGGGAGCATGTCTTTCAAGAACTTAGTGTGCATGGGCATCTATTGGAGAGCTTCACGAAATGGAATGGTGATCTCAAGATGCTTGAAGATGTCAAGAAACTGGGCAAAATAGCGTTCATTATCCTTCTAAGAAGGCACTAAAGGATACGAAAGATCCTTGGCATACACAATCGATGCTTCTTTCCAAGCCTCCCTTGCTAGTTAACTAAGGTCTTAGATGATGATACCACATCACCTTTCTCCGAACCACTCTTATTTTCTTTTTTTCAATTTCTTTCTCTCTCTCACCACTCTCTTTATTGTCAGACTCTCATTCTTTTCTCTCACCCTCTTCTCCATCACTCACATCTTCCACTACACCCTCAACAAGCTCAGGGCTCCCTCACTTTACTCTGGGTTACCACCTTGCACTCCTCCTTGGGGTTTTGCTCAGTGTTGGCAACAAAATTGCCAAAAGATTTCTCTGTCACCTGCTTAGCCAACTGACCCATCTGTACTTCAAGATTTTTTATGGCGGAGTCAGTGCTCTTTTGAGTTGACATTGAGACCTGCATAAACTGAGTAAAGGTGTCTTCAAGCTTGGAGATCCAATCATACATATTAGGACCTTGGTTAGTAGGCCTATTAGACGAACCTCCTTGGTCCTTGTTGAAGTTGTTTCCCGGATGATATCTCCAATTTTGGCCCTGATTATGAGAGAAATTACCCCCAAGATGGTAGCCAGAGTTTCCTCCTTGGTTGAAGCCTGGATTTCCCCCTTGATGAAAGCCTTGATGGTTTTGATTAGCCATGTAATTAACCTCATTTGAAGCTTCATCTTGAGTCATGCAACAACCTGACTCATGAGCTCCTCCACATAAAACACCAGGGCCAACTTGCTTTGAAGGAGGCAAAGTTGGTTGCACTGCATGTAATTGTTGAGGAAGCTTGTTTAATGTAGCAATGAGGGTCTTTATTTGCTTGGCAAGGAGCTTTTTCTGAGCCAACAAGGCATCTTGCACTATAAGCTCCATGAAGCTCTTCTTGGCCGGCGTATATGTTTTATCACGAAGGATAGCATGGTCACTTGCCGCCATATTCTCTATAAGCTCCATTGCTTCATCAAGGGTTTTCAATTTAATCTTGCCACCAGCGGATGCATCTAGTAGTTGCTTCGAAATGGGGTCGCAATCCATTAATAAAAATATTGAGCTGGATAGGCTCACTAAACCTATGGGTGGGAGTCTTCGAAGCATCCCACGAAAAAGATCAAGTGCTTCATTCAGATATTCATTCGAAAACTAGTGGAATGAAGAAATCTCCACCATACCCTCGACTGTCTTGGACTCTGGAAAGTACTTCTTCAAGAATTTATCAACCACCTCTTCCCACGTTTTGATACTGTTTCCCTTGAATGAATGTATCCATCTCTTGGCTTTTCCAGACAGGGAAAATGAAAACAGGTTGAGGCAGATGGCATTTTCAGGCACTCCATAAATCTTCACTGTAATACATATTTCAATGTAATTCGCTAAGTGAGCATAAGGATCTTCATTTGGCAAACCATAGAATAGGTTGCCTTGTATAAGATGTATGAGTGAGTGGGGATATGAGATGTTAGTCGCTTGAACATCTGGCCTCACATTACTAGTGAAGTATTATGGCGTAGCATAATTGGAGTAGTCTTCCAGTGTAACACTCGGTGGTTGTTCATTATTCTCCACCATTTGAGGTTCTTCGGTATTAGGCTGATGAGTTGGGGATGATGAACTAGAAGGATCTTCCCTGTCCCCTTGTCTCTGTTGCCTTCTTCTTGCGGTGTTGTTTCTCCTACAGGTAGCTTCAATCTCCAAATTTAATGGGAGAAGATTGTCCACATGTGTTCTACCTCGTATGCAAGAATAAAAACAACTCGAACAACTTGAACAAATTAAAGAATTAGTGTACAAAACAAAATAAAAGTAAGGTATCAAAGAATAAAGAATAATTACTTAAAAAAATCGTGTAAAAGTATCAAGTACAATGACCAAAGTCCCAGGCAACGACGCCAAAAACTTGTTAAATGAACGGCAAGCGCACCGATTTGTCAAGTAATAAAGATCTGGTAAGTCCAAATGTTGATTTCCATAGGGACTTCGCTTGTACTCAGGACTAATATACGTTTGTTTTCAAGCGATCAATAAATGGATTTAATTTGTAAAGTGAATTGCATAAAAATAAATTACATTTAATATGTAAATGAAGCGTAATAATCACAAGAGAAAGAGAACAAACACTCGAAATGATGCGGACGGAGGAAATATGAGATGACGAGTGTTAAGTTCGTTAACCAAAACTACTTTGATGCGCTAAAAATGGTTTTTCTCTATTCGTTATTAAATGTGATCACCTTCATCTAGTAAAATATCTAACCTTGATTCCTCAAGTGTTAGACTTGAACCACCTAATTTCACCCTTAATCCCTTAAGGGCTACGTTAGCTAATTTGCATTAAGATTGGAAATGACAATGTAACCTAGGCTAAACAAAACCATTCTATTCCTAGACATGATATTATTTAGAAGCATTTCTCGGTTCTTAAGACAATAACCATTTTCCAATGAGTTAAAACCTAAAATAAAGCATACAAATGGGTGATCAAACCACAAGTATAAATAAAGCTCAGAGAAATAACAATAAAGCGCAAATAATATTGAATAGATAGTTAGAACTTTACATCTAAGTGTTTGGTCGGTGAACTCCCAACAATGAGGGTTTTAGCTCCTCCTTTCCATGAGGAACTTACAACGATGGAGGAAAGGTAAATGGTGTAAGATGGAATGGAAGGGAAAGAGGTGGAGATGAAGCCCAATGGTGTAGGAGGATGTCTTCCCTTGCCCTAGCAGAGCTTCCAAGCTTCCCAAAGAGTCTTTTCTTCTTTGTGAATCAATAATCCCCTTTCTTTTCCCTCCAATGTGCCTTAAAATGCTGACCTGAATTGTGGTGCTCACTGGGCGCATCCTTTTCACGCTCAGCGAGCCTAAAAATGTCCAGCTGGATAAGTGACCATGCGCTGGGTGAGCTGGTCGCGCTAAGCAGGACTTACGCTGGGTGAGCCTGGTCGCGCTGGGCGAGTCGCTGTTTTCTCGTTGAGCGAGCTTGTGGCACGCTGGGCGAGCAGCTCTAGACTTGAAATTCCATGTTCCATTCCCTTGCAGTAATTTCTTCAAAAAAATGTAACCAACACTTCATAAATCAACTAGTTTAAGCATCCACTGGATAAAAGCTCAGAAGAAGCTAATTCCTATATTTTAATCACAAAAAGAGGCATTACAAGAAGAAAAGAATGGATAATTGCTAAGTAATTTACATGTAACTTTACGTATGCTTAGCAATTATCAAAGTCGCCCAGACATCATGTTGAGTGTGTTCCTGTGTGCAAGATATCAAGCTAATCCAAAATGGTCACACCTCATAGCAGTCAAAAGGATCATTAAATACCTAAAATCAACTCCAAAAGTTGGTATATGGTATCCTAAAGGTGCATCACTAAACTTAATTGGTTATTCAGATTCTGACTTTACAGACTGCAAGTTAGATAGAAAGAGCACATGTGGAACATGCCATCTACTAGGAAGTTCCTTGATCTCATGGCACTGCAAGAAACAGTCTTATGTTGCACTCTCAACAGCTGAGGCAGAGTATATTGCAGCTGGTAGTTATTGTGCTCAAAGCCTGTGGCTCAAGCAACAACTTCAGGACTATAGTGTTGAAATGAATCAAATTCCATTGCTGTGTGACAACACCAGTGCTATCAATCTATCCAAGAATCCAGTTATGCACTCAAGAACAAAGAATATTGAGATCAAACATCATTTCCTTGGAGATCATATTCAAAAGGGTAATTGCTCAATTGAATTCATTGATACAAATAATCAATTGGCTGATATAATTACAAAACCCCTTGCTAGAGATAGATTCTTTCTCCTAAGAAACATGTTAGGTATTTTTGATGAATCCAACATTGATTAGCATGTAAATGATGTGTTTGATAACATGCAATTTAACTCACAAGTACATTATGCATCACATTTAGAAAAATTCGTATCCTAATAAATGTCACTATTCATACTGCATAATTATCTGTGATAATCGATTACCGCAAATGGTAATCCATTACCAAAGGCCCGAATTGGGCCTTACTCACTGACTTAATCGAGTACATCCACGGATTAATCGATTATAGTGTAAAAACTCACTGATGTAATTGATTACACCAACGTATTAATAGATTACATGAGGGTTTAGGGTTGTTACAGTTTAAAAAATCTCTGGAATAGTCGATTACTCCTACGAATTAATCGATTACAAGAGGTTTAGAGGATCCCTACGCTTTGGAATAATCGATTACTTCTTCCATTTCTGCAACTCTGCACATCTTTTAATGAAAAATTAGAAACCTTATCTCATAATTCAAATTCAAATTCTGGTTTAGTGAACCCAAACCAGCTTAGGCTTCGTGAGAGCAGTTATTCTGATTTGAAAATTCAAATTTTAAATAAGTTATGACTCTATAAATTCATAATCCAAGAGCTTACACTCCTTACACCAAAAACAAATCCTCATCCTCAAGAAAAACTCTGCCTTTTCTTGTTGTTCCTCTTCTTCTCCACTACCAATACTCTGCACATTCCTATTTCAAAATTATTCTCTTCACCATGTCTCAACCAACCTCCTCCAAGAAGCTGAAAACCAACAAGAGGAAGGCTAGCCATAGTTCAAAAGCTTCTGAGAACAGGTTAGATACCTGATTCTCCACTAAGGCTAAAAGGAACAACTATATGCAATTCCATGCCACCAAGCTTGGTCTGCCTCCTAAGTACTTGGAGCTTAACTAGTTTGGCAATGGGGGATTTAATTTCCCTAAGATGCTGCAAGAACAAGGACTCACCAAATTGCTGGAGATGAAGGGTACCTATTACCCTGAATTGGTAAAAGTATTTTATACTCGTGTCAAGGCTGGAATGGATGGTATTCTCCACTCCAAGGTAAATGGAGTGGCTATGGTGATTGATGACATTGTGTGGAATGCAGTGGTAGGTATCACTTTAGAAGGTGTCCAAAGGTTTGAAGAATAAATTGGTGGTTACTCAAAGATGGAAACCTACAGAGGTATGCTGCAAAATCCTAATGCTCAACTTGGAAACAGATTAGGTGTTGGCCACATGACAACTGAAGATAGGCTTTTTCACTGCATCATCACTTACATCCTAACACCTAGATCAACCAACCATGCTCAAATCACTGATGATGATCTTCATTTAGTGTATGGGATAAAGACTAGAACTTAAATCAATTGGGTTGTGGCTATTGAAGAAACTATGATGAAGGCCAAGAGGCTGTTGAGCTATGAATTTCCTTATGTTGTCATGATCCCAAGGTTTATTGACAACTTTGAGATTGATGTGACAAATGAGATTATGGACAACACCACCAACATAACTAACCTCATCTCCAAAAAGCATTTCACCAAGCTGGGAATGATGAACACCCCAAATGGATGGATAATGGCTGGAGCTCAAGCTCCTCAAGGAGTTGCTGATGAGGACCATGAAGCTGATGAGGAAGAAGATGTTAAAGCTGCACCTGCTGAGCAACAATGGAGTCCTTTTGAGTCTCTAATGATTCAAAAGATGGATGCTATGATTGCTTTGCATCATGAACATTCAGTTGAAGTTCATTCCTCTCTAGAAGACATTACCACTAGACTAGGCAATATTGAGACAAGGATGAGTCTCAAGGACTTTGATGATTTTTAGCTTAGTGGTTGTCTTGTTCAGTTTCTAGTTGTGTTGCTTTTGTTTTCTAAAATTTTGCTATGATCTTTGATGACTTGCCCTGATGTATGCACTTTTAATCATTGAATAAATAAAACTGCTTTTATGTTTTTCTAATCTTCCTTTGCTTGTTTCACAATTAATGATACATTTTGCATTTGATAAGACAAAAAGGGGAGAAAAATAAACATATGCAGGGTGCAGGGGAGTAGAATAAAGAAATGGGAGAAAATATATGAATATTTGTTCTGATTAAACTGAACATAACAATTGCTCTATTCAAAATTAATATGAAATTAAATAAGAAAGGGGGAGCAATAAAAATGCTTATGATGTGCATAGTTTATGCAAAGGATACTTGACACTTGATCTTGGCTAGCAAGCTGAATCTTTTTCAGGTATCAAATTAAAGCTCCTGGAAATTCTCTCCAAAAAGAACACCAAGGATTAAGATGTTCAATTGAAGCTTGGCATGAACAAAGCCAAAAAGGGGGAGATTGTTAGACTCAGGGGGAGCTAGAAAGGATCAAGAAGCTGAAGCTCTTAGACATTGAAATGTTTAGGCTTTTTACATGTCAATTCAATTGACTGGCATTTGTAATTTGTGTATGTCTAAGTTGATGCCTCCTATGATCCATTGCATAAAACTCATTCATATTTTTGCATTCATGTTTTCACAAAAGCAAAAGTTTCATAAAAAGCTTTTCTGAAACACAAGGTTTTTAAGAGTGCATAAAAAGCTAAGTGTTCCAAGTTTCAAGTTTTGGGAAAAATGTTTTGTCACTGCTTTAATTGATTACCAGCAAGTGGTAATCTATTACTTGAGACTAAGAACATTTTAATCGATTACGAGATTATGGTAATCGATTACACAGTTTAAAATCACAGAATGGACTTCCTGTTATAATCAATTACAAAATGGTGTAATCGATTACTTGGAAACTATTTTGAATAAAGCTTCTTGTGACAATCAATTACATTGTTCATAAGTGTTGTCCAGAAAGCCTCAAGAACACTTTAATCGATTACATAAGTGATTTAATCGATTACTGACAGTTAAAACATTTTTTTATAAATAGATGTTGCTTGTTTTAACTAAATACAATGAATATTATAAACCTTTCTGAAGAGAGAAAAAATACTATGAGCTATTAAGTGTTTTTGACTCAAATCCTCAGTTTCATCATTCATAAATAAACAATGAGAGAATTTCTCTTTTGAGCATTGTTGCAAAAAAAAAAAGGTTTTGGAGACAATCTTTTGAGATATTCATTCAACCTTGATTCAGAATTTTTATCATCTGCATTCATTTGAATTGGATCATCAAGTTGTTTCTCTCGATACTACTTTGGTTGTAATTCTTTTTAGAATTTCTAAGTTGTGTAACTAGTGCAATAGTTTTCTTAAAGTTTGTCTAGAATAGGTTTTTCTAAAAGGAAGATCAGAGAAGGGTTTTCTCTAAGTCTTGATCATAGAGAGTCTAAGGGAGTTAGATTACTTGTTCTTAATCTAGGCCTGATTTAGAGTGATTGTATAAGCTTGTAAGAAACAGGTTACAAATAGTTGAATTCTAACTAGTTGGTTAGGAAAACTGGATGTAGCTTCTCTGGGTTGAGAAGTGAACCTGTGTAATTCTTGGTGTTGATTACTTCTTCTTTATCTTTTCTTTTGGTTATTAATTGTCATTCATTGTATAACTTTTCATAATCAACAGAAACATTTTGTTAGTATTGCATTCTATAAAGATTGGAGTTTGATTGAATCAAAGTGTTCTATATTTGTTTATTGATACGATCCCTTTAAACTCTGATTGTTAAAGAAATTTTAATTGGCCAAGAACAACCATTCACCCCCCCTCTTGGTTTGTGTGCTATTCACATTGTTTTCATATATCAAATAAGATAAGATAAGATTTAATCTTATCTTATTAAGCATTATCTAATATCTAATTCGGGAAATTAGGCTTATTTCACTATTATAAAAGGGTTCACAAGGGTATTAGATAACTCACTCAATTCTAAACCATTACTGATACCTGTGTTCTACCCCTATGCCTCTAACTTAAGCATCAGAGGAAGTATATGAAGATACCCAATACTATTTCACATTGGCCCAATTGTGCAACGCCAAATTTTTAATAACATATACCATCCTGAGTGTACGTGAATTGTTTCGTTGCAAATCGTTCCATCTTCTTAATTAGCACCCATCATGAGACATACCATTAATAGCTACCACTAATAAAATACCAGCATAATATTCTACAAATACAATTACACCCTTTTGAATTTCATTTACTAGTTGTGCAATGTTCAAAAAATTTCCATCACTTCCAAAATCTTAAGAATACCTAAAACCATTAAATCTATGTAAAAGATGCTTTAACCACATAACTTTCCAACACTCTACAAATAACCATTCATGCATTGATCTCTATAACCAAACACCACACACAACATTCCTCCATCTTCAGCACCAACGGCTAACAACCAAAGCAACATTAGTTACATCTTCGCATAGACACAATCCACTGTTCTTCCTAACCCCTCCAAGTTCTTCTCCTCAAATCTACTCTCCACAAACTCCTTTTTCCAAAACTTTGTCCTAAAAAATGGTGACGAACCAGAATACATAACCCTTCGCTTATCAAATCCTCTAAATCATCCCTCTCTATCTTTTACCCTTCTCACCAAGTCAGTTCTGGTGCCATATGCCAAGTCTTCAATGTTGATCTCACCATCTCCTTTAAGCAAAGTTCCAATGGAAAACACACAATCTCTTTCTTCAGTTATCTTGTGCCACTCTAGATTTCCCTTCTTCAAACCTGTTTTTCTTCCTGTAAGGAGAAGCCCTTATTTGACACTGTAACAAAACCAACCATTCTTTCCATCACCACTATCCATCTCATTCACTCATTTTATTCAAATAACTCTCGCACCAAGTACACCATTCAGTTCAACAATGGCCAAACATGGCTCCTTTATGCTTCCTCTCCCATCATTTTGGGCCATACCTTTTCTAAGGTCACTTCTAAAGCATTTTCTGGCATAATTCGGATAGCATTGTTTCCTAATTCAGGACAAGAGGTAGTTCTTGACTTGTTTAGTTCTTGTTACCCTGTGTCAGGTGACGCGATGTTTAGAGAAAAATTTTATGTGGAGTATAAGTGGCAGAAAAAGTGGTCCGAGAATTTCTTATTGTTGGCTCACCCTCTCAATCTTTATCTTCTGTCTAATGGAGACAGTGATTTCACTGTTCTTGATGATTTTAAGTATAGAAGAATTGATGGGGATCTTCTTGGTGTTATTGAAAATTTTTGGGTTTTGAAAACTGATCCTGTGTTGGTAACTTGGATTTCAACTAAGGGTGTCAAAGAAAATTTCCGTGATAAAATTGTTTCAACAATTTCTAATGTTGTTGATTTCCTAAATTCAAAAACAATAACAACTTTGTCATATTCTTATAGAAAGTTGATAGCAAGGGCTGCAAGGTTGGCATTGATTGCTAAGGAGTTGTGTTATCATGATGTGATTCCAAAGGTTTGCAAGTTTTTGAAGGAAACCATTGAGCAATGATTTGAGGGATCTTTTAATAGGAATGGATTTCTGCATGGTACTCGGGTCTACTGATGCTGATAATGGATTTGGTATTTATGATTATCACCACTACCTTTTTGCGGTACTTCATTTATGGAATCGCAGTGCTTACTAAGTGTTACGGAATCTCGGCAAGTGCACCGATTTGTCATTGTAAGTTACAAAATTAATAAGATCATCTCCACAGGGACTTGAGCTACTCAATTACTTCAAATAAAATTTAACAGTTCAATAGTTATGTACAGGAAGGATAAGCGGAATTTCATTAAGAAAGTACGAAAAAATTGAAATATATTTATGAGAAAGTGGGATTGGGTTTCATCATTCTTACCCTTAGTATTCAAATTAACTTTTACCATGCATAAATCAATTTCTATCTTTATTGATGAACACTATTTTACCCTGAATCGATCCTCGCATTCGAGTTCTAAGGATATCTACCGAATATCGATCCCTCGCATATGAAGTAAATACCCCAGCATTAAGAATAATAATCGCGTGCTTTATGCAATCAAAACAATATGCCCTATTCCTAGCAACATAACGTAATGAGTAAAATCATTCGGTTCAAACCTTAAGATTACTTTCTCGTCTCACTTAGGATTTTAATTCATGAAACTAGTGATCAAGTAGAATCAACCATTAAGCACAAAATGAAATTACCAACAAGGAATAGAAAAGATTAATGCATAGATAAATATTAAAAGAGATACATAGTGATAGAAGATTACATCCAATCCTCAGAGAAGCTAGCTACTCATTGTGGAGAGAACCTCCTCAAGGGAAGAATTGATGAAGGGCCCATCACCGCTCCTTTCCGGCAGAGTCTCCACACTAAATCTCACTTCTCTCACTTTCCTAACCATTATCCTAAGCTAAATTTATGTACAAAGGCTGAGAATTTTGAAATGGGATGCTTCTTCTTCACAAAGTAATGGCTATTTATAGGTTTTGCCTCCTGCCTGCTTCCAAAATCGCTCGCCTGGGCGAGCTAATGTTTATCTCCTTGGAACTTGCAGCTTGCCTAGGTGAGCATTTTGGCCTGTGGAGGCTCGCCTGGGCAAGTTAAATGCTTAGTGATGAAGAAAGGTTTTGGGCTTGGGCCTTGTTGCTTCTAACACCCCCAATTTTGATCCATATGCCCTTTTTGCTTGCTTTGATGCTTCGGAAGCTTCGGATGTCATTGGAATCTATCAAAATACAACACGTGATTGGACTAATCTCTTCAAAATATGAAAAACAATATTTACAGAAGTACTACATTCAAATTGACTAGGTTTAGGGTAAGTTTATAAGCAAATTTACTAAGATCAAAAGATAAGTGTCATTTTGTAAGTTTGAATTGTTCTAAAATAGGGCACTTATCATTAAGCTTGACCCAACATAGGATAGGAAGTATAAGCCTCAAGCCTATTCATTTGTGCAAGATTTCATGAACTTGGACACAAGATTAAACCCCAATTACACACGTTTAAGGTGTTTTGACTTTTATGTGCTACACTATTTGGCTGGAGGGTTAACTGAGTCTACAAATGGGGAGATCAAGTGAGCACAAGTGTGGTTGTGAGTGCATATTATTCTGCTGCTTTGATGGGTATGGCATATGGTGATGATGACCATCTTGTTTCTCTTGGATCAACACTTATGTCATTGGAAATTCTTGCAGCTAAAATGTGGTGGCATGTGGAAAAGGGAAGGAATATGTATGAGGAAGAGTTTCAAAAAATAACAGAATAATGGGTGTTTTGTGTAGTAACAAGAGGAATAGTGACAGTGAATTATGGTTTTCTCCTATAAAGTGGAAAGAGTGTAAGTTTGGCATTTAGTTGTTGTCATTGCTGCCAACTTCTGAAGTCTTTTTCTCTAATGTTGACTATGTGAAGGAGCTTGCGGAGTGGATTTTTCCTGCTTTAAATAGGGATGATGTTGGTGAACGGTGGAATGGGTTTGAGTATGCCCTTGAAGGAATTTATGACAAGGAAAGTGCATTGCAGAAATTAAGAAAACTGGAAGGTTTTGATAGTGGGAACTCTTTGACTAATCTCTTGTGGTGGACTCACAACATGGGTGATCAAGATGGTGATGAATAGGAACGATTTTGTTTTTGAATGTATGACTATAATATTTGTGGATGTTGTTTTATGTTTTGTTGAAGACTTTTGCAGTTGTAGCTTGGTTGATTATTATTATTACATGTGGCAATAACATGTATTTATCACATGTTTGTTTGCTACAATTCCTTATATGAATGATAGAGTACATATATATGGAGTTTGCTTTCAATTTGGGTATAAGATTTTTATTTTTTGGTATTGTTACAAGACTTTTGCATATTCATAACTTGTTGCCAGCATTTGTGACTTCGTGGGTAGCATGTAAGCTTATACCAAGTAATTGCCCTTCACTTTTTTTATGTTGTTTTCAATTAGGAAGTCAAATGAAAAATAATTAGTAATTTACACTCGCACCCCTTGTATTTTTCTCAAACTACACTTGATACCCCTCCCTTTTTATACACTACTTTTATCCCTTTTTGTTAACGTCGTTAACTAACGTCAATTGAAATATCTGAGCAAACGAAATTGCCCGTTAGAGTAAATTACACTCGCACCCGCTATGTTTTTCTCAAATTGCACCCGATACCACTCCCTTGAATCTGACTCTGATGGACGCGCCAAGGCTGTTGATGTCACTGGCCCCAACGGTGCCACTGTCCAGGGAACTAGACACAACGGTGATTGTGGCAAAAACTATGGCAGGGGGATGAGGAGATGATGGAGGTGGATATGGCGGTGGTGGCAGTGGCTACGGTGGTGGTGGTTGCTCCGACGGGAGTGGGTGTACTCAGACGCTGTGTTGGAGGGCGAGGACAACTATGAGGAGGAAGAGATGATGCACAGCAAGAGAGGGAGGAGGAGGAGAAATAGGTGGTGGTGGTAAGTGAAGAGGGATTGTTAAAGAAAAGAAGGGTTTGTAAAACCCAATATGTGATTTTAAGGATGAAGATGAGGGTATTTTAGACATAAATTTTCATTAAAAGTCATGTGACCAGCATGTGCCTATTTTCTGTTAAATTATTAAACGTTGTTTAGGAGGGAGGGAGTCTGGGTGTAATGTGAGTCAAACAATTAAAGGGTTTTTGTAGGGTGCAAAAAAGGAAGGGTATCAAGTGCAATTTGGAAAAAATATAGGAGACGCGAGTGTAATTTACTCAAAAATAATTAGTACAACTATGGAAACATTACTGTTAAGGTTGAAAATTGCTCGAGTTAAGTCATGCTCGATTCAATTTAATTCGATTCAATTTAATGTTGTGAACAATTCTACTCAATAGTAAAATTATAATTATTTAATATTTATTTATTTCATGAAAAGGTAAAATTAATATGAAATTAACTAAAAAATAAATCATATCAATATTATAAGATATGTTACTTAATATAGATGTGTTTATGCATTAATATATATATATATATATATATATATATATATATATTAAATTTATAATTATTTTACATGTCTTATTTATTTTTTCATACAAAAAATAATTACAAAAACAGTATACAAATTTAATAATATAAAGAGTAAATTACACTTGCACCCTTGTGTTTTGCTCAAATTTCACCCAATACCCTCCCTTTTTGCACATTACTTTTATCCCCCCTCTATTAATGCAGTTAACTAATGCCAATTAAAATATATGAGCAGACAAAATTGCCCTTACATTTTAATTGTAAAACCCAAATTATTTCCTCCCAATTAGTTTCAGAATTTAGAATTCACGTTTCATTCCTCTTTATCATTCACGAGTACTGTTCATCTTCCTCTTGTTGGCAAGTTCTTCTTCAGCATCCAGGGAGTGCGAGTTCCTCTTTATCTCATGACGTTCACGTTCCATTCCTCTTCACCATTCTCGAGTTCTTCACTGTTCCTGTTCCAGTTCAAGAATTCTCCATTGTTCATCTTCCCGTTCGCAAGTTCTCCACTGTCCCTCTTCTAGTTCGCGACGTTCATGAGCGTCTCTGTTTGTCTTCCTCTTTGACATTCACGAGTGCTCTATTTCTCTTCCTTTCCACGATTTCTGTTCACTCTAGGGTTATGCTTGTAAGGTACTACTGAACCTTGTATATAGGTTACTTTTTAAGATTATTTATTTAATTTTGATCATTTATTGTTGCCTATTGTTGAATGGGGTTTCAATGGAGGACCAATTTGGGACCACTTATGATTTTTAAAATTATTTGTTTACTATTGTTGATTAAAATAGTGTTGATGTTTGGGATAACAGGAAACACAATAGATGAATTGGAAATCATTTGTTTATTATTGTTGATTAAAATAGTGTTGATGTTTGGGACCACAGGAAACACAATGGATGAATTGGAAATCATTTGTTTATTAGTGTTGATATTTGGGACCACATGAACACAATGGATGAACTGGAATACATGACTGTGTGAACAACATTGCTAATGATTTAGACTTGTCACCATATCACCCTTTTATTTTGTGGTTTTGTTCTATTGCTAATGGTAAAATTCTAGAATGCAAGGGCCCATGAGTTTCTTTTCTAATTTTGCTTCTCTTTTTAACATTAAAAATATAATTTATGCCTCTGATTAAGCTCAATCTCAATCTCATGAAGAAAAAAATGGTTTGGGCCTCTGTTTGAGCCCAACGTGTTCGGTCAACAAACAAACAGACTAAAATAGCAATAGAGATTAGAGACCGCAATTAAAAAGTGCAAGTGGGAAATTAAAATTTTAATTCGCGATTAGGATAACCAGAAACTTAACTTGCCCTATAAATAACTTACACAAGAATGCCTCAGTTTTGGGGAGTAATTTTTTTTTCATCCTTTTGGCTTTTAGTTTCAGTAACTAATTTTATTCCAAAAAAAACATCCTAAGATTTCATTTATGCTAGAATTTTCTGTTTGTTCCTAATTCCTAATTTAGGTTAAATTCGTATTTTAGTATAGATATTGCATAGGATAAATATTTATTAAAATAGATTAGATATTCGAATGGCAAGTAGAATTAATTATGGAATTTGATAAATTAGAATATATGGGAACAAACAAACTGTGGAATTTTGTATTGACACGATTGCTTAATTGAAGTAAAAATTAGTCTAAGGAAAAAGAAATAGAACAAGAACTAATTGTAGTGTTTAGATTATTTTTCAAATGGCTAGAACAGCATATTTTACTCCATGGATAAAACATTTCATGAAAGAATAAGAGGCATACGGAGCATGAGGGGTTTTTATCGTTATGGTTGGCAAGGTTTGCTTTACCTACTTGATCCCCAGAGTGACTAAAAAATAGCTCTAACACATTGTTTTAGCAAGTAGTTGTGGGGATTAATTATGTTTACTAATAGTCAACAAAATCAAAATTGCCACAAAGGTTTATTACTTGATTCTTTTCTTCATTTTTATAGACCATGACTATACTATTTACCTGCACGACTTTTACTTTCAAAAGTAACGTATCTATAATGGTGAACGCAAACAAAGATTCCAGTTGGTACGGAGGATTTGAGTTGTGTGGATAGTTTAAATGGTAGAACTCGCATGATGCGATGATGGACATACATGAGAATGATAAAGATGTAAGAAGTCTTGAAGTGCAAGATGAAGAAGCTCAACTCTCTTTTGGCCAAGGAGGGTGGGTGGTCGCAACTAGAGACCCCCTAAACTAAACACCAACATATAGGACCCTTGCATAATTAAACACCTCTTCGAAGAGA
>CM023947.1:15181634-15234978 GCA_013407115.1 Glycine latifolia
TTGTTAGGCCTTTAGACCCGTCGTCGATTGGGCCTTCTGTAGTAGTGTCTTCCCCTTAAAACTGGTCATGATGCGTTGAAAATATTTGTTGATAATCAAAATTTAGTTCATATGTATATTAGTAGAACAAAGGATAAGAGGAAGAGTGTTAACACTGCGTAACAACAAATTGGGTTCACATCCAACATTTATGTCCAATTACAGAAAAAATAAAAAAGAAGCATGAGTCTTAAAATATTTTCAGGTTGAGAGGAAGAAGATGAGGGTATTTTAGACATAAATTTTCATTAAAAGTCATGTGACTAGCATATGTCTAATTTCTATTAGATTATTAAATAATGTTTAGGAAGGAGGGGGTCTAAGTGTAATATGAGCTAAACAATTAAGGGATTTTTTGTAGGGTGCAAAAAAGGAGGAGTATCAGGTGAAATTTGAACAAAATACAGGGGGTACAAGTATAATTTACTCTAATATAAAATATTTAATATATATATATATATATATAGAGAGAGAGAGAGAGAGAGATTAAGTTTAGTTCATTTATTTAACTAGTTCAAATTAGTTCATAAACCAAGTTTAATAAATCAATTGTCAAATCAAGTTTCAAACTATATTAAGTTAATTTGGTTCATTGTCACCTTCACTATTGTTATTGGGAACAAATTAATGTAACAAATTAAGATTACATGTATGCCTTTGTTTTTCTTTTTATAATAGTTTTTATTAAAAAATGAGTATAGATTTTTGTGCTCCTTAATAGATTCAAACAAGGAATTGGAAAATCAAGTTAGATCTCCTCTATGATAGTTTCCATGCAGCCATTATTATATATGAAATTGAAGATAATATCAAAAGATTTACATAATAACTTAAATATCTTACTCAACCAACTTAATTAGATTTTATTGACACATTCCTTATCTATAAAGCCAAATATGAGTCCTACAATGGGTTATTATAACATGGTAAAGGGTTCATGAGCCCCGAACTCATAGAAAATAGCATGTGAGGGAATTGAATCACACCCAATAGCAGCCTTATCTTAATTTCATAGATTTAGAAAAAGGGAGTACGTTTTTGGTATAAAAAAAAGAAATTATAGTTTTACATTAACTTAAGTACGTAGAAAAAAAAAAGTATATTTAAAAAAGGCAAAAGAAATATTCACTTTGTTTCTACTTCCTTTGGTAATAAAACAACGCAACAAACGACCGATACATACAACGACTCACACACACAACACTAATAGGAGAATAATGTTGTAAAGGAATTTAGAATTATTTATATGATTAAAAGTATTATTTATGTTAAGAATAATTTTAAATTAAATCCTCGTACTAATTCTTCTACTTACTTTGAATTAAGGGTGTTTATATGATTCAACCCATTCCACTGACACAATCCTAGCCCAAAATGGGTTAAGGCTATAGAATTTAGACACAACGTGTTTTTTGAAGACGAGTTCATGTTTAGGTTATCTCAACCAGACCGAATATCCAATATTTTCTAAATTTTTTAAATAATTATGTACTATTAATGAGAAAAATAAATCAATGGACAATATGTTATTTTTATAAAAGATATTATAATTATATTGATATTATTTATCTTAAAATATATATTGTAAAATGTATCTTAATTATAAATTTATACTTCTTAATTCTACAATTTAATTATTCATAATGTCTTAATTATAGGTTCGCAAAGACAAAGATATAACCTGCTCCAAAGGCATCTTACAAATATTTTTACTTTGTATAATAAGTATGGAATGATTTTCATATTTTCGAAACATTAGATCCAATTATTTTTAATTTAATACATTTTTATAAAATATAATTAAGAAGATTTGTAAGAAAATTTGTAAACTTAACAAAAAAAAAAATGGGAGTATTTTCCAATTCCTTGTCTGATTCTACATTTTTTTGGTTAGAATATTGTTCGATTCTTCTAAGGGTTCGAGAATCACTCAAGTTTGTACTATTTTAATTATTATCATTTATATTGTTAACAAATCGAGAAAAATTTATAAAAAAAAACAAACAAATCGAGAAAAAAAAAATGTAATCTTATCCGGCCCAATCACAATGATCTTTCCAATTTCTTATGTGTTTTAGTTGATCTTATTATTGCACTTCACGTCTATCCTATTCATCCAATATTCATATTTATAAGTAACAACCAATGCAAAAAACGACTTTAAAAAAAGTGAAGGGCGGCTACTGGTATATAAACCTAAATGTTACACATAAATTCCTCGTGTCACAGTGCTGGCAACAGCAATGAATTGCCAAAGTCTTGTACCAAAACTGCAAGCAACATCCAATAATATATATTATTCATATCCATATAATAAGGAATTGTAAGAAACAGATATTATAGATCACACCATGATATTGTTGTACCTTATACTTTTCTTCTCCTATAACATATCGAAATCATTGACTTATTGGCATAGTAATAGTTTTTTTTATGATGTAAGACATATATTTGATGATGTTATTGCAATAGTAATAGTAACAATAATAATAACCACCAAATCAGCATTGTTGTCATGTTCAATGACTAAATTCATTCTATTCATCACTTCTGCTATGAATCCACCACAAGAGATTGGTCAAAGAATTTCCACCATCAAAACCTTTCAGGCTTCTTATCTTCTGCAGTGCACTTTCATTGTCATAAACCCCTTCAAGGGCATACACAAACCCCTTCCATCCTTCACCAACACCACCCTCCCTATCCAAAGCAGGCAAAGTCCACTCCACAAGCTCCTTCACATAGTCAACATTGGAGAAAATGGCTTCAGAAATAGGAGCCAATGGTAAGAGCTGAATGCCAAGCCTACACTCTTTCCACTCAGCAGGAGCAAACCAAAGTCCAGTGTCCCTCTTGTTAGACCATAGAACACCCATCACCCTATTCTCTTGTGTAAACTCTTTCTCATACAAAGTACCTCCCTTTTTCACATGCCACCACATTTTAGTCCCTTCAATTTCCAATGCTGTGAGTGTTGATCCAAGTGCAACAAGAGCCGCATCACCATATGCTAATCCCATCAAAGCAGCAGAATAATATGCACTGACAGCCTCACTTGTGCTCTCTTGATTCCTTCCATCTGTGAACTCAGTTAACCCTCCAGCCCAAGAGTGAAGCACATAAGGGTCAAAACACCTTAAACGTGTGTAATTGGAGTTTAATTTTGTGTCCAAGTTCAAGAAGTCTTGCACTATTGAATAGGCTTGAGGCTTGTACTTCCTACCCCATGCTGGATCAAGCTTAGTGAGCACGGCAATTCCATAAATGAAGTACCCCAAATGATAGTGGTGATCATTGTAAATGCCAAATCCAAAATCACCACCAGCATCAGTGGACCCTTGTTGGGTAATAATGCCACCCCATTTTTCATCATGTAGGAATCCATTCCCACTAAAAGTTCCCTCCAACCATGGCTCAATGGTTTCTTTCAAAAACTTCCTAACCTTTGGAATCACATCAGGGTAGTTCAACTCCTCAGCAATCAATACCAACCTTGCAGCCCTTGCAATCAACTTCCCATAAAAGTATGACTGTGTTGTTGTTATTGATGATGAATCTAGGCTCTCAACATCTTTAGAAAGGGCTGAGAAAATCTCATCATGGGATTCTTCTTTGATTCCCTTGGTTGAATGCCATGTTACAAACAAAGGATCTGTTTTCAAAACCCATGAATCCCCAACAACACCAACAAGATCCCCATCAATGCTTTTATACTTGAAATCTTCAAGAATTTTGACATTATTGTCTCCATTCTGAAGAAGCTGAACATGGAGAGGGTGAGCCAAGAGTAGCATATCCCCTGACTCTTTCTTCTCCCACTTATATTCCACACAGAAAGGTTCTCTGAACACAGCTTTACCTGACACGGGGTAACAAGAACTATACTTGTCAAGAACAGCCTCGTGTTTCGAATCAGAATCCGGCAACAAAGCTATTCGGATTATGCCAGAAAATGCATTAGAAGTTATCTCAGAAAGGGTGTGGCTCAACTTGATGGGGGAGTTAACATATATAAGCCATGTTTGACCATTGTTGAACTGAAAGGTGTACTTGGTGTTGGAGTCATTTGAAGAGAATGAGAGAATGGAATGGATGGTGGTAATTGAAAGAGGAGTTGGTTGAGTCACAGAAACAGTCAAATAGGGGCTTCCCCTAACAAGGAGGAAGCTCAGATTGGAAGAAGGGAAATCCAAGGTGACACTGAGATCACTGTAGGAGGAGATAATGTGTTTACCAGGGGGACCTTGTTTGGGACCTTGTGGGGCTGAAATGGTAAAATCAGGATTGAGGACTTGGAATATGGCAGCTGAACTGGCTTGGCGAGAAGGGTATGAGAGAGAGAGGGAAGAATTGGAGGATTTGATGAGGTAAGGGTGAATGTATTCTTGTTGGTCACCATTTTTTAGGACAAAGTTTTGGAAGAAAGAGTTTGTGGGGAGTGGACTTGAAAGAAGGTTCGAGGAGAAGAATTTGGAGGGATCAGGAAGAACAGTGGATTGTGTTTGAGGGAAGATGTAAGAAGTATTGGTTTGGATGTTAACCATTGTTGCTGAAGGTGGGGGAATTCGAGTGTGATTATGGTGATCAATGCTTGAATGGTGATGTTGAAGGTGGTGAATGGTGATCATAAGTATATATGGGTTTTTGAGTGTTTGAGTGGCTTGTGATGAATGTACTTGTTTCTTAGACTTTAGTGTTTTCATTATTGGCGGCTACTCTATCTACAACTTGGTTAGTTATTATAATGTTATGAGTAGGATAGCGGGGTTTGTGTTTTGGATTTTTGGGGATGCTTGTTGGGTAGTTTACCATAATTTATTGATTTGGTGAACTGGATTTCAGCACAAGTTGAGGCTAAATTTTTGCTTTGGTCAGTTGATGATGAGATTTAGAGAGTACTAAATGATTCTAATGAATGATGGAAGGGTGTGAGTAAATAAGATTGAATGATTGATTAAAGGGAAGGGAAACTTAAGGTGCGTGAATGTGACCATGTCCAGAAACAAAACCGAAGTTTCTCAATGGGAACGTACCAAATTCAGACCCAAAAATGAAAAATTAGTACCCCACATAAAAACAAAGTAATGTGTGCACAATTGGAAGATTTGAACAAGAAGATAAACACGAGTCAGTCAGCACACATATGAATCATATTCTACGTGGAAGTTGTGATGGCAAAACCAAAATCCATGATTCTTTCGAGAAGCCTTTGCGGAATGTCTTACCAATCCACTTCCATTGGTTCGTTAATTAATTAGCTATAATGTTTGTTGTTCTTTGAAGAAGCCTTGACGGAATGTTTTACCCATATCCACTCTGTAATAGGTTACTTATCTTTCGTACTATTATGTAGAAATTCTTGTATACTTTTCTTTTTTGCTAAAATATAATAATTCTTGTATACTTCGAGAGTACTCCAAGAAAAACGTAAACATGATTAAACTATATTATTAAATTAAATATAAATGGTTGAAACACAAGGCACGTATGAATTTTTCAAATTCATCTAAAGAACCAATGAATGCATAGTGCCACTGCCAAAATATATAGCAAACAAGTTTCATTTTCAGCATTGTGGTTAGTCACTATTAGGAATGTCAGAATATTCCGATTATTCCATAAATGAGTAAAATAAATATTTATTTATTGGGGATGGATTTGGAGCATATATTTACCTGCAATAGTTAAATGGAGATGAGTGTGGATACGAATACTATAATATTAGTCTCATACGTACTATATAGATTAGTTTAATTAAAATATTAAATATATACATATATATATATATATATATATATATATATATATATATATATTACTACTTATTAATTTGATGATAATTGATAGAAAACTTAAGCTTTTGTTGATGTACAATTAGACATACCTTTACATGAATTAAGATCAATACTTTAGGAAAATATTATAAATTAAGAAAGATTTAGTTTTGGAACTTATCACGGTACTGCACAAATATAATTAAATTTAATTGTAATAAATTTTTTATTACTTAAAATTTAAAATCAAAATAAATCATATTTCATGTAATGAATTTTTCTTTGTTTTGTTATTAGTTAAATGGGTAATTGAAAAATAATCTTAATCAATTAGTCATTGTAACTTTTGGTTTTTGAATTGTTAGATAAGTTACATATATAAAATTTAGTATATAAAATACAACATCTTATAAAAAAATTAATATATAAAATTAATTTAAACACAACTATGTACATAAAATTTAGTATAAGTCATATTAAAATATAAATAGACACAAATATATATATTTTTACCTCAAATATCCACATCTTATTAACACAAGTTCTTCATTTTAATATATTTGATTTTTTTTTAACTAATTACAAAATTGTTCATATAGAGTACTATCACATGTAAAATAAATAATTATAAGTTAATTAGTTTCAATGTATGCCTTTTGCAAGTCTTAAAGAATACCACTACATAATGTCGAAGTTTCTAATGATTTTGTTAAATGATGAAAACATTACATTTAAAAATGATTTGTTGGATAATTATGTTTATAATATTTTTTTATGACTTATGTTTGAATGACTTTAAGTTATATTTAAATGTTTTTAATGTTATCACATGTCCACATCTTATTAACACAAGTTCCTCATTTTAATATATTTGATTCTTTTTTGTTTTGAACTAGTTACAAAATTGTTCATATAGAGTACTATCCCATGTAGAATAAATAATTATAAGTTAATTAGTTTCAATGTATGCCTTTTGCAAGTATTAAAGAATACCCCCACATGATGTTGAAGCTTCTAATGATTATGTTAAATGATGAAAACATTACATTTAAAAATGATTTGTTGGATAATTATGTTCATAATAATTTTTTATGACTTATGTTTGAATACTTTAGGTTATATTTGAATGTTTTTAATGTTATGTTGGGATGATTTAAAAGTGGATTTTCAATTTAGTTGCAGTATTTTTAAATTAAATTAATTACAATTTTGGTCTCCCTATTCTAACATGATGCTTACGTAGATGGTTGATGTTAACTCCTTGGAAAACGTATCAATTTGTCTAAGTAGAAATTAAAATAGTAAGTTCGAGTGTCGAGTCCGCAAGGACTTTGATTATACTTAAAGTTTGTATATTTCTAATTTTAAGCGGATAATTGACTAAATTCAATATATGTCTAGTAATGATGCACAAAATGTAAAATTCAGCATAAATAAAGATAATTAAGTAGAGCACATTAAAGAGACAGAACACAAAGGCTTGGGGTGGTAATTGTCGGTTGATGCAGAGTTTCATGGCATGTTGGGTGCTCGAACTACCGAAACTACTTTTGATGTAATGTTAGAGATTTTTCACCATTTAACGTTATTCCAATTATTACCTTCATTCGCTAACATATCCTAACCGTAATCCTTCATGTGAAAGAGTCTAAATTACCTAATTTCACTTCCAATCCCTTAAGAATTACATCAAATAATTCACTTTAAAAATAAAGATGCATAATGAAGGCTAAATAATATCATTCTATCCCTAGACATGGATTACTTAGATGTTTTTTTTCAAGTTCTTAGGGTACAAACATTTTCCAATGAGTAAACCCTATAACATACATGCGCATGGGTGATTAAACCATAAACAAGACAATATACTGATAAAAGAAGCAATAATATTGAAATAACATTAAATGGATAGTGAGAATAATTACATCAAGAGTATTTGATTGTTGATCTCCTAATAATGAGTGGCTTAGCCTCTCATTGTCAAGAGAGGCTTACAAATACAAAAAGGAAGCAAGAGGAATGGAAGAAAATGGAGGAAATGCTCCCCAAGTGAGTGAGTTTCATCTCTTCTCTCGTGCCCTAGCCCTGTTTTTATCTAAATATCCCCTTTGGCACACTCCCTCTTTTTTATCTTCAAAACACTGCACAATCATATTTTTTTGACAATGAATGTGTACTAAGTCTGCATGTGTACACTAAAAGCACATGCAAAGTCTAGCTGGCATAAGTGACAGTGTGCTCAGCCGCCAAATGCACGCTTAACGTGCATGCACGTTATAGCTGGCCTCCAGATTGACTCCTTGTGTTAAGCAATTGCTTCACGCTGAGAACACTACTCCAGTTCTTCAACATCTTTCAGACCTCCCACTGTGTCACTTTCTACAAAAAAAAATAGAACCAAAACACAATAAATTTACTAACTTAAGCATCCACAAGATAAAAACTCAAAAGAAACTAAATTCCTAACTTTTTAACTCAAAAGAAGCATTAAAAGAGAGGAAATTTGATAATTGCTATGTGATTTAAATATACAAATTATGTATCCGTAACAATTATTAGTTGACATGACACTTATGTCAAAATGATTGAATAAAGTGAAAAATAAAAAGGATATTGATAAGAGTTAAACTCGTGACATTTTACTTAAAGACAAAATAATAAACCACTAAGATACTTTTTTAATTAATTTAATAAACACTATTTTACATGTATCATTAGTCAAGAGTTATTAATTTTTCCAGATTATAAAATTTGTAAATAAAAATAAAATAATTATATTTAATTTTACATTGTTTATTTTTCTTAGAAAATTTATTTTAATATAAATTAATAAATTATTATATATAAAAATGTGTTCTTATTTTAAAACTGTTTTCTGTAATTTATACAAATTACGTAAATTCAAGATAATATTTAAATGATCTAAAAAGCTTAAAATTTATTACGTTTTATAATTAAAATAAAATATGTATTATTTATATATAAAATAAAATTATATTATTTTTATAAATTATATAAAATAATTTATATAAATAATTTAATATTAATTTTTGTAATTTTCTTAATTTATGTAAATAGTATTAAATAACTTAGTCACAAAATAATTTTTTATAGTAAAAAAAATATTAACATGTAAATTTTCTAAAAATTAAATATTAAAATTATATTAATTTGGACAATTAGAATAAAATTAATTTACGTATTAAAATAAATTTACGTAATTTGTATAATTTAGAGATTAATTGATGTAATTATATTGATTTATATAATTAGAGCAAATGTAATTTATATATTAAAATCAATGTTATAAAATAATTTATATATTAATTTATGAGATTTAATTATAAATTGTTAAAATTAAAATAATAATATGTAAATTATTTAAAATAAAAATATATAAAATGATATAAAATAAAATTAAAATGATTTATAATATTTTTAATTTATAAAATTTTATAACTTGAAAAAAAAATAACTCTTTACTAATGATACATATAATATAGTGTTTATAAAGGCAACTTAACAAACCAAGTGTCTTATTGATTTATTATTTTATATTTGAATAAAAGATGTTCAATTTCTATTAAGATATTTTTTCACCACTTCATTTAATCCTTTGTTACATAAGCGTCATGTCATCACCAATACGTCATATCAAAGTCAACTCTTAACTTTAGATGATCAACTAACGAAATGATTAAAATTATTTTTTCTGAAAAATAGAGGGACCAAAATTATGATTTGAAATCATAGAGAAACTAAAATTGCTATTTAGCCTTTTTTAATTAATATTTTTATTGATTTGTTGATTTTATATATAAGTAATGTGTAAGTAATGAGTACAAGTATAAATATATAGATACCTAATAGATACAAAAATGAGAATTAAAATTATTACTCACACAAATATAAGTCTACAAGTGCAGCATGTCGCGACAAGTGTTGGCCACCAAGGTCCCTCTGTGGCCGTCGTAAACCGCAAAGAAATCTTAATTGCCACAATGTTGTTCCGCTGCCACCAAATTAGGAACCACCTTCATCGCATCCTCCATCACGCGCTGTCGCCCTATCACAGATATGAAATCGTGTGATGTGGCGGCGGCCTTAGTGCAACAATTGTCATCTTCTGTGGTGGGAACCAGAGTGAGTGCGGTGCGAGAGTGCAAGTGCAAAGTTTACGAGCAAGAGGTTGAGGTCTATAGAAGAAGAGAATTTCAATTTCTCACCTTTTAGAAGGAAATTAAAATTCCACATTTTTGGTGTCGAGGGAGATTGTTCAGTGTCGAGGGTAGTTGCTTTAACAAGTAGGAGGGTCGCTAGATTGTCGAGCCCCAAAGTGTGGACAAATATTGTCTAGTGTCGATGGTGATGACCTCGAGAGGTGTGAGAGTTGCAAGTTTGTCAAGCCCCCAGCCTAGAAAAGTGTTGTTCGGGCTACTGCTGTTAAGTTGTCCAAGGAGGACATGCTTTTTGTTTTGCAGGCAAAGTCAGACGTGTTAGGTAAGTGGAGTGTCTGTATTGGACAATTTTGCCCTTTTTTTGACTGTTGAACGCATTAAAGACAACCATTTTGCTTGTCTTTTGGTGCAGGCGAGTGCAACACATGTGTGTTACTCTTGTATACATTTTGTAACGACCTGCTACAGTATTACTAACTCTAATTGTGCAATTTTTGAATTTTAATGAAAACTCCATTAATTTAATTACAAAAATGGTGGTAAATTATTCGGATGTATATCTTAAACCATCATATGTCAGGATATAAGTTGGTTGTATTTACAAGTATTTATGCCTGAAATGTACATATCCATCAAAAAGAAATCAAGAGACCAACTAAGAAATAATTGACTATCAAAACACAACTCTTTTCCAAAAAGCAACCCATTGTCATCACGAATGCTCAGTGGCTCCAACCAAAAAGAATCTCCTTCTAGAGTCACCTAATGTTGCTCATCTGCTCACATGAACGAAGGTCCACAATCATCATAGGTACCAACCACACGGTACAACAAATGCAATGGTGAGTTTATTATATAAAACCAACAAGCATCAGGTAACAACAATTGGAAAAGAAACAACAATAACAACCACAATCATTACCCAAGATCCATCAGTCCAATACACACTTGACACACCAATCATCCAATTCATTTCATAATTCAAACAATCATGTTAAGAATGATGCATGCTCCTAATTTCACTCTCACCAAGCAATGTGGTACCATATCCAGGGAAATAGCCTCTCACGGGAAAATGATTCATCACCTATTAGGGTCATCATGTCCTGCGCTGGCCATTCCCCCCTCCCCCCGGGTGATCAGCCAACGGCGCTAGAGAATTTCAAACCCAATGGCCCCTTAGTACCTGCATTTTCAGCCCATAGAAACCCACAGGTACGCACATGCCTTCATTCTACTTCCATCAATGCAATATGAAGTATGAAACATGGGCATCATCAATGCATGACCCCGCTAGGAACAAATCCTTCCTCGCAAGAGTAACCCGTCATGCACCCCCCATGTACATACATAATACACCAATATGGGCTCACCGATACACTGACCGTGACTAGGAACAAATCCTTCCTCGCAAGGGTAACCAACCGATCATTGCATCCCACGTGGACATACACATCATACAACCATGGCACCATCAATGCATGACCTGGCTAGGAACAAATCCTTCATTGCAAGGGTAACCCGTCATGCACCCCCATGGGTATCCATGTGTATCCACACCACACAATGACATTATCAATATCCACATCCCATCATCTAAATATCATCATCATTAGGGGTGTAAGTAGGCCAGGCCAAGCCAGGCTTTGATAGGCCTGAGCCTGGCCCGCATCATTATCATTAAGCCTAAGCCTGGCTTGTTACCTATTTAAAATAAGTTATTAAGGCCTGAGCCTAGCCTGCATAAAGGCCTGGCCTGGCCTGAAAGCCTGTATACAAAGCCTGATTAAATAAAAATAAAAGTAACATAATAGATATATTTCTTTTATAAATTTTAAATTATCAAATATGATCTTATAAGTTATAAATATGTTTCTCTTAATCATTTTATGAGATTTTCAAGGTGATTTTTTGAAGTGGTTGATCATCTACCTTCATAATAAGGAAAAATATTTTTTAAAAAATAAATATATTATTTTTAAGTTTAATATATATATATATATATATATATATATATATATATATATTAAATAGGCTAGCCTGATAGGCTTAACATGTTTTTTTTTTAAGTTTGAGCCTAACCTTTTTATTTAAACAGGCTTTTAAAAAAGCTTTTACCTGGCCTTTATAATAAACAAGCCAGGCCAGACTAGGCTTTAAATAGGTCAGGCCAAATGCCCCTAATAGGCAGCCTGACCCATTTCCACCCCTAATCATCATACATATCAAACTCATATCATTTCAACATCATCAATTACATCAACATTATCTCAATCTCAATATCATCAACGACATCACAAACAATCACATTTCACATCTATACATAATACATATGCATGAGATTCACATTCCTTAGGTTTTCAGACAACCAAAATTTCATACATTCACAATCCATATTACCACGAGACTGGTAATTTAGGAAAATTCTAAATTAAAGAGGAGGACTACAGTATAGAAAACAAAAGCTTATGCCCATTTAAAAATTTAGTAAAGAATGAAATAGAAAAATATATTATAAAATTTTGGGCAGAATCTCCTATGTAATTAATTAAGACTTTTCCCAAAAATCCAATCATTGCAACAACAACATCATTCACAGTTTTATCCATCAACAAGCAAATTCATCGCATCCCATTAGTTAAAAACATAGTTTTTCTTGAAAGTGAGCACACAATAGGAACAAACATACATCAATAATAAATGTATCGCATCCCATTAGTTTAAAACATAACTTTTCTTGAAAACCAGCACATAACAGGGACAAGCAGATATCCTCATAGTTGGACTCCCTAGCCCCCAACTATGGTACCAAAACTATAACTAAATAATAAACTTCTCTTACTTAACTAGGAGTTCTCTTGTTAAAACCTCGCAGTGTTATTTTGAGATCCTTCAATACGCGTGCTTGTCTGAACGCAGAGCTCTATATACCAAATCGAAGATAATTTAGTATAGATTTTAAAGGCAAGGTCAAAATTAACAATTGGGGTCAAATACCCACTCAAATCAAAAAGGGGCTAAAAGGGTGTTTTGGAAGTCTACATCAAAAGATATCATTTTGAAATTCCGATCACACCAATATGACCGGGGCTCAACAAAGATCACAAAAATGCAATCCATTTTATAAAAAGGAGATTTTTACAACATCTCATTTTCAAAGGGTTTTCAAAGGAAGTGGTAAAACTCCCACAACGATACCCAAAAGGCAAGAGACACTAAGAGAAGCTTAAACTAGCTAGGAGATGATAAAGGAAACCAAGGTTACCTCAAAGAAACCAAGAAAGAAGGATTGGAGGCTTCGTTCTCTATCGAAACTTTGAGATGAGTTTCGAAGATTCCGCTTTGATTAAAGTGTTCCTCTTCGTGCGACGATCCAACAATAAGCGGCGGTGCCTCGTGGTGGTCATCGGTGGCCATGGTTGGTGGAGGAAGAGGGGGAAGGGGTTGAGTGGCTTTTGGAGGAAGAAGGAAGCCATTTTTTCATCATTTACGTTTCTGTTACTATTTAAAACCGACTTGACTAACCAGACAAGCCAAAATGCCTGTCAAAATTTGCCTGGGTGAGTTGACCCAATTTTAAAATTTCTTCTTCTGTGAAAAAATAATATCTCATGCTTTAGATGATATTTCACTAATCCCGACGGTCAAAAGTTACATATATGGGTTAGGAGCCTATCTTTAAAATCTGAAGGTGATCCAATGATTAACCAATCCAAAATTATGATTTTACTAAAATAGGTTTTGGGTCAAACTCGGAATCACTCAATTTCAACGCAACTCAAACAAACTCCACTTAACATCCACACCAAGCAATTACACAAGGATAATTTACACAATAATTCAACTAATCTAAATTAATCAAATAATCAAATAATACAAGAAATACATCAAACATCTATTTTCAGTTATCAAAATTTCAGGGTGTTACATGTTTCACTCGTGGAGTGGGCACATACAGGAGATGCGGTATATGGGTGAGTAGGGTTGCATCGTGTTGCTAACTTTTAGGGCACCATCTCAGATCCTGTCAGTTATCGAAGAGTTGAGCCTCCACTTAAATAGACTGGACATTTTATTTTTTTTTCACCGCCACTTTGAATTTTTGATCTCTCTCCTGAAACTTCCTTGCTTTCTGCTCACGATTCATGATTTCCCCTTCTCCTTCAACTGTCGTCTTTGCCTTTAATGTACTCCTTCTCTTCTCCATGTCTTTCATCTTTGACTCTGCCTCGGAGGAGACTCGCCATGGGACTTCTGATAATGAGTCCTCTTTTTCTGAGAGAATGGTGGACTCGCGCCGTGTTGGCAGAGGTACTTCTCACCTCTGTAAAAGGGCGTGACCTTCTGCTGCCTCTCTGGACGAGTAACCCGTTTTAGTTACCATGATTATTCCCCTGTCTTCTTTGGGGGGATCAAGAAGTAGTGTTGGCAGGGACGCTAGGGCTTCCCCCTGTGTTAGCCACAGTGTTTGGTCGCTATCATGCCCTCCTCCCGTCACTGGCTATGAGTGGGTGAAGGATGGTGTTTTGAAATATCGATTCTCCATTACTTCTACTGCGAGTGTTGTAGCTCTAAAACATAAACTGAGGTTGGCTAACCTAGAAGACTCTTGCAAGATGGTAGTCTAGGCTTGGGGGAGTAATCATTTCCCTTATTTGAGGGCGGTGTTGAGTAGTCCGCCCTTCTTTTTCATGTACAGATATCTCTTTGAGGTCTTGGGTTTGATTCTTCCCTTGAACTCTTTTCAATGTGCTCTACTTGAGTATCTAAATGTAGGCCCCTCTCAGCTTTACCCCAATAGTTGGGCTATGGTGAAGGCCTTCGAGGTCCTATGCCTTTTTTCAACATTTGGCCCAGTGTGACGGTGTTTCTTTATATTCTTTCAAATGAAATTGACAGCTAAAATAGGTTGGGTTTCCATAAACAATGTCTCCAAGAAGCTCTTCAAGTTTGACTCGAACATGTTTCGTTGATTCAAGGACCGTTTCTTCAAGGTCCTAGCTACTGACGTCGTGGCTGATGAGTTGTCACTGATGTTCAATTAGAACGGGGAACCCCGCTTCTCGTTCTACTAGTAGTCAGACCCTACCAGGTTTAAGTATTTTGATGAGGAATTATTGACCCTTGTGGAGAGGGTTGACAAGGCTATTTTGGAGCAACTGCCGGGCTCGCTGGATGTGAGGGCCATCTTGTCCCTTCCTTTAGCGGACGATCCTCTCGCTACCTTAGATGGTAAAGTATTTTTCCTTGTCTTCTTTTGTGTCTTATGTGATTTTTGCTTGAATTGACCCTTACTGCACTTTGCATGGAGGCCTCTGGTGAAGCAGGTCAGACCTGTTGGTGGGAATGTGTCACCTTTTGCTGCCAATCCTCCTGCTAGAGAAGAGGGTCAACCTGCTGCTAGGGTTGGCCTTGATGATGAAGTTGTTGAGGTCTCCCCTAACATGCCTTCCTATTTTTCGGCTAAGAGGAAGCATAATGATGATGTTGGGGTGTCAGGCCGCAAGAAGTCAAGGGTCCCTCTAAGCCTTTGCGCTATGAAGCAGGTTGCCGGGTTGATGTTCGGCTCAGGTCGCCCTTCTGCTGCTGGCTCGTAGGGTTTGCCTTCGACTTCGTCTGTCGTCTAGTTTATTTCTATTGCTCCAGCTCCTCTGAATCCTCCTTTCCTGTCTATTCAGGAGGTTTCTACTTCTCATTCTGTGTGGTCACTGCACCAGTCTTATTATGGGTATTGCCTCCACTACTGTTACACATTTACTCAGCGCTGGTATGACAACCATGAGTGTTTCAGAAATGTTGCCTCCTTCCTCTTCAGCTCCACTTGTTCCCCCTTCAGCTGTTTTGGCATCGATGATGCCTTCCTCCTCTTCTCACCCCAATGTCTCCCTTGATCATGTCTATACTTCCCATGATACTGACTTGGTGTGGAGCATGGGGTATAGGCCGAAGTAGAGAACTCTGACTAACTTTGTGTCTTCTTTTGACAAGAATCTGATCCTGTTAATTGGGGTTCAGAATGTGATTGATTCTATGAAGGTCTTCCTCTAGAGAAGTTTGGCTATCTTGGAGGAAAATAGACAAAGGCACAAGGAGGCACTAAGCAAGGTGGCGTCCTTAGAGGTTGAGGTTGTTAAATGGAGGGCCACTACTCAGACTGTTTGGAGAATGGAGCACCCCAACATAGCTAATGCCACTGTCACCTTTGCTGAGGCAGTTAGGTCCAACCACTAGCTGTCGTCCAAGGTTGGCAGTGCTCTTGCCAAGCTATTGTGCACAAGGTTGGATGGTGACGAGTTGGTTAGACGCTACAAGTACTTGTTGAAGGAGAGGAATGACTTAGCTAACAAGGTGGAGAGCGCTGCTGCTAAGAAGGACGAGCTTGCCAAGGTGGTTGCTGACCACGAGGCCTAGTTGAAGGAGTTGAAGTCTAGGCTGGAGAAGTCCGAGCACAGGGCGTCAAAGGAGAGGGAGACCAGCAAAGAGCTTGAAGAGAAGCTGCTGGTGTACAATAAAATCATGTCCACTTAGGACATGTGTCACCTTCTTATAATTTTTATTTTCTTTTTTAAAAATAAAAAATAACAACAGCTGGGACAATGCCTTTTCACAACAAAAAATTATTCAAAATTTGAATTTCTCATCAATTTTTTTCCTACCCTAAACACTTAGCTAAAAAAAAGCCATTTCTCTTTGTTTTCATATTGTGCCTTTTTTCCTTGCCTTTGTCAAATCTCTAACCCCCCTCTTACATATCTTTTTTCTTTTTTCCTTTTCCATTTTCTCTTCTCCCATCCCTTTTTTCCCCTCTTAATTTGTAAATCCACCAATTCTCTTTCCTTCATCTGTCAATTTATTTTCTCTCTCTTTTAAAAATCTCTCGCGCTTGCCTCTTCCCCATCTAGCCATTGTCATCGACACATTTTCTAACCTTCTTGGTTTGCGATTTGAAAAAGTACACCAATGAAATTGCTTTTTACCTCTCTATTTCCTTTCCCCTATTTTTTTTATATAAAAAAACAACTTTAACGAACCCTAATTGGCAACAACACTATTTTTGACCTCTTGGGCAAGGAAGATCAATAAACCGACTATGTCATCACTTATTTTTTTTGTGATTTTCATCTTCTCCTTTCACAAAAAAAAGCATTTTGATATTTTGCATTTTAGGAATAGGAATTGGAATCATAACCAATTGCTATGGCCTATGGGTACGTGTCCTCCGTTTCTTTTATTTGTGATTTTCATCTTCTTCTTTCATGGTATTTTGAGTTTCCTTTGTTTCCCTTAATTTTTTCCCTTAACTATAACCTGAGCATCAATTAATGCATATGTTATTGTGACTTTCAGTTTTTCTCCTTTTTTTTTCTCTTTTCATTTGGATCTTTTGTTTTCTTTAAATTGGATATCCTCAACTCCCCAATTTTTTCAAAACACAAAATCATTTATCTTTTTCAAATCTAGTCCGTATCTTTTTCAAATCCGTTATCTTCAATTATGTTGTTATTGGTGTTGATAAGATATGTTTTTTATGCATGAAATTTCTTTTCTTTGGTTATGTTGTTAGTTCTGTCTTATACACTGTGAAGTTTGGTTTTAAGTACAATTTTTTAAATTATTTATCTTTAGTTAGGTTGTTATTGGTGTTGATAACAAATGTTCTATTTTTATGTTCCTTTTTTCTATCAATTTTTGGATCCATCAAGAATAAATACTATCAAGGGAGTTTGGTTATTATAGGAATCAGAATCGGTTGTTGTGACATATTGGTATGTGTCCTTCGAAAAGGACAGGGTGAATATAAAATTTTATCACTAATAAAGATCAGGTACAGATACAAAAGTAGGAATGGGGACTAGAAAGAGGAACAACATACTCATTCTCGTCCTGTCCAATTGTCATACTTATTCATGATCATCACTTAATGTACTTTTTGGTGTTAAATAACTACAAATTCATATAAGATTAAAATATTTTTTAATTTTTTAATTATTTTATTTTTTTGTTTTGATTTTATTGAGTGGAGACAGGAAATGACATTTGTTTCCAATTAACTTACTTTGTTGCCTATTCATAATTAGCACTTATATATTTATTGATTGTAGTTAACTACATATCTAAATAAATTTAAAACACCTATTAGTATTTTTTTTTTTAGTTTTAGGTTTATTTTCTAAATTAAAAAAAATACTTTGATCCATTCACATGTCATTTTTAGATCAATTTTTCATATAATATTAGATTGTTAATCATAAAGAAAATAATTTATCTTGTTTATCTTTCTGTTGCTTGTCGATATTACTAAATTTAAACTCCATCTATGACTATTTCTATTTTGTAGGTATCATGTTTACATTCTTACTAACCACAATATAAATATCGATTCATTTAAATTTAAATATTGACTCCTTTAATAAGGATGATCTTAATAAAATAAATATATTATATTATTTATTTGTCTATAAATCATGCAAAAATAATCGAACGACCCGTGTAAAGATACGAATTTCGTGCTAGTGTAGCCTAAAATTCAATTCACTTTCCTAGATCATAATTCATTTATGTACCATAGCAAGATAATAGTTCCTTAACCGCGTAGAGTTCCATATATTTTGTACTTCCATTCTCACTTGGACAAGTCACTCCTCACAAATACTAACCGCACATCATTACGCCATCCCTTCCTTGCACTTTCCTATTGAGAAACCTCCCTGTTTTCTTTCTTTACATGGTCGAATTCACATACCTTGCTGCCCCCACATACCCTTCCTTAACCTTCAATCAAACCATTCAATCCTTCATAAACTCCCCCGCTTACCAATCTCATTCAATTATGCCCAATCCAAAAACCACACCCTTCTTCCTTCCCCTCTTCCACATCCTATGAAAAACCCAATCCAATAAAACCATTGTATTTGTCAAACCCTCCAACAACTCTCACCCAAAATTCCAAAATTCAAACCCCACCACCCAATTTAATGCTATAATCATACTTTTTTTGCTTAACCGACTCTGCTAACCAAAATCATATCAAAACCTCTCAAGACCTGAATTGCTTAAAATCAAGTTTCACACATATTACCCTATACAGTCATGATCTGATGTTACAACTTTTTTCTTATACTCGATTTTGTAAAAATTCAAAGAATAAAATTAAGCTTCCAAATATTGACCCTATAACAGCCTTCTCCGTAGTTGAAATTAATTTTTTTTAACAATAATATAATCATACTAACATAGTTTTAGTCAACAACCTAGAAAATGTTGAAAAAACTTAGACGCAAGGTTAGCACAGCTCTCACGAGTGGCTTCAGAAAAGGCTCCAAACCCTATAAAAACACAGCCTTCAAAATCAAAACCCCATCACCACCACGATCACCTTCAACCCCATTACCACCTCTATCACCACCACGATCACCTTCAACCCCATTACCACCTCTATCACCACCACGAAGATTAACAATGTCTCACACCAGAAATCACTCTCCTTTTCTGTTCCCACATGTTGATTCCACTGTTGTCCCTGACCCCTCCAATTTCTTCTCCCCAAACCTTCTCTCAAATCCACTCCCCACAAACTCCTTCTTCCAAAACTTTGTCCTCAAAAACGGTGACCAACCTGAATACATTCACCCTTACCTCATCAAATCCTCAAACTTTTCTCTTTCCCTCTCATACCCATCTCGCTTCTTCAACTCCTCCTTCATCTACCAAGTCTTCAACCCTGATCTCACCATCTCTTCCTCTCAAAAATCCCACCTTTCCCATGTGAACCACACCATCTCTTCCCACAATGATCTCAGTGTTACATTGGATATCCCTTCTTCCAATTTCAGGTTTTTCCTTGTTAGGGGAAGCCCCTTTTTGACCCTCTCTGTGACTCAACCAACCCCTCTTTCCATCACCACAATCCATGCAATTCTCTCTTTTTCCTCCAGTGAGTCACTCACCAAACACACCTTTCACCTCAATAATGGCCAGACTTGGTTTTTGTATGCTTCTTCACCGATTAGGTTGAGTCATGGACTCTCAGAGATCACTTCTGATGCCTTTTCTGGCATAATTAGGATTGCCCTGTTGCCTGATTCTGATTGGAAGCATGAGGCTGTGCTTGACAGGTTCAGTTCTTGTTACCCTGTGAGCGGTGAGGCTGTGTTTGCAAGACCATTTTGTGTGGAGTATAAGTGGGAGAAGAGAGGGTGGGGTGATTTGTTGATGTTGGCACACCCTCTCCATCTTCAGCTTTTGGCTGATAGTGGTTGTCAAGATGTTAGTGTTTTGAGTGATTTTAAATATGGGAGCATTGATGGGGAGCTTATTGGGGTTGTTGGGGATTATTGGCTCTTGAAAACTGATCCTGTTTCTGTGACTTGGCATTCTGTTAGAGGTGTGAGGGAAGAATCCCGGGATGAGGTTGTTTCGGCACTTGTGAATGATGTTAAGGGGCTGAATTCGTCGGCAATAGTGACGAATTCGTCGTATTTTTATGGGAAATTGATTGCAAGGGCTGCAAGGTTGGCTTTGATAGCTGAGGAGGTGTGTTTTCTTGATGTGATTCCCAAGGTTAGGAAGTATTTGAAGGAAACCATTGAGCCGTGGCTGGAGGGAACTTTTAATGGGAATGGATTTCTGTATGATAGGAAATGGGGTGGCATTGTCACCAAACAAGGATCTACTGATGCTGGTGCTGATTTTGGGTTTGGAATTTACAATGATCACCATTATCATTTGGGGTACTTCCTTTATGGAATTGCAGTGCTTGCTAAGATTGATCCGGTGTGGGGTTGGAAGTATAAGCCTCAAGCCTATTCACTAATGGCAGATTTTATGACTTTGAGCAGAAGATCAAACTCAAATTACACAAGACTAAGGTGTTTTGACCTTTATAAACTGCACTCATGGGCTGGAGGGTTAACTGAGTTTGGAGATGGAAGAAATCAGGAGAGTACTAGTGAAGCTGTTAATGCATATTATGCTGCTGCCTTGATGGGTCTGGCTTATGGTGACACACATCTTGTTGCTATTGGATCAACACTCACAGCATTGGAAATTCATGCAGCTCAAATGTGGTGGCATGTGAAAGAGGGAGATAACCAGTATGATGAAGAATTTGGAAAAGAGAACAAGGTAGTTGGTGTTCTTTGGGCTAATAAGAGGGACAGTGGACTATGGTTTGCACCTCCTGAGTGGAGAGAATGTAGGCTCGGCATTCAACTCTTACCGATACTGCCTATCTCCGAGGTCTTGTTTTCCAATGTTGATTTTGTGAAGGAGCTTGTGGAGTGGACATTGCCTGCTTTGAATAGGGAAGGTGTTGGAGAAGGATGGAAGGGGTTTGTCTATGCTCTGCAGGGTATTTATGACAATGAAGGTGCAATGCAGAAGATAAGAAGCTTAAATGGATTTGATGATGGAAACTCATTGACTAATCTGTTGTGGTGGATTCACAGCAGATCTGATGACGAGGAATTTGGTCATGGAAAACACTGCTGGTTTGGTCATTACTGCCACTAGTTATTGTTAATGATTTCAGGTATTTAAAAAGAAATTATGATAGTTTCTTGCATTGTACAAAAATAAATTTCTGTATACATCTGATGTCTGTTTCTTACAATTTTTATTCAGTAAAATGTGTGTTGTGGACTTAAGAATTTGTTCTCTGTTAACCCTCACTGTGTTATGAGGACATCATGGTTTAAGCTCATTAGCTAGCATCTGGCCTTTACTTTTCCATTGTGTGTTTTTTTGCATTTCCATTTTGAAGAGTACAGGCAGCTGTTAGCTGATGAATTCCTTCTATAGTCTAAAAGCATTAAGTACAATTAAGGAAGCACTAAATGAGTATTGACTAAAACTGCTGCAAGCCCTTGATTTAGGGGAGATCAAAATTGACTAATCTTGGTATATCATGCTATTTTGTTTTTCTTTTTTTTGAAATATCAGTGCATTTGACAGCAAGGTTAAACAATATTTCTCAAACTTTGGTTTTAACTGTGCTAAATGACGCTGTGTGATCCATGTAGCCAAACTCACCTAGTGAGATATGGCTTTGTTGTTCTTGTGGTGCATTTGACAACAGGTGAAACTAAGGAGGTTTTTGATGATGGAAACTCATAGCTTTGTGCAATCTCTTCACAGTGTCAAGGTGACAAAAAAATAACAATCTGTGTTTTCAACTGACACTCATTTTCTCTTGTTCCCTTCATTTTCTTTTTATGGTCAATTTGGAAGGAATAGTTAATTAAAAGATCTTAACTAAAAACCTGGAAAGTTTCTCATTAACATCTGAACTTTTCTTTTTGGGTACAACATTAACATCTTAAATCATCCAACTCAACTGTTTTAGTAGCCAGCAGTGATCTTGTTTTGTGCCATGAGGCATTAGATAAAACTTCAAAAAGTTTGAAAGTCTGGCTCATGATGGTGCAATCTGTGACAAAGCATTGAAAAGAATTAGTGTCTCAACAATTAGTTGGTATATCACAAAAACACCAAATTCCTTTTCAACCGTTGTAGCTTCCCTTGGTATTTTGTTACCTCATGGTATATCTTAGGTATATTTTTAATTGTGTGCTTTGGAATAAACATTTATTCCTAACTAGTTAATTAGTCAATTGGATTATTTAGGGGATTTTTGTTTGATCTTCTATGAATGAGCTGAATAGGTGTGATATAGAGTCATTGTCATGAAATGAAAGAAAACGCTGCTCATTCTGTTCTGCAACCATGAAGATTTGAACACAGGAAGGAAAGTAATGTTTGTTTTCAACAACATAACTTAATTATATATTTGTTTTAAATTCCCCATTCCACCAACCTATTCCTTTTATTTTTTCTTCATTATCTGTGTAATCTTGTATTTGGAAATGCTAGATAATGTTCCTATCTTTTGAAACAAAATTGTAATGTTATTTGCAAACCATTTTTCATTATATGGTTCTAACACATCTGCCATTTTAAATTGTAATTAATTAAAATTTTGATTGTTATTCCTAAAGCTTTGGCTTAAATCGAGTTGAATGACATAATGTGATCCATATAGTTGACTTTATCTTGTGGGATAAAGGCTTTGTTGTCGTTGTAAACTTTTGATTGTTATATGTCAAACTCCTTTCCAACCTGGTCTCTGCATCATTCAAAGTGGTTCTCAGATGTGAAATTATTATAAATTCAGCATTATTATACCTAGGGGCCAAAATTAAAAACGTCTAAGGATCAAAATGCTGCTCTCTACCGGCTAAATAGAAAACAGAGATATATATAAAAGGTTTGATTTGAAAACTTCTATTGGGAATCACCGAAAATAAGCCATGTATATATAGGGATTAATAATTGAATAAACATGTATAATAAAACAAGTAAAATACATTTTCCAATATACTATTTGTTTTTGGTATAGATCATAGGTATTTTACATGAAGACAATCATGTTTGAGTCATATAAGATCATTATGGATATTATAGTTCTCCTTTCAAGTTGTGTTAAATACTTTGAAGGAGAGTTATTTTCGTCCATCATGGTTTTATCCAAGTTGAATAAGATTGTTTTTTTCTGAATAATATTTGTGATCTGTACCTAAAAAAAAATTATAGTTTGCAAATAGCAAAATTACCTGCCCAAATTTCAGTAATTAGGTGACTAACAATATATTGATATCCTGGTCAATAGAGTTTGAAGAGATTTTAATCAGATTATCCATTTTAAGTTTTAAATCTTGTCTAACCCGTGTTCCTTTAATTATTCTTCTAGCATTGTTCCTTTAATTGACTAACCATTGTTCCCTTAACCGAAGTTGTGAAAATCGGAATAGACCGGTCGGTCGGACCTAGAACTGGTAGCATAACCGGTCCAGTTCTGTTATTGAACCGGTCATGCAGTTGACCCGGTCAAATCCGGTTAAAATCGGCCAATATCGATCGGTCGGACTGGTCTGGGTTCTTTTGTTTTTTTTGGATGTGTTTTTTTGGATTTTTTTTTAAAATTTTGGATTATTATCAATAGTTATTTTGAATTTTGGAGTATGAATGAACTTTTCTTACTCAAATAATGTTAGTTATATACTTATATATAATAAATGCATATATAATTTTAAAATTTTAATATATACTGGGTCAAACTGGTCTAATTATTGACTCACCGGTTGAACCACTGACTCACTGACCCACTACTTTGACCGGGTTAATGATCGAACCGGTTTTCACAACTTTGTCCTTAACTATCCATTTTAATTCCTAAAGTTTATTGAGTTCATTATCAGTTTATTGCAACATTTGAAATAATTGTATCGGTACTACTTTTTATACAATGTTTTGTACAATAAAAGAGAGACCTTGTGGGATAAGATAATCGATCTGATGGAAAGATATTAAAAGAAAAAAAATAATGTTATAGAAAAGTATGGTACCATTAATATAACTCTCTGAAATATTTTACCCAAGCAGCTATTTTTTTTAGGGTGGAATAGGAGGATTTTATTAAAAATAAGAAATCAAGCCTGTACATCAGCATATTTAGCCTCACTGTACCTGTTAATTAATTTTGGATTTAATTCATACCCATATACATTTCTTTAATCCCCTTTGTACCAAAAAAGTACTTGAACCCTTGCGAGTGAATTTATTCACAGATACACACAGCTTCATGTGATGCAACATCTGCCTTTTTACTCCACAAGTCTGATGAAGCTCTATTCTTTTTCTGAGCTTTTTCCTTTAGAATGTAGTCCAAGGTTGGAGTAGATTCACATGATGGAGATCGCTTAGGCTACTTCACCATGAGTCAAATTTGCATAAATGAATTTCTTGACACAAAAGAAACTGTTGCTTGGTGTTCAAAATGGAGTTAATGTGACAATGTAATTTGATTATGGAAAGTAATACATAAGCTTTATCGGTTATCTTAATGTAAAGCGATGAAACTCTTTGTTTTTTAATTTAACTCTTCTTAGTCGGTAATGACATTGTAGGATAATCAAGAAAAAACAACTGTGTAACCAGTTTATCTCTTGGGAACATAGAAGATGAATAACTTTATTGTATAGGAAAATATATCTCAAACTCACGTTTCAAAAACAAAATTGTATCAACATTTCTTAAGAATTGTGAAATAATTATAGGACTCATTTTTAAGTTCTGAAATTTTTGCATGCCCCATTAGAGAAAATTTGTTGAAATTCTTAATTTTATATGATATTATAGGACCTACCAAAAGGGAGTGAAACAACTCCATTAAGATGCTAAAATTAACTTGTACATAAAATTTAATAAAAATGACTTTTCTATAAGGGAATAAATTATTGTTTGAACAAGTTACAGAAAAGATGCAAGGTACAATATCAAATGCCAAACAACCTCGTCATGCCATCTCTTCCTTGCACATTCAAGCACCGAAAATCTTTCCGTGATCCTTACCCCTTTTTCACCACGCAAGCCAACGAATAGCATCATTTCTTCTTTTTGACATTTTTCTGTTTCTATAGCATAATGTGCACTCATAACATCCCTTCATTTTCTTTTAACAATTCCTTTCTTCAGACATTTCCAAATTCCTTACTTTTCTTTTCAGCTTCAGTTTTCTCTGTTATATAAAGCACAGTAACTCCAACCCTTTCTATTTCCATCCAACTAACTTAACGTCCACTACATCCACATCCAAATCTAAATCCAAACTCACCATGTTTAAGAAACTTGGAAAAAAGATTGAAAGAGAAATTAAAAGACCCTTCAAAAATCGACCACGACCACGACCATCATTTCCACCTCCACCTCAACGTCAACCTTCACCTCCTCTTCCACCACTTCCTCCATCTATATCTCCACCACCGCCGCCGCCGCCGCCATCACCTCCTCCTCTTCCCAAGCAACCAAATGCTCCTTTTCTCTTCCCTCAAACCCACTCCACAATCCTACCTGACCCTTCTACTTTCTTTTCTCCAAACCTTCTCTCTTCTCCACTTCCTACAAACTCTTTCTTCCAAAACTATGTTCTCCAAAATGGAGACTCACCCGAGTACATTCACCCTTACCTCATCAAATCCTCAAATTCCTTCCTTTCCCTCTCTTACCCTTCTATCACTTTCAACTCTTCTTTCATAACACAGGTTTTCAACCCTGACATCACCATCGCCTCCTCTGAGAGCAAAACCACCCCAGGCTCAAACACAAAGCATGTGATCTCTTCCTTCAGTGATCTCAGTGTCACTTTGGACATTCCCTCTTCAAACCTCAGGTTCTTTCTTGTTAGGGGAAGTCCTTTTGTTACAGCATCAGTGACATGTCCCACACCACTTTTCATCACCACCATGCATTCCATTCTATCACTCTCATCCAATAACTCCCTCACCAAACACACCTTGCAGCTCAACAATGGCCAAACCTGGCTCATTCACACATCCTCCCCTATCAATTTAAACCACAACCTTTCTGAGATTAATTCTGATGACTTTTCTGGCATAATTAGGATAGCAGTGTTGCCTGACTCTGACCCCAAGTATGAGGTAATCCTCAATAGGTTCAGCTCCTGTTATCCTGTGTCTGGAGATGCAGAATTCACAAAGCCATTCTGTGTGGAGTATAAATGGGAAAAGAAAGGGTGGGGGGAGTTGTTAATGCTAGCTCACCCTCTTCACCTTCAGCTTTTGAATGATAGTGATTATGGTGTGACTGTGCTGCATGATTTAAAATATAGAAGCATTGATGGGGAGCTTGTTGGTGTTGTTGGAGACTCATGGCTGTTGAAAACCGATCCGGTTTCGGTTACTTGGCATTCCACTAGAGGTATCAAAGAGGAATTCCACGAGGAGATTTTTTCTGCACTTTCTGAAGATGTGGATGGTTTGAATCCCTTGGGAGTAACAACAACATCATGTTATTTTTATGGTAAGATTATAGCAAGGGCAGCAAGGTTGGCATTAATAGCTGAGGAGGTGGCTTTTCTTGATGCCATGGCAGAGATTAAAAAGTTCTTGAAGGAGTCTATTGAGCCATGGTTGGACGGAACTTTTAGTGGCAATGGTTTTCTCTATGATGGGAAATGGGGTGGAATTGTTACTAAGCAAGGGTCTAAAGATTTGGGTGCAGATTTTGGGTTTGGTGTTTATAATGATCATCATTACAATTTGGGGTACTTCCTTTATGGAATTGCAGTGCTTGCAAAGATTGATCCAGCTTGGGGAAGGAAGTACAAGCCTCAAGCCTATTCGCTTGTGGCAGATTTCATGAACTTGGGAAGAAGATCAAACTCTAACTACACGCGTTTGAGGAGTTTTGATCTCTATAAATTGCACTCTTGGGCCGGAGGGTTAACTGAATTTGCAGATGGAAGAAATCAGGAGAGTACTAGTGAAGCTGTGAATGCATATTATTCTGCAGCATTGATGGGTTTGGCATATGGTGACACTCAACTTATTGCCACTGGATCAACACTTGCAGCATTGGAAATTCATGCAGCTCAAATGTGGTGGCATGTGAGAGAGGGACATAAACTGTATGAGGAAGATTTTACCAAAGAGAACAAGGTTGTAAGTGTTCTTTGGGCTAACAAGAGAGATAGTGGACTATGGTTTGCTCCTGCTCAGTGGCGAGAGTGCAGGCTCGGTATTCATGTTTTACCATTGTCTCCTATTACTGAGGCGTTGTTCTCAGATGTTGGTTATGTAAAGGAGCTTGTGGAGTGGACATTGCCCAATTTGAACAGGAAAGGTGTTGGAGAAGGGTGGAAGGGGTTTATCTATGCCATGGAAGGAACTTATGATAAAGAAAGTGCACTGCAAAAGGTAAGAAGCTTGAAAGTGTTTGATGATGGGAACTCAATGACTAATTTGTTGTGGTGGATTCACACCAGGGGTGATGTGGAGGAGGAACTTGGTCATGGAAAACAATGCTGGTTTGGCCATTACTGCCACTAAGCATCGTTAACTATAAACCATCTCAAGATGTTAAGGTGGTGAAAATATATGGCAGGCTAATTAATGTTAAAATCTTGCCCCAGCACCTATATGTTAGTGTGATAAGTATGTAGCTTATTAATTAGTGGATAAGTTTATAATTAGTATCATTGTAATGATAGTGTTAAAGGAGATATTTGTTAGTGTGTTAAGTATGTAGCATATTGATCTTATATACAATATAAAGATGTGTTTTGATGCGTTATATAATCAATATTAACAAGCATAAGATTTAGTTGATTATTATGCTTTTTATTATGTCAGTCTAGAAATTGTTGGGAATCTAAAATCATGCAAGTTATTTTTTGTGTTCCAAACTATCATTTGACAATATCTGACATTATACTTTTAGGGGCGAACCTCAATTATATTTGTATAAATAATTTTCTTATGATGCACCCTACTATTTCAACTGATATATATATTTTTCCTTGTTCCTCTCACCATTCCCTAACAATATTATGATTTTGAATAAATCTAAGGACTCTCTAATTCTTTTTTTTAGCAGATATCAACCACGGCATTTACATTACAACTCAAAGGCTTCGCATGCATGACATGCATATATAGACTTATTTCTCAGTCTATAACAAGCTCAATTGTAACACAACTCAAATAAAGTAGTACAAAACACAATAACATAATCTAAATTAAAACACAATGTATTAGGATTCATGCAAGTATTTGCGAATTGTATGTAACTAGCAAACAAAGACCAAAATATCTAAATTGTTTAAAATGGTTTGAACATTTATTTTATCACCAGCTTTATTTTTCAATATAAAGTTCTGTTGGTGATGTGTTCCCATGCATACGAATCACGACTAACCAATGAGATATTGATCAAGAACTTCACTAACTCTCTTTCCTGTGATGATTCTGAAATCCCTCAAATCTTCATATTAAATGGTCGATAGTGTCGTTCATGGTCAACTTCCACCAATTTTGCTGGGGCCTCAACATTACCATCCCTTGATGCTAACATAAATGCACCAAATGAATAACGAATACCTATTTCCTTGCATATTACACGATGCCTAGCATTCCAAAATTTTCCATTGCTCCAAACCTGTACAAAGATATATTTATTTTCAAGAGCATACATGGAGTGTACAAAATTAAAATAAGGTTCCTTTAATGTGATTCAAATACATAAAATTAACTTGTTAATCTATGCTTACGTGTCCAACATCTCCAACAATGCAAAGGAAGGCTCCAGGTATGGGAGGAACTGCCTTAAATGAGCCAAAATAATCTATCATCTCAAGATCACTAACAGTTTCATCATCTTGAAGTAGGGTGATAAATCCTTGATCTGAATGTAGTTCTACTCCCATGGAGCCTATATTCTTTGGGGTGACATTATATTTAATAGTCCTTAGGATGAATGGCCAGTTCTTGAAATCAGTATCCACTGTATCCAAAGACTCAAACATCTTTTGTGATACACTTGAAGCCAAGTCATGAATTCCTTCGCCATATTTCTCTTATTATTTGCCTATGAAGCAAACAAATCCAACATAATCAATGTTAAAGATATAATATCAAATTTGTTATTTATTTGGATTTGAATGAAATAAAAAGGAAAGTAAAAATGATAAATATACAGCTTAAATATATGTTTTTGGTTTCCGAAATATATTCAATTTTTTTGTCTTATATTCCATCTCTACCATTACGTTGACTCATACAATATAAAGGCAGATGAGGAAATTTTTTTCTAATGGTAGTACCTATTAAATTTCGTAATTTCTCCCCTCTCATTACTCTACCAAGCAAACATATGAAAATCTTAAAACATATCCCATTTCTTCTCCAAAATTACCCAACCTTAAAATATGGTCAACAACAACAACAATACATCTATTCCTTTTTTATTGGTTAAAAATACATTCAAAACACTATTCATGAAAAATCCCATGTATCTAATAGCATATTGTAGTAAAACTTTTCATACCATTTCACACAAACGGCTGAACTTAAAATATTTAGTGAATGATATATGTTTTGGGTCGATCTCTAACCTGACGCCCTTTAAATTTTATTAAGTATATTTTATTTATGATACATCATTTAAGGTGTGATATAAAATTATTTTTAAATTCAAATGATTATATAAGAAAAATCAAATATACAGATAAAGATAAAAAAATTTGTTGTTTAAGATGATTGAGACAGTAATGATAGTCTACACTGAAAGAGACATGGGCTACTAGAAGAGGCAGATCACACAGCAGCTCTTTAAAGTAATTACTAAGGCCCTGACGATTATATGGGCTACTAGATACACGCCAAAATTGACCTATAGATATAATAATTTAAAATCAACGATTCAGAAATCTTTTTATGATAACCTGTTGAATGATAAATTTGAGTTATTATGTTTTTGGATGGGGATATAAATAAAAGAGAACTTTGTTATGTACTCTGTTTCCACACCTTGCACTTCAATCTTGTGCCAAAGTTGGAATGTTTCTAATAATATATTTTTCTTATTAAAAAAAAATAGAAGAGTCAAATAATAACTACAAAAAGGGTGGCTCAGAGAGTAAAATAAAGGAACCTGTGATGGGGTGGCACATCCAATTGGGAGCAGTTCAAGTGCATGTGGTGATTCATGCATGTCATATATCCCTATGCCCTCGCATAGAGGGCTTTTTGATGAAAACGCTGCCCTATAACCACTGTGAGGTTCTGTCGGTTTGTTACGCATTTTTATTTCCGCGGGAAGGTCATGCAAGTATTTAACCACCGACTTCATTGAAGACATGAGTGTTAGTGGAATGGGGTGGTTGATGATCGTGAAATACCCTAGTTTCTCACATGCATCTCTTACCTTCTTGCACTCATCTTCCTCTGAAAGCTTCTGGAAATCCACCATTGGAACGATCGCCTCCATCTGGAAATTTTATTTTTACGTTACTTTGTTGTTGTTCTGTTCCTTTGGCTTGGGTGAGAGTGAATTGGCAAAACAATTAAAAGGAAGTTAACAAAAGTGGTAGTTAAAATGGATAGTCGTAACATTGATACATAACATATCTTTATATTATAAAAGTAATGTATATTGGCATAGTTTTTTCCGCTCAAAATGAAGGTTGTTTAGTAACTTAACTTACATATTTAAAAAAGTTATTGCACAATTAAAATTAATTAATTAATTAACTATTAAGGTTCATTTATTACATCATTAATGGATCACATAATGATTTTTAAAAAATTGCACCATGCATTAATTACATTTGTTTGTTCTACATTATTAACTAATTAATTTAAAGTTTTATGGAAGAATTACCTTATAATCACAAAAAGATATTATTCTATAAGAAATAATTATCTAATTTATCAAAATCAATAAAAGTGGTTAGATTGGTTAATATGTCATAAATTTTAATTTTCTTCCAAGACTATCTATGTCATTATATTGTTTAAGAAGTGATTATTTTTAAAAGATAATTTTCAACCAATAAACACCTTGTTTTATTGATAGCTCAATAAATACACTCACTTTATCATTAATAGACTTCACAATTATATATATAATTAGAGATAAACATAAAATTTAGCAATAAAGTTATCCTATATTTCTTATAATTAGGATTAATAAAATATTATCTTTTATTTTTTATATATAGGACCATATGTAATATTATGCATTTTTTCCAAAATTGCATGAAATCTCAATCCTCCACTAACTATAACTTAAAATATATATATATATATATATATATATATATATATATATATATATATTAATAGTATAAAAATAATGTATACTAACATAGTTTTTCCCCGCTCAAAATGAGGGTATTTTGGTAACTAAACTTACATGTTGCTAGAGAGACTATTAAGTTGCATTTATTGCATCATTAATGGATAACATAATGATTTCTTAAAAAATGCACCATAATTTCATTTATTATATGTTAGCTTAATTAACTTAAAATTTTACAAAACATTTGCTTTATAATTGCAAAAAAATATTGTGAAACTTTTTTAAAATAGCAGTGTAGCACCTAACACCCTAGTTCCCCATCTAAGACATAGCTAAACCTCCATGATACTACTACGGTCTACTGTTTGGCTTCTTCTGAAGGTTTCCCTTCTTGGATCTAGATGATCCATACCCATAAGTCTTCAACACTCGGTTACTACACTCCAAGTGCTTCACAATCTTTGCCTTCTCAACCAAGGAAGGAAATTCTTTGATAGCAATAGGAATAATTGTCCTCGATCTGCACCTCAAACCTTAGACCATATTGAAATTTCCTACATCTCCAAGCCTCAGTATTAGCCTGAGAGTAGTAACGAGCCAAGTGTTCAAATTTAGTTGCATACTCATACATAGACAAGTTTCCATGCTGAAGCTAGATGAACTCAACCTCATTTGCATCTCTAGCACTCTCTGGAAAGTACTTGCACAAAAAGTGTACCTTGAAGTTAAAAAAGTTAAGGCTTCCCCTCAAGCTTCCATTATCTATTAGGTTCCGTGCCACCAAAACTCTCTCTCACCAGTTAGCATGAACACCACGTAGGTAACCTTGTCCTTAGGACAAGGCATATCACGAAATATCTTCTTTTACTCTCTAATCTAATGATCAGCTATATCTGGATCAAAGTCTCCCGTGAACTAATCAGTAACACCTTGAAACTCCTGAGGAACAATATTAGGTTTTGTTTCACATTAGATTCAACTTAAAGGCCAAATGTAACCCAATCATGATGTAATAATTGAACTATCATTCAGGTTGTCTCCCAAAGGAACAAAGAAGTGAATAATTGTTTAACTAAGAACTGAGTTTTTGTATTTTTGTTTTGTGATGGTCACGAAATAAATAACATAAAATAATTGGAATAAAAATTAAATGACAATAAAATAATTAAGTAAAGATAAAATTGTAGTTGAGTTTAATTAAAGAGATAATCGCAAAAAATGCAAAAAAAAAATAAAATATTTCTAATTAATTTAAGTAATTATCTTCTTCTCCAACTGATTTATCCTTGAAAACTATCTTGCTCTTGATTTTCCTAGCTTTTATCTTCAATTTTTGCAATTTCTCCTTCTAGATTTTTTTTGCTAATTTTGGGCCTCTGGAGCTCTGGCTAGGATGACCTATTTTTCCTAAAAAATATAAAAAAATCCATTAAAAATAACTAAAACATAAAATTGTAACTAAGAGAAAGTAAAAACTAAATTTAAAGCTAATTTGATTCAAACCAAGGCCTAAAGTTAACTAAAATGCCAAATAAATGTCCCAAAATGCATATGAAAATCTGGCAAATTTGATGTTTATCAAACAACAGTTTGGTTTACCTTAGCGGTCGATCGAGGTGCCTTAAGATGAGCCAAAGTTGTTTGATGTTGTTGAGCCATGGTGGCACTTTGCTGATGTAGTGTAGCTACCATCATCTCAACTGCACGAGCAATCTGAGCATTGTCAGATAAAGGAGGAGAGGTCCTAGGTCTCGCCATCCATCCCAAAAAACCAAGATACATCAAAAGAAAGAAAACAAAGACCCACACTACTAGAAAATAGGTTTTTAACATGTTGTTTTCGACTTTCAACATTGATTTTTAACTGATATTTAAACCACCGATGTCAAAAGTATCAATGTTAACATTGAATTTCAAAAACCTATGTTAACATACATTACACAACATTGATTTTTAAGAAATTTGATGTTGTATAATAATAAACCAAAAAAAATGTAAAATATGCAAAAATCAACATCGATCTTTAGAAAAATCGATGTTGTCATACCTGACAACATTAGTTTTCATAAAAACTGATGTTGTGTTGCACACGAAATTATCGATTTTCCTAAAAATAGATGTTGTGTTGCAACCACAATATCAGTTTTGGAGAAACCGATGTTGTAAGGTGCAAAACAACATTAGTTCTAAAAAAATCGATGTTGTATAGTATTTATAACATCAATTATGCAAAAATCGATGTTGATAGTGTCTTTTTCACGGTTTTTCTTATAACTGATATTTTATAGTCACTTTCTACATCGTTTATTACATAATCAATGTAGAATGTCATATTTTAAAAAAAAATATATATGATCTATTCTCTTTATTTTCCTCCATGTAATATTAAAAGACACATTAAAAGTTTAAACAAAAATTTTAATCCACTTCTATTAACAATATTTGATATTTTCTTATATCAACAATTAATTTAAATACTCATACAATCATATATCCAAAAAAATATTGGTCCCTTTTTTGTATATATTTTGCAACAGAAAATAAAAAATAAAAAGATAACTTTAAATAAAGAGAACAAGAAAAATATATAAGAACAAAAAAATGTAGGTAACATAGGTGAGTCCACAACAATACATACCAATGTGGTGGGTAGTTCATATTATTTCCAACACTTTTTCACATGATATTTAGGAGCATCAGAACATCAATAGAACTCTAAATCGAATGCACTAGAAATGAGATATTTTATTTCTAGATACATGGGAATCTGCAAAACTCAATTTGTTTTCACTCGGCTGAAAACTAAAATCTGCATACTCGGCTAAATTTCATGTCACTCAGTAATGTTAGTATATGGATGTCCTAGAGACAATCTTTTCATTAGATTAGGACGTACATGTACTTTTCATATTGTCATGAATAAATTATAAGCGTTCTTTATCTTGTTTCATATTCTGTCTCGATATCATTATTAATATATGAGTAACTGGATAAAACCCTTGGAATAGAATAGGTATCTCTTGAGTATCAGTAATGGGATCACGATCATGAGGATTCAAGGATACCAAATGTCTACTCCTAAATTTTAAGTTCCTAGTCTAGAGACACTGAGAATGGGGATCAGTGATTTCGGGTAAGACTAGAACGACTTAACTACTTGTATGCAGATACAAGGTAAAGACCTCATGAGCTACAGACATGGAGATATCTTAGCTGAAGTTGTGGGTGGACCTATAAGAGTATAGCTCGCACTAAACGGACCCACAAAGAGAGCCTATGAGGAAATCTCACAGATAGTATCATTAGAGTAGTCTCTTATTATTTGGGTGTGTCTTTCCTTAGACCAGAAGTTTTCACCTAGACTGTGTTCTAGAAGACATGTTTTGATTGTATACTTTGTCTGCCTGAAACATGGAGACACATAGGTATACCTTTGGGCATGTCCTGAAAGAACACGAGTCTAGGGTGACTAGTTGAAGGAATTCGTCAAATCTCTGTGAGAGATTAGGTTATCTGTAAACCGGAGAAATCGGGATGACATTTACGGGACTCGGGAATCTATGCATAGTAAAAGAAATCATGAGATGATTTGCCTTTAGAGTCAGTAAAATTGGAGACTCTCTATTTCGTATTAAAGCTTACCCTAGACCGCAAGGGCTGATACGTTTCCTTACCCTAGGTTTTATGAGAAGGTAGTCGAGATGAAAGGAAATACATACGGAAACTAAATAGATTTAATAGGATGATCTTGTCATTTACCTAACTAGTTCTGGGGCAACAAAGCATTGCTAGTGTTCTGTGTTGTCATTAAATGAGTAGTGGCCTTGTTGGGCCCAAACTCATTTATGTCAGTAGCTATGCTAGGCCTAATGGGTCACACACTAGCACTTTATTGTCATGACATTATAGCATTAAAGGTTTTGGGCCTAATAATGGTTGTTGGCCCAAAAAAGAGTTTGGATACTTATCTTAAAGAGAGAGGGGCGCATGAATGGAGTTAATGGGCTTGGATAGTCCAAGATATTATTAATTAATTTAAATAGTTAAATTAATCATCTAATATTTAAATTTGATAATTTAAATTTTGAATTTAAATATTTGAATTTAAATATGAATTAACTATAGTAGTTAGTTTCATATCAAAAAGGAGAAGATAAGAGCTAGATTTGAATTTGAATTCAACTAGAATCTTATCATGATCATGTCCTAGATTTTAGGAAGAATTTTGAGGGCTGATTATGGGCTTATACACGGCTGATATATGATTATCTTTTGGCAAAATTAAATCCCAAGTAATTGACTTGGTCTTAGGAAGATAAGATAGGAGGTTGTTGGAAATTTTGAAATGCAACAACTCTATCTTATCTTCACGTGTGGGATGCTTCATGATCAGATTTTTTGGTTAAAAATCTGACTCAAACTCTTCTATAAAGTGTGCTATTGTTATCATAGTTCTTATATAATTTGAGAAAAAGAACCCTAATCTACTTTCCTCTATGTTCACGTGCCCCTTTGTGTGAGTGTTGGCTGAAAATTCAGCCACCAATATCATCTATTGGTGAGCCTCTTAGATAAGTAAAAACACTTTAAAACATAACCTTCTACCTCTCCATTGGTGTGTCTAGCCTGCCTCCTTTGGTGTTTGTTGGTAGCCTTCAAGAAGTGTTCTTGAGTTTTGACAAGAAGTGGTGTGGATCAACATTAGAGGGCTTGTATCTTCAAGCCTATCCTTGATCATCAAATTTCGAATATAAACAAGGTAACATTTATGTCCTAAAGAATGATTCTTGTGTGGTATGTGTGTTTCCGCTTTAAAAATTTTGTTTTTCTCACATGCCTTCGGGCTTCAAGGCCCTTTTCTTTCAAGTAATACCTCACTTGATTATTTCTCCCAACTTTCTAAGATTAATATTCTTGTCTATAAATTACTTAAGTTTGGATAGTTAAAAAGTATGTAATTAAATTATGCTATATATAGTTTTTCCCTAAATTGTTCCACATGTTTTGTAGTCTTTTGCTAGCTAATAGAAGTATCACGTTCTTTATATTACTAATTGATTATAGGAAATTCCTTTAAGCTTTCTAAGCTAGGCCTAGGATAAAGTAAATTAGAACATTTCCTACTTTAGATCAATACTTGATACCAGGACAATTCTTCACATATTTTTACTATAATAACATACAGTATAGTAGTCTCATTTAAGAAACCTCCATACGCTTTTATATAAAGTATAGATAGTATTTTGAAAAGCTCAAGTTTGTGTATAAACAAGTAAATTGCTAGTTCGTTAGTTGGAGTTTTATGACTACAAGTTGGACCTTAAAAATATCTAAGATCAACCATCCCAGTTCCCACTGTATATGCTATATAAAATATCTTATAGGTAAACTTTCATATATTAAGCTCACTAAATTGATTGAAGAACTACCACCTAAATTATGAGTCCTAAGACACCAATCTAGACAGAAACTTAATTGGAACGAAAAATAACAACTACCTACCGCAATGCAAACTTCACTATGCATCCTAATCAACTTCTCCTTCATTCAAGGATAAGCTAACCACAACTAGGCATGGCAACTTGATCCGCATCCATGGGCATCTGTCCGAACCCACCCCGATGTCAATGAGGAAAAACCGAATTGATCGGTTTCGGGTACGGGTTCGATATTTCCCCGCCTGTTGAATTCAGGGGCGGGGTCGATTTTGGTAATGCTGATATCCACCCCGCCTCCACCCCTCAAAATCACCCCCGCCCCTGAAAACCGGTGGGGCTAAAAAAATTGCCCCTGCACCTAAACACTTAAAAATTACTGTTAAAAATTTAATTTTAAACAACAGTCATAGCATAAAATTTGACGGCGCTAAGTCTCAAATGTATGTAATTACAATAAAATTTCAACATTAGATGTTCATTGTTGGAAAATAAAATTAGTTATACTCCTAATTCTTCAATAATTGGATGTAGTATTCATTTCTCCAAGTGGTTACCAATGCCACTTCTCATCATATCACTTGCATTATCACCTGGATAAACCATTAAACCATAAACCAAAATTATAATATAAAGAACAAACTGATCATTAAAAAATTGACATTCTTATATGGTATATACCTTCATCATCTGAAGCTATCTCATCAATCAAAGAACTACTTTGTGCAAGAATTTTAGATTTCAAAATACCTGTAGCAAATATAACATAATGCAAATAATTAGTTATTAAATTAGAAATAAATAGTCATTTAATAGGATAACTAACTTAAGTATTCAAGACAATACCATCAGCTTCAACACTCAATAACCAACTTCTAGTGCACATCAATGCCTCTAAAGTAGTCCAATGAAGTCGACTACGAAGAGGACATAAAATTTGGCCACCGGTACTAAAAGTAGATTCAGAAGCTACTTGTTGATATAGGAATAGCTAAGATATCCTTTGCAACTACTAACTTTAGCTCAATAATAACAAATTAATTAACAAAAAAGAAATTTTGAGGGATCAGGACTCAGAAGAGAGATATATATGTTGCAGTTTTGAAAGTAGAATTCTTACAATCATTGCTTCAATTATGCAAGGGAAGTAACCTATTAAGCCATGCATGTATACAGGAATATATATATATATATATATATATATATAGATAGATAGATAGATAGATATATGGTTTGGAACTAACCTGTGGCTGATCTTTTCCTAGGCATTGCTTTACTTGGAAGGAATAATAAAAATTGACACACAAAGTTCCTTTCCTTGTTCCTAGTTTGATCCAACTTCTGATGCTTAATTACCACCGATCACAATATTTTTTAAAAACTGTATTATATAAGTGTTGGGAAAAACTCTTTCCCTCAAATAGTCAAATACTGATACCAACGTTGGGTAAACACGTATCCTAAAAAATCAAAGGTGGGTTATCGTCAACCCTCAAATCAAATGCGAAAACATAAATAGTCAAATACAGAAGAGTAGAGATGGAGAAGAACACACTCAATATGTTTTACGTGAGAAAACCTTCCTTGAATTCGAAAAGGAAAAACTCACGGGATACTAGTCCAGGTCAAATATCCACTATAACTGTAATCCAGTTACAATGAATCAAACACACCATGTTGGTAGTACACTCAACCTCTCCAACAATGGTGATAATCAACTCTCAAAGTGTTTCACTCTGATCTCTCAAATATGCAGGCACGTAGGCTTGCTCAAAAATGGCACTCAAGAATGTCACTTGAGGCTCTCAAATTACAGAGTCACCCTCAACGCTTAATCTTTCTCAACGTCTGTGCCATTTCAGCTTTCTACGTCTTATCTCTCTTTCTCTCTTGCTTCCACCCTTAATGAGGGTATTTATAATCACATAATAGGGTTTAGGGTTTTAGAAACCCTTAATGGGCTTGGGCCAGCATTGGAGGAGTAACCCGATCCAACAATTCTCCCCCTATGACTTCAATGCATCGACTTCAAACATAACCCGACATCTTCAATGCAACAGGTTCAACTCAGTCCAACATCTTCAATTCTTCAAAACAACCCGGCTTCTCTATCGCGCGGGTTTGACACAACCTGTCAATGTGATAGGTGTATCATCAGTCCGGCCTCTTCAATGAGACGGGTTCACCAACCGGGCACCTTCACAACAATTTTCAAATTTCCTTGCTGATACCGACTTGGTCATCATGTCGGACCAATTCTGGTCGGTGTGCACTTTGGCAAGTGTGAGTTGTCCATCTTCCACTACATCTCGGATCCAGTGATATCGCACATCAATATACTTAGTGCGGGAGTGATAGGTCGAGTTATTCGCCAGATGAATGACACTCTGGTTGTCACCCTTCAACTCGAACTTGTCCTGTTCATGGCCGAGTTCCATGAGGAACTTCTTCATTCACAACATCTCCTTCTTTGCCTCGGTCAAGACAATGTGTAACATCCTCAAAAATTATATTATAAGTTATAATTATGATTTAATTATGAAAGTAGGATGAGAGTTGGATACAAGAAGTGTAGGATAAATTTTATTTGAACATAAGCTACCCAAACTTGAATCAATCAAAAGTGCATGAATGTTCCTAAGCCTTCAGCAACGTAAATATTCTTGGAATATTTGAGTCAAGGTAAAGTCAATGAGTAAATAGAATGAGACAAGCTGAGTCCAAGTTCTTGAATAATCTTTTAGGGATATCCATGTGGCAGCTACGTGCACATATGCCATTAATGAAGGGAATATTTGTAATGATGATTAGATAAAGAAAATCTAGATATTTTCTTAAATTGTGATGACTTAGTTAATTTAGAACTAAATTAACTACTAACTAAAGTTTCTTTATAACCAATTACCTTCCATCCTAACTAAATCAATCAGTATAAATAGTCTTGGCATCTAAGAAAATTCTGCATGTAAACTCAGCTTTCAAAATCTATCTACTACTGGTTTCTTGCACCATGCTTTTCTATTTCCCTTAATCGTGCCTTCTTTTCTACCACTTCAATCATCCGCCACTCTCTTCTTTTAAGACATTACTCCTTAGAGGAATTTCGCATGGAAGACGACCTTTACTCCATTTCTCTTTAAGAATCAAAACTCACTTGAGGTAAGCTAGGCTTCAATCTCTGATTTAGAATTTGTTAATATTAAGGTACGTGCTTAGTTATCTAGACTTAGTCTTTATTTAAGACGAAAAATCTATGTTTTAAAGGTTATTTTATGATAAATATATGGTGATTTTAAACCCAGGATAATTAAGAAATTATAATTAGAATTATTAGCTTTTTGAAAAGTTATACGTAATAGTTTATGCGTAAAACTAGTGAAACCCGGCCAACCCGGACATCCCGATCAACCCGGACATACCCGTCCTTGCTATAGTAGTCCAGATTATATGTATCCCGATCAACCCGGACATACCCGTCCTTGCTATAGTAGTCCAGATTATATGCATCCCGGTCAACCCGAACATACCCGTCCTTGTTATAGTAGTCTAGATTATATGCATCCTGGTCAATCCGGACATTAGTCTAGATTATATGCATCCTGGTCAACCCGGACATACCCGTCCTTGCTATAGTAGTCCAGATTATATGCATCACGGTCACCCCAGACATACCCGTCCTTGCTAAAGTAGTCCAAATTAAATACATCCTGGTCAACCCGGACATACCCGTCCTTGCTATAGTAGTCCATGTTATGTACATCTTGGTCAACCCGGACTTACCCGTCCTTGCTATTGCTATCCAGGTTATGTACATCCCGGTCAACCCGGACTTACCCAGCCTTATTATAATCATTCATGGTACTTACATCCTGGCCAACCCCAAAACTCGGATATTATTACTTATACACCCCCTTTTTATGATAAACTTAACCCGACCAACTCGGAACTCGGATATTATTACTTATACACCCTTTTTTTATGATAAACTTAACCCGACCACCCCGTACTCCTTAATCACTTTATAATCATCCCAGACATTAATCATATTTAACCATCCCGGATACAAACCATTCAGGTTGTACTCCCTGGTCATCCTGGACCTACCTTTCCAGGCTATAACCATCCCGGGTGTAGTCATCTCGGTCTTTGCTACCACGTTAGATAATCCATATACTAGTAAAACAGAAAGTATTATAGTTTATTTGTTAAACGACTAACATGAATTTCTGTAGCTTAAAGATACTCAATTATTTTGCCCAAGTTGGTAGAATTTTTCTTGGATAAGGTAGGTTGTTTTAAACTATTCTTCTGGTACAAAATGATGAAATAATGGAAATATTTTCCATAAGATAATATGTGAAGAATGGATTTTGATGGGTAAAGATGATTGATTCGAGTTTCCAAGTCTAGTACGAGATTTGTGAAACCGGACCTATGATATTACATCTATAATAAAGATGTAGAGAGATCAGGTGCTAATACATGGAAAATTATGCATGATTAGCGTAAGACGGCCGCAGCATTCCTACATACTGTACATATGTAGAGGCCATGTGGACTTGTGACCATTTCATTTCATGCATTCTTATAGTTGCATAATCATTTTATGGATTCATTTGATTATATTAATGATTTACTAACATACTAACGTGCTTGATGGTTTAGATTCTGCCTACTGAGAAATTTATTTCTCACTAGATTTATCCCATGTTTTATTTTAGATGACATCAATCATCTTGTTCCTTGATGCACTAGACATAGCATGGTATGTAGATGAAGTTAGAAATTGTTATGTTGTAACTATGTAGTCTGTTTTGCGTACCCACATCTACTTCGGAGCTCACTTTTCGATTTCTGTTTTTAGTGAAGCTTTTAACCCATATGACCCCTTTTTACAATTTGCTCCTGTGTACCCAAACCCGACCACAGATCACATAATTGTGCTCAATGAAGAGGATAGCACAAGAGAAAATGTTTGAAAAGGGATATGGGTTGTGTATTTTGTAAATAAATAATAGTGAATGGAGAACTCTGTTGCCATGATGAAAAGAAATGTAATGAAAACATGATATATATATTTATCTAGTTTCTTTTTACTTACCTCAAATACGTGTAAGAAATGTTATAGTACGTTACATGCATTAGATTATTTAATTAAATCTAAAGAATTTAACCTTAATAAGATAATAAATAAATATAATATATATATATATATATAGAATAATTTTAGGTCGTTACACAATGTACTCGGCCTCGGTTGTCAAAAGTGTCACACACTTCTGCAATTTTGATTGCCACGAGATTGCTCCTCCAGCAAATCTTATCAGATATCCGGTCGTCGACTTCCTCGAGTCGGAATCTCCCCCTAAATCAGCATCTGAGTAGCCTTGTAGCCCGACTTCACCATCTCCAAACGGGAGACATAACTCAGTTGTACCTCTCAGGTACCTGAAGATCCACTTCACTGCTTCCCAGTGCTCCTTGCCGGGGTTTGAAAGAAATCGACTCACCATTCCAACTGCAAACACCAGGTCGGGTCTAGTGCAAATCATTGCATACATCAAACTTTCAGCGGCGGATTGGTACGGGATCTTCAAAATCTCTTCTCTATCTTCATCAAATCTCGAACACTGCTTCTTATTCAGTTTCAAGTGCCTAGCCAGGGGAGTGCTAACTATTTTGGCCTTGTCCATGTTGAATCTCTTCAAAATCTTCTCAACGTATTTCTCCTGACTTAGCCATATTAGCTTCTTCTTTCTATCCCAGATAATCTTGATTCCAAGAATTTGCTTTGCAGGGCCGAGGTCCTTCATTGCGAAGGACAAGTTCAACGCCTTCTTCAAATAGGCAATCTTCATCTTGTCTTGCCCTACAATCAACATATCATCAACATAAAGTAGCAAAGTCAGGGAATCTCCAATCTCATACCTCTTTACAACTATACAGTGGTCGGCTTTAGTCTTCACAAACTTGTGCTCGTTCATGAAGGATTCAAATTTCTTGTACCACTGTCGAGGTGCTTGTTTCAAGCTATAGAGACTCTTCTTCAACCGGCATACCATCCCGTCACAACCCGGAGTTCGGAACCCTTCAGGTTGCTCCATATATATCTCTTCCTCCAACTCACCGTGAAGGAACGCCGTCTTCACGTCCATCTGTTCTACCTCGAGGTCCATCGAAGCCGCCATGGCTAACACAGTCCTGACCGAGGTCATCTTTACAACAGGAGAAAAGATCTCTTCAAAATCAAGACCTTTCTTCTGATTGCATCCTTTCACCACAATCCGAGATTTGTATCTCAGCTTCTGCCCATTCTCTTCAAGTTTGATCTTGTACACCTACTTGTTCTTCAGAGCCCGTCTTCCTTTAGGCAACCCGATCAACTCATAAGTCCGGTTTTTGTGCAGGGACTTCATCTCGTCCTACATTGCCTTCAACCATTTTTCTTTGTCTGAGCTCGTCATGGCCTCATCATAGCTCTGAGGCTCACCATCTTCAGCAATGATGGTGTATTCATCAGAAGAATACCTTGTAGCAAGTCTCATTTCTCTAGTGGGGTATCTCGGTTGTTCTTCTTCAGCCGCCTGAGAACCAGGTTCATCATGGTTCTCCACATCAACTCGGACCTCAGTATCTCGGTCCTCATCATCAACTCGGTCCTCAGCATCTCGGTCCTCATCAGCTTGTTGTTGGTCATCATTTCATTCATTTGGCTCTCCCCCTACTTCAGCTTAGACAGGAGGGACAGGTTCTTGTCATCGTACAGCAACCCGAACCTTGGGCTTTGAGATGTCATGAATTGTCTCATCTTCATGAAAGATCACATCTCGGCTTCTCACTATCTTTTTGTTGATTGGATCCTAAAGTCTGAATCCGAACTCGGTTTTCGGTGAACTGAGGTAAATACATTCCTTTTTCTTTGCATCGAGCTTCACCCTTTCATCTTTAGGGACATGTACGAAAGCTCGACATCCGAACACCTTTTGGTGATCATAGGTCGCTTTCCGGCCTGTCTAGACTTCTTCAGGAATGTCTCCTTCAAGTGGTCTTGTGGTGAAAGGTTAATTAGATCAACTGCGGTTCTGACGGCCTTTCCCCAATATGCTTTCGACAATCCGACATTGGATAGCATACTCCGGACCTTCTCTTTGATAGTCCGGTTCATCCTCTCAGCAAGCCCATTCAACTGCGGAGTCTTTGGGGGCGTCTTCTCAACTCGGATCCCGGCTTCACTACAGTAAGCTTCAAAGGGACCTCGGTACTCACCACCATTATCAGATCGAACCACTTTCAACTTCTTGCTAGTCTCCCTTTCCACTATAGCATGGAATTCTTTAAAACATTGGAGTACCTGATCTTTTGACTTCATCAAATGAACCCACAACTTGTGGGAATGATCATCAATAAAGGAAACAAAGTACTGAGCTCCTCCAAGCGATCTCTCTGACATAAAGCAAACGTCAGTATGGACGAGGTCTAGAATCTGCCTTCGTCGTCTGGGTTGATCCGGTTTCACAAACGAAACCCGGTGCTGCTTTTCAGCTAGGCAATGTGTGCAGCTCTCTAACACTTGGCCCTTCAACCCGGTCAATAGTTCTTTCTTCTCCAAAATCTGGAGTCCTTTCTCGCTCATGTGGCCGAGGCACTTGTGCCATAGCTCCAGGCTCTGTCCATCCCAGATGACATTGGTTTCTCCACCATTTATCCGTCCTTGCATCACATACAAGAAGCCTTCTTTCTTACCTCGAGCCACAACCAAGCTTCCCTTGATCAGCTTCCATCTACTTTCTCCAAAGTAGTTTACTAAGCCGACATCATATAGCTTTCCAAGCGAGATCAAATTTAAACGCATGTCAGGTACATGCCTCACATCTTTCAGCGTAACCTGACACCCTGTATCTGTGGTCAGGGTTACATCATCGACACCAACAATCCAGCTTGTCACGTGATTTCCCATCTTCACGACACCAAAATCTCCCTTCCTGCAAGCAGAAAAGAATCCCTCATATGGGGTGACGTGGAACAAGGCACTAGAATCAATAATCCAGGTGCAGTCATCATGGGCTATGTTCAACATTTCCTCACTAAGGAGGAATATCTCGGCATTTGGGTTAGCAGCCACAGCTGTAGTGCTCTTGTCATTCCTCTTCTTGGGAACAATCTGGTCCGGCTTCACACAGCCATTCTGTTCATCATTCTGTAGAGCTCGGTAGTCCGATCTCTTGTGTCCTACCATCCCACAATAGAAGCACTTCAATTCAAACTTTGGCCTTGACCGTCCTCTGGACTTATCACGTCTATCACGACCCCGGCTCATGCTACAACCTCGAAAGTCAGACTTTCTTCTGTTCTCAGCAATGTTGGCCTCAGACGTGGTGGTTACACCCCGTTCTCTTCTCCTGGCTTCTTCATTCAGGAGGCTATCCGTCACAGCATCCATCATCAATTTTCCTTCTGGAGCCAAGTTACTCAATGTCACTACCAAAGTGTCCCTGCTCTCCGGCAGCAAACTCAATAGCAACAAAGCCTGCATCTCATCATCAATCCTTATCTCGGCTTTGGTCAACTGATTTACGATATCTTTGTAGGTATTGAGGTGCTCAATCATACTCATGTCGTCCTTGTATTCAAGCTTTACAAGCCAGCGAACCAGGTGTGCTTTGTTACTGGGAGTCTTCTTCTGAATCATGGACTCTAGCTTGTTCCACAATTCGTACGCGTTCATGAACTCGGATACGTGCTCAAAGAGGCTTTTATCAATGTATTTCCTGATCGTGACAACCGCCTTATGACTTAGGATCTCCCATTCCTTGTCGCTTTTTTCAGTTGGTTTCACAGCAAGGGTAATGGGCTTAAATAGATCTTTGCAGTAGAGGTGATCCTCCATCATTGGTCTCCAATACGCAAAGTTATCTGCGGTCAACCTGAACATATCTCCGTCATGGATGATACTGTTGGTCTCCATCTCGTCTCCTTCAGAACTCGTCGAACCTGGGCTCTGATACCACTGTTGGGAAAAAATTTTTCCCTCAAATAGTCAAATACTGATACCAACGTTGGGTAAACACGTACCCTCAAAAATCAAAGGTGGGTTATCGTCAACCCTCAAATCAAATGCGGAAACATAAACAGTCAAATGCAGGAGAGTAGAGGTAGAGAAGAACACACTCAATATGTTTTACATGAGAAAACCTTCCTTGAATTCGGAAAGGAAAAACTCACGGGACACTAGTCTAGGTCAAATATCCACTATAACTGTAATTCGGTTACAATGAATCAAACACACCATGTTGGTGGTACACTCAACCTCTCCAACAATGGTGATAATCAACTCTCAAAGTGTTTCACTCTAATCTCTCAAATATGCAGACACGCAGGCTTGCTCAAAAATGGCACTCAAGAATGTCACTTGAGGCTCTCAAATTGTGGAGTCACCCTCAACGCTTAATCTTTCTCGACGTCTATGCCGTTTCAGCTTTCTACGTCTTCTCTCCCTCTCTTGCTTCCACCCTTAATAAGGGTATTTATAATCACAGAATAGGGTTTAGGGTTTTAGAAACCCTTAATGGGCTTGGGCCGGGCTTGCATTGGAGGAGTAACCCGATCCAACAATAAGTAACTGTCAAACTGGCCATCATCATATATATAGATATCAGCACTTTGACAAACATATTTTTTTATAGAAAACACAAAAGTAAACCAATTGAAAAGGATAGCATGAAAAAAGGATCACTATTCAATAACTATATATGACACGAATTAAGGTTCGCCTTTTTAATTTCTTCTTCTAGTTCCAATTGAGTAGTACTTGTGTCTGAAAACATTTTTATAGGCTGAAACATAGGAAAATAATTGACAGCTAACTAGCTATACACATTGGGGTAGCAGAAAGGATTCAATATGTTTAGAGTAAAAAAATTACATAAATTATTGACAGCTAGCTAGCTACACATATCACAACCTTATAACTCATTTCCTAATTTAAATAACCAAAGTAAATATAATCCACTTTAATAGTAAATATAATTCAGGTTTATCCTTGATAATTATTGGCAAAATAGAGAGCCCTCATGAAATTCAGGTGTTTGTTTCTCAATGAAAGAATATTTACTCGCTGTCACAAGGCCAATCCAAACTAGAAAGGTAATTGATTGTAATTATCGAAGTTCTAATTGAAGATAACGCGAACTAGTTCTCAATTTTTAGCACTGTATCTCTAGGTTGTTGAGTTATGATCATAACAGTACCCTGTATTATTTCTCTTGACTATATACTGTTAAAGTTTCAAAGATGTTTGGAAGGAGTTAACAATCACAACAAAATGGTAGATAGTGCACTAACCTCCTTCATAGCCAAGCTACATGGAATAACATTAAAGCTTATCATTTATAATTAATTATTATTCTCATTTTCCCTACCATAACAGAGCACCCATCAGACAATTTGTAAATCAACAACTGAACTCGGGTTTCTTTTTATCTGCCAATCAATATTTTATATGGAGAAATATACTTTCAAATAAATCAATCATACACACTGAAGAATAAATATGGGTATTCCTTGTTCATTTTGGTTTGTCTTGGTTTTAAAGATCCTTTTCAGAATGCAAAATATCACAAGTCAATAAAGATTGTAAAGGGTTTCAACTTACAATCATCAATAAGAATTAAGAAATAAAGAATCGCATCAGTCTATACTCTTATTTTGGCCATAGAATGAACGCACATGATATAAGCAATCAAAGAAACATTTTCTAAGCAATTTCAACAAACATAAGCATTTTCCAAAAGGTTATGAAGTATTGGAAATGATTCAAACGTGAAAGAATATGACTTACCTGAAAGGGGGTGAGATTGGAACTGAAAAGTGAGAAGAAAGAAAGAACAAAGAGCGACAAAGTGAACTGAGGTGTTGTGAGAAGAAATAAAGAACCAACAACGAGAAAGAGAATTGTGGTGTTGTGGGTGAGATAGAAGTTGCTGTCCAGTCCAGCCACTCCAACGCCGTTGAGAATGAGAATGAAGTTGGGAAGTGAGGGTTTCAGGTTTTCTTCTTTTATATATATAAGGGTATTTTTGTAAATATAGTATGGTAGGGGGTGGGGGTGGGGTGGGGGCGGGGACGGCAGCGGGGCGGATATCAACATTACCAAAATCTCCCCCGTCCCCGAATTCAACAGGCAGGGAAAAATCGAACCCGAACCCGAAACCTATCAACTTGGTTTTTCCCCGTTGACATCGGGGCGGATTCAGACAAATGCCCACGAATGCAGATCAAGTTGTCATGCCTAAATGATTCCCACTAGTGAAACCCATGTATGTTTACTTTGCTTCTTAACTTCCAACTGTTGGTTATCCTTTGAATTTGTTTGATGTATGTTTACTATTGTTCTTTTGTTACATTGTAGTGGGATAGTTTGAAGTTTTGAAATTTGACAACCTTGGGAGTTTTTAAATAATGGTCGTTTAATTAAATTGCCAATATGAGAGTAATGGAGAGTTTGGATTTTAAAATTAAAAAACAAATGACAGATTTTAAATAATAGTAATTTGGAATTTTTAAATTAAATTGAAAGTTTTAAAATAATAGTATTTTGTTTGAATGAGTAAGAATGAGAAAAAAATGCTACGCTAATTTATTTAATAATAACTGAAAAAGAAACAAACAAAATAATTTAAAAATATTCTGAATACATTAGGACTTTAATTTTGTTCCTTGTATTTTGCTAATAAATTAAGGGACCTATTTTTTTTATAATCTTTTTTCTTTTCTTAACGATAAAATATTACTTTAAGTATTATAACAGAAAAATAAAAATAAAAATAAAATAATAAAAAATTCTATTATTTTTATCTGGAATAAAATTACGTTAAATATGGCTGTCTCGAGTATTTGAAAACTTTGTTAAAAATAAAAAAGCTTTATTGTTAGGACTAAATTGTAACGACGACATATACTTAAGAAAATAAATTGAACATCCTTATATAAATCATAAATATAAAGAGAATGAGATTTGAAATTTATTAGGTAATGTTAAAAATAATTATTTCAACTATGTTTATATAAAAACACTATTAAAATGTTTCAAATTGATTATTAAAATTCCTTGCATAAATATATTTTAATACATTTGAAAATTTTCTCTCTCTCTCTCTCTATCTATCTATATATATATATATATTCAGAAAGTATACTAAATTAAAACACATCTTTGCATAATAAGATAAATTGTAAAAATATATTAATTTTAATGCAACCAAATGCATAACAAAAATCGAAATAAAGACACACAAATGCAATAACTCCTGTTTCTGCTAGTAATTAAGAATGTCCATGAGAGATGCATACTTCTTGTAAACATGTGGAAAAAATTAAACCCTTCAAAGTAGGTGGCATATGTTCAACCCAACGTTGAGGCCGTGATTGCAGTCATGGTTGCGGGCAATGCGCCTCCTGTGATGTGGATTGTGGTCTTTGCAGTGTGAAATTATTTTATGTTTCCATCAAACATAAAAAATCTATAATTATTTTAGTTATTATATAGTATATCTTTTATTTATTAGATTTGTAACAATTAATAACGATATAAAAATCTAAAATTAATGTTCTTAAAAAGTTTAATTCCTCAAATTTTCTTCTTTATCAATTACTAATTTTTTTTCTTCATAGTTTCTTTAATCTTTCAAATTAAAATTTCCTTTCAAATTGCCCCTTTCCCAAATTCTTTGCTCTATTGTGTAAATATTTATCTTCTTTCATCCAATACTTCCCTCTATTCTCTCCACAAAATAATCTCTCCCTTCCCTCTAAAATTTTCAATTTTCAGGCTGAAAATTCCATTCCCTCTCCTTGTCATATCACCCCAGAAAGCCAACTAAGAGTCAACTAACTAAAATAAAATAGAATAGTTTAAAAAAATCCCTTCCCAATTCTTATTCATGCAACCTTAGTCTCTTTCCTCTTTCCCCCTTCCCCTTCACAGCCTCACCCCTACTAATTTCACCCTTTTTCCCTCCCTTCTGAAATCAAGTGACCCATTTTTTTTTCCAAAGGCAAATCAAATATTATTAAAAGGGCATGAAATGTGAGCCTAGATGTAAGGAATTACATAATGTAATGCTTAAAACCTCACAAAATTAAGCCAGAGCATGTGACAAAGAAAATCATATCTAGGATAAAAAGCACAGTAAAGGATTCAAACACCAACTTGCAAAACACAAATTACTAGTACAATGACCCTTATATATCATCCAAGTCCATGATAATGTCACAATGTGACTTAGACCACCTAAACCTTAGGAAGAGCACCACCCTTAAATATAATGGAATTTTGCAACAAACATAAGCACAAACATGTTGCATATCTGAGAAGGAATCTAACATTTCACATTTTCTTTCCACGAAATAGAGAGCCAAGTTGAGAATAGTGTTTTTGCACCATATTCAATTGGACCATGCTAAACCCAACCAATTAAAAGCATCATTCCGCAGCTAATGAGAATAGTTGCACTGCACAGAAATATGATCCAAACTCTTCAGCTCATGATCACAAAACAGACAATCAAAATGATTAACAACAACTCCTCTATGCGATAATGCCTCATGAGTTGGTAATCTTTTCCATAAAAACTTCCTAAAAAAAACCTGGATTTCTGAAGGCACTGCACAGTGCACACTTCCAAAAGCTCTTAGATGGTAACCCATGCTGATAAGAATTCATTGCCAAAGCATTACACACATGAATATATGTTGAAGTAAAAAGAAAAATATGATTAGTTGGACTAAACCAAATCCAAGAATCTGGATAGCTCATCTAAACCAAAGAAACATCAGACAAAGTTTGTTCTAACTAATGCAAAATTTCTTCCTCCTAACTAAAAGGATAAGTCTCCAATTCCATTTCCAATGCCATCCAAAAGATGTTCACTCACCCAAATTAGAAACAATACTATACTGTGAGATTGGATAAAGTCTTGGATAAAAAGACATCAAACATGTATCTCAAACCCATCTATCCTTCCAAAATAGAGTTGTCGAACCATCTCCTACCTTTCTAGAAATAGAATTTGTAAACCAACCTCCAAGCGTGTTTACTGTCATAATATCCTTCCGCCATCTAGACACACTTCTCTGATCTAAGAAATTGTTAGAGCATGAATCAATTCTCCTATACCTGAAACAAAAAAAAAGATGCAACATAGCATCCTTATCAGTTAGGAAACACCATCTCCATTTTTCCATGAGGTTATGTTAAAAGCCTCCAAGTTTTTCACACCCAAACCACCTTTACAATTAGGGAGATGTTACAAATGGTATCATAGCAAGGCTCTCTCAAAGTACGGTGTGGTTCAAGGATGAACCAAGCAAAAGTAGATGGGCATGTAAAATCCCGGCTGAAATGAGAGGGATCTAGAGGCTTTATAGGTATGAGAATACACAATTAAGGATCACATAAAGGAATTAACTAGTACTACTTATACCAATAAAATGCATATACTTTTTTGTAGGTCATCATTTAAGAACTTCAAGTTAAGTGTGTTTGTTTTGAAGTATTTATGGGATATGTGACCTTTTAGAAAATTTCTTGGAAAGTGTGAGTGAGGAAAAAAACACGTTAAAATGTCTTGTGTTGGTTTGTGGGGACAATCACTGATCCTAAAAGACGTTGGACTGGTTATTCATGTGACAGAAAATGCTGCCTATGAAAGGTTCTAACCAACAAAAAGTTTGAATAAAGTATCATCGTGTGAAGTGTCATAGAGTGTGAGTCATCAAGATGCTAATAATTGAGGGCGTTACAAATAGTATCACAACTTATCCAATTGAGCATGTTGGAATCTGCTAAACCAGTCTAGAAAAATTTGTGTTACAATTTACTTGATTCAAAAATCATCTTCTTCGAAGACTTATAAAAATAGAAGAAATACATAGGTAGACTAGACAACTCATGGTTTATCAAAATAGCTTTTCCACCTACAAACATATGACGTCGCTTCCATCCTGCAAGCCTCTTTCAAAAGAGATTCACAATTGGATCCCAAGTAGATACACTTTTTGGGATTATGGTCTATTGGAATACCTAGGAATTTAAAAGGAAACCAAGCTATGGAGCAATTCAAAAAACTCATATGCAGCATCTAAAAATTTATCGTGCACATTGACCCTGCACAATTTGCTTTTGAGAAATTCACTCTTAAATTAGACACAATCTTAAAGCTTCTTTAAATAGCTTTAACGACACACAGATTCTCATAACACACTTCACCAAACATAATGGAATCATCTGCATATTGCAGTTCAACAATGACCAAACATGGCTCATTCACACTTCTTCCCTTATCAACATAAACTAGCTTTGGCCATTATTGCCACTAAACATTGTTTGATAAACTAGCTCGAGATGTTAAAAGGGTGAAAATATGGCAGGCTAATGTTAAAATCTTGCCCTAACACCTACATGTGAATGATTATAATTAGTAATCATTGTAAAGATAGTTTTAAATGAGATACTTGTTAGTGTGTTAAGTATGCAGCATATTACTCTATATACAATATAAAGAGGTTGTGTTTTGCTTAGTTATTTAACTAGTGTAAAATCACAAAGATCTACACTAATGGGCCATGAGAACACACCAAACAAGTGAAACGCACTTCCACCTAAAACCTTAAGGCATTAGGTTTGTGATTTTTACTCACTTATATATTGCTTCACTTGTTAATTTCTATCCAATGTAAGACTTCACCTTCACACTTGAACTTCAACAATCTCCTCTTCAAATGTGAATCTTTTCCACATGCGTCTCGAGCTATTTCAACTAATATTATTTCCCCCCATCTTCTCACCATCTATTTCCAGCCCCAACAATATTACTTAAGATTTTCAAAATGTCTAAAGACTCATTAAATATTTTGTTAGTAGATGTGTACACTACAAAAGAATTTAACAGTATTGATAAAGCAATTTACATGTAATTTTTAAAAAATCATTAGTAAAATTTTAGTGACACGAGTATTAGTGACAAGCTTTATCAATAGTGATAATATTTGAGTGTGAATCTCTTCCATATACGTCTCTAGCTATTTCAACTTATATTATTTTTCTTCATCTTCTCACCATATCTATATATATTCTCTAACAATATTACATAAGATTTTGAATAAGTCTAAAGAATCATTAAACATTTTGTTAGTAGATATATACACTACAAAAAAACTTAATGATATTGACAAAACAATTTACGTGTATTTTTAAAAAATCATCAAC
>CM023947.1:15234988-15258090 GCA_013407115.1 Glycine latifolia
AAAAATTTAGTTGCACAAGTATTAGTGACAATATTTATCAATAGTGACAAAATTCAAGTGTGAATCTCTTCCAAATGTGTCTCTAGCTACTTCAAGTAATATTATTTTTCCTCATGTTCTCACCATATATTCCCTAACAGTATTACTTAAGATTTTGAATGAGTCTAAAGGCTCATCAAATATTTTGTTAGCTAATATATACACTACAAAAAAACTTATCAGTATTGACAAAACAATTTACATGCAATTTTAAAAAAAAAAATAAACAAAAAATTTAGTTGCACAAGTATTAGTGACAATATTTATCAATAGTGACAAAATTCAAGTGTGAATCTCTTCCAAATGTGTCTCTAGCTACTTCAAGTAATATTATTTTTCCTCATGTTCTCACCATATATTCCCTAACAGTATTACTTAAGATTTTGAATGAGTCTAAAGGCTCATCAAATATTTTGTTAGCTAATATATACACTACAAAAAAACTTATCAGTATTGACAAAACAATTTACATGCAATTTTAAAAAAAAAAACATTAGTAAAATTTTAGTGACACGAGTATTAATGACAATCTTTATCAATAATGACAAAATTCAAGTATAAATCTCTTCCACATGCATCTCTAACTATTTCAACTGATATTATTTTTCCTCATCTTCTCACCATATATTCCCTAGCAGTATTACTTAAGATTTTGAATAAGTCTCTACTCATTAAATATCTTTGTTAACAAATATATACACTATGTAATTTTTTAAAAATCATCAGCAAATTTTAGTGACACAAGTATTAGTGATAATCTTTATCAATAGTGACAAAAATTTTGTGAGTAATACTTTACTTTATTGTTGTGATATCAACCATGGCATTAATGATCACAACTCAAACCCATCGCATAACCTGGATATATAGACTTTTCTTGGTCTATAACAAGCTCAATAGTAACACAAATCAAATAAAGTATAAAAAAACAAAATAACATAATCTAAATTAAAACATAACGAATTAGGATTCATAAGCAAACAAAGACACCAAACTATCTAAATTGTATAAATTGGATGGAACATTTATTAATTTTCCCCTCTATATTTTTCAATATAAAGATAAGGTGGCGATGTGTTTTCATGCATACGAATAACTAAACAATGCGATATCGATCAAGGACTTCACCAACTCTCTTTCCTGTGCTGATTCTGAAATCCCTCAAATCTTCATACTTAAATGGTCGATAGCGTCGTGCATGGTCTACTTCCACCAATTTTTCCGGGGCCTCAACATTGCCATCCCTTGATGCTAACATAAATGCACCAAATGAATAACGAGTACCTGTTTCCTTGCATATTACACGATGCCTAGCGTTCCAAAATTTTGCATTGCTCCAAACCTATACAAAGATATATTTATTTTCAAGAGCATACATGAAGTGTACAAAATTAAAATAAGATTTCATTAATGTGATGCAAATAAATAATTAATATTTTAGTATATGCTTACGTGTCCAACATCTCCAACAATGCAAAGGAAGGACCCTGGTTTGGGAGGAACTGCCTTAAATGAGCCAAAATCATCCATAATCTCAAGACCACTAACAGTTTCATCATCTTGAAGTAGGGTCATATATCCTTGATCTGAGTGCTGTTCTACTCCCATGGAACCTATATTATCTGGGGTGAAATTATATTTAATAGTCCTTAGAATGAATGGCCAGTCCATGAAATCAATACCCATTATACCCAAAGACTCAGCCATCTTTTGTGATACACTTGATGCCAAGTCATGAATTTTTTGCCCATATTTTTCTATTATTTGCCTGTGAAACAAACAAATCCATTATAATCAATGTTAAAAATATAATATCAAACTCGATCTTAATTAATTTGGATTTAAAGTGAAATAGAAAGAAAATAAATATAATGAAAAAAATAGAGCGTAAATGTATATTTTATCCCCAAAATATACTCTTAATTTTTTTTCTAATCAATAGTTTCTTTTGGCCCCGATTTTTTTTTGTATCCCGTCTCTACCATTACATTGCTCATACACCAAAAAAAAATTAAAAGAGAGACATTGGCACCGACAAATAATCTCATTCAAGAAAAATGAGAAAAGATTTCTCTAATGATAGCACCGACAAATAATCTCTCATTCATATATATATATATATATATATATATATATAAAGATAAGAATAAATGATGTTTAAAGATGATTGAAATACATATTTTTGGGTTAGCTATACATATGGAGGTGTGTGAAATGCACTTTCCACTAAGAGAAGAAAAAGTTATTGAGAATATCAAATTGTGAAGGTGAGATAATTAGAAAAAATTCCAATTATATCCTTAAACGCGAAATTTCTAGTAATGATAGTTTACACTGAAAGAGTAATTGGTATATTTTTTTTAATAATTTTGATGTAGTTATTAATTATTTCAGTCCACTCAAAGTTCAAAGCAACACTTTTAAAGTAATTACTAAAGCCCTGGCTATTTTATGGCCCACTAGTTACATGTCAATTTTTTTCTTATAGATATAATAATTAAAAAACCACTATTCAGATTACATATTTTACTATGTAAGTGAGAGGTAATATTTTAAAATTACAAATTAGTTCCTTTAGAAAAAACATATGTAAGAAATCATTGTGCTCTCTCCTATCGTCCTATATTTCTAAAATTTTAGTCGAGTCCTATCTCTGATTTTATTTTTATCTTAAAAAAAAAATAAAATTCTATCATCCTATTTTTTAAACATATGTTTTGCCGCTCATATCAACATTTCGTCGTATCTTCTAAACACTATCTGCTTCAAGCCATAACAAACATAATTCTTCCTCAAACATCAACTGAATCACGAAACAAAAATTCTCAGATATGAGTCATGTATGGGATTCTCTCACATTTGGGTTGTGTGTGTTCTATGGCTATCTTCAATGACTACCTAATTAATATTGTTGTTTAACAACAATGACCCTGAGACTCACAATGGTAGAATAAGGGTGCATCTTGTATCATTTTGTGCAATTCGTGTTTTGTTCAATCTGTGTAGTTGGTCCTATTTTTACCAAGATTTTTTTCAAGGTAACCAATTGTTACTTGATATAGTCGGTAGCACCTAATTTTGTGATTATGGTATGTATTTGGTGTGTGAGGGTTCTCCATAAAGGAAACCTGTGATGGGGGTAATGGTTATGTTCTTTTTAATGAGCTGGTTACGTTTTTTGGGTGGGGATACTTTTTATGTACTCTATGTTTCTACCCCACTTCCTTTTTTTATCCATAAAGATCGAGTATAGGTATCAAAAAATTTACAATAAGCTAGGAATACTGTTCAACCAAAATCAACTGAGCTAGTACGTTCTCATGAGTGACCCCTTGCACTTGTACTTCCTGTGCCAAGGTTGGAATGTTACTAATAATATATTTTGCGTATATAAAAAATTCCACAAGAGTAAAATCTCTAGTAAAAGGGCTGAGTAAGAGTAAAATAAAGGAACCTGTGATGGGGTGGCACTTCCAATTGGGAGCAGAACTCTTCAAGTGCTTGTGGCGATTCATGCATGTCGTATATTCCCATGCCCTCGTATAGAGGACTATTTGATGAAAACGCTGCCCTATAGCCACTGTGAGGCTCTATGGGTTTGTTGCGCATTTTGATTTCCGTGGGAAGGTCATGCAAGTATTTAACCACTGACTTCATTTCAGCCATGAGTGTTAGTGGAATGGGGTGGTTGATGATCCTGAAACATCCTGGTTTCTCACATGCTTCTCTTAGCTTGTTGCGCTCTTCTTCCTCTGAAAGCTTCTGGAAATCCACCACTGGAACGATCGCCTCCATCTGGAAATTCTCTTTTCACGTTACTTTGTTGTTGTTCTTGTTCCTTTGGCTTGGGTGAGAGAGTGGAAGGGGCAAAAGGAAGTGAAGAAGAAAGTGTATTTAAAAGGGATTGTTGTGACATACAATGTGATGACATTATGAGATGCGTAACTTATTTTAACATCAAAATAGCTTCGATTATATTGGTCAATTGGAATATGAAAAAATGTCTACATCTTATTGCTTTACTATAGAGAAATCATCCTGATTTGGGAATTTAAAAAACAAGTATATAAAATACACACTCATCACATGAAATTTTGCAATCGGTCTAGGACGAAATAGTCGAGAAGGTGCGTGCCTCATCTGTGTACCATTATAATGTTATAATAGGTCATCAACCGGATTAAAAAATCTAAATAATTTTCTAATAGGAAATCTTTTAAAAAATTACTCCATTATTAATTCATTGACACAAATTATTTAAATCTTAAAAAAAATAATTGTACAAACTTCTTAATTTTTATTATAAAATTAAAAATAAAACACGTTGCCATCACTCGCAAATCATTTATTAAGATAAACTAATGAGGAAGGATTTCTCTAATATTAGGTGCACCAAAGTTTGCAACTTCTGTCTTTATTTTTGGGATCTCTTTTTTTTTTTCCAACTGTTTTTACCAAAATTTGGAAATGCCACATACTGGAAGTGATCCAGGTGGGTTCCAGACTTCGCACGTCGGATGGTGAATCAACCTTACTAAGGAGGGGGACTTGCAAAACAAAAGAAAAAACTCTGACACTCAAGTAAGTACATCAATTATGGAAGTATAATTGAGTATAAATGTCGGAGGTGGTCTCGGAGTAAGAAAGAGTAGAAGGTTTCCGAGTGTGTCTCGAATTGAATGAATGACGCGTATGAGATGAATATAGAATATCAAAGGTTTAGAGATAATTTGTATTTATAACATGGAGTATGGGCTTTGGGCATTTGTTTAATAGTTAATCTGTTGATAAGATAACAGATAATATCAGACAGTTATATAATTTAAATAGGAGATAATGTATACCTTATAGATATGTTGTTACTTGTAGATAAGTAACAACTTGTAGATAATCCCTTGGAGATATTCTAGGAGATAAAGTGGTTACACTTATTTAAATAAATAAGCATAACATATATGTTGTTGGCTAGGGGGACCCGACTGTTGAGGGTTGACGTCCGTATTCCTGTAGCAAGGCTGACATGAAGCGCAGACAATTGTGTTGTCACTGTAGCAGGGTTGACACAGAGGATGAGAATGTGCACCATTACGGTAGCATGGTCGATACGGTGGGTGGACATGTGTACAGTGATTCCACAGTAATGACAACGTGTAATTTCACCATTTTGTACTGTACATAAGCTCCCCAGCCTCTGATTTAGCTTGCGAACGAAAGAGGATGGATGAACATTGATGAAGAATGTCCAGTGTCAAGGTAAGTGTTCTTGACAAGTAAGCGAAATGGTTAGCTCAAGGAGCCCTCAAGGGTGGACAAGTGATATCTGATGTCAATGTTGATGACTTTATGAAATATGAGTGTGGAGCTATGTTAAGCCCCCTAACCTGGACGTGTGTTGTCCGAGTTGTAACTGTTGAAATGTCCAGGGTGGACGTATTTGTGCTATAGGTGAGGTCAGACATGTCAGGCGAATAAAATGTCGAGGTTGGGCACTTTTGCCAATATCTGACCATTGGAATGGGCATTGAAAGCATTTGTTATGCTTTGTTAAATACTGTAGGCATGTGTCGTCCACACGTCGTACTTGTGCATACGTGTCACTCAAGGAGGGGACACGTACTGGAGATGTGTGATAGTGGGTGAGTGGTGTCAAGTCATGGCATGAGTTTCTAGGGATTGTTTCAAATCCCACCAGTAACCATCGAGTCACACCTCCATTTAAATGGAGGAGACGTTTGACATTTCTCCTACTGCCATACCTGTCTTCCTTGCCTCCTTGCATTCTCGATCTTTTTTTCAAACTTTCTTGCTTCCTTTTGCTTTCATTCAAGGTAACATTTCTTGTTCTGAAAAATGTATGAATCCCCTATTTCTGACTCTGCTCTTGGTATGGGAGGTAGTGATTCTGTGGGCTCGATCGAGCAACCCTTCATGCACAAGGTGATCTCGGTTGGTGATCTCTGATGATGAGTCTTCCTCTTCAGGGAGGAGAACTGACTCTCGTCGAGCTGGTGAGGGCACTTCTCTCCCTTGTCAGCAGGCAAGGCCTTCTGTCACCCCTAAGGTTGGCGAGCCTCAGCCACTTGCCATCCTTCCCCTCCTTCTGCATCTGGAAGGACAAGGCAAAGTGGTGCTGGAAGTGCGAGGGCCTCTCCTTGCATGCATCACAGACGTAGCACTGGGTCACTATCCTTCACCCCCGTCGTGTCCAGTTACGAATGGGTTAGGTGTTTTCAAGTACTGGTCATCTCTGACCTCTCTGGTGCATGTGACCGCCATGTGTTGTCAACTGCAGTTGACGACGCTTGGGGACTCTCGCAAGATCATTATCGAGCCTTGTGGGAATGATGACTTCCTCTGTCTAGGGGCGACGCTAGGTGAACTACCCTTTTTCTTCATGTATCGATGTCTCTTTGAGGTGTTGGGTCTTTTCCTTCCTTCCCATCTTTCCAATGTGCCTTACTGAACTTTCTGAACATGGCACCCTCCCAACTTCACCCCAATAGTTGGGCAGTAGTGAGGGCGTTTGAGATTCTTTGTTCTTTTTTGAACATTCGGCCGAGTGTATCGGCCTTTTTATTGTCTTTCAAACAAAGTTGTCTGGGAATGTTGCTTGGGTCTCCTTGCACAGTGTTTCCAAAAAGCTATTCAAGGACCATTTTTTCAAGGTCCGTGAGAGCGGTGTAGTGGCGGATGGCTTGCCCTTGATGGTAAATCGAGATGGGGAGACTCGCTTTCCATTCTACTAGCAAGTTGAATCCACCAGGTTTAAGTCATTTGATGAGGACTTGCTGACCTTGGTGAAGAGGTCAGACAAAGCGATCCTGGAGCTATTGTCAGCCTCCTTGGACGTGCGTGCCATCCTTTCATTGCCCTCGACAGATGACCCTTCTACTGTATTCAACGGTACGCTTGTGATCATGTGTTTTTGCAGGTATAATGGGGAATTTGCCTTGGAAGCCATTGGTGAAGGCTGTGGGAGCTGATAGTGGTGTTGTGCCACCTGTCCCTGTCCACCCCCCGATCGAAGGAGAGGGTTGGTCTTGTTGATGTTATTGTTGCTTTCCCCAGCACCTCCCCTTCCACTTTGGCTAAGAGGAAGAGGGACGATGGTGACAGTGCTGGGACTTTCAGCTGTAAGAAGTCCAGGGCTCCTTGCAACTTGCGTGCAATGAGGGAGGCCATTGGATTTCTTCCTCGTGCTCCAGTTTCTCCACCTCCTGTTCGGGCTCCTGCCCCCATAACTGCTATTGATGTTGCTCCCATTTCCACCATTCCTCACCCAATGTCTGGGCTTCGGCTCTAGTGGAGTTGGTTGTTGCTACTGCCCTGGCCTCGATCTCTACTGCTCTGACTCTGACTGCCATTGTTGCTCCTGTTCCTCCGCCTCTTCCTGCTGCTACTTCTATCATGCCGCTACCCCCTGTTGTGCTTTGTCTTCATCTCGCCCTATCACCTCTCTGGAGTTTGTACATGTCCCAAGGGAGGTCGACTCATTATGGAATGTAGGGCATGTGCTTGAAAGAAGAACTCTGACCCCCTTTAACAAGAATCTGATAATGTCATTGGGGGTGCAGCGCTCTACGGATTCTGCCAAGCTCTTCCTGCAAAGGAGTTTGGCGATCTTGGAAGAAAATGGTCAACTTCACCAATAGGCTGTAAACAAAGCGACTTCCTGGGAGAGAGAGTTGGTCAAACTAAAGTCTGTTGTTTGCAATGTTTGGCTGGTGAAGCATACCAAGCTAAATGATGCAGTGGTGGCCCTTGCTAAGGTAGTCAGGTCCCACCACCAGTTGTCTGCTAAGGCCAGTGTCTCCAGTGGTAAGGCTTTACTGAAGGAGAAGGTGGACCTTGCTGTTAAGGCTAACAGGGCCACTGTTGAGAAGGAAGAGTTAGTGAAGAAGGTAGCGGACCTAGAAGCAAGGTTGAAGGAGGCTGAGCTAGGACTTGCGACTGAGATGACGATCAACAAGGAGCTTGATGAAGAGCTGGCCATCTACAAGAGGGAGGCAGTGGAGCAGCATGAAAAGGGCTTCTTCAAGGTCGTCAGGCAGGCTGACCTATTTGTAAAAGATCTTGACTTGGGTCTGTTTGACCCATTCAAGGATGTAAATGAGGGAGTCTTGGTTGACGAGGAAGAAATTGGCTCCGCTGAGGAGGGTGCCAATGATGGAGCCAATGTTTAGGCTGTCACCTCTTGTATTTTTTGCTTTGTTTTATTTTGGGCCGCGAAGGCCTTGTAATAATGACCTTTAGTTTAATGAAAGTGTTCTTCTTTCTTCAATCTTAGGTTTTGCATGTCAAGGGTGACCCTTGGGTTGACGTTGAAAACAATATGAATACACTCAAATACCAAGAGGGGGGGTGAATTGGTATAAACTTGACCTTTTAAAATTTTAGAAAATCAGAGTTAAAGGATCTTTATCACTCTTAAAACCAATGATGCTTCAATTCAATCAAACCACTCAGTCCAAGAAACCAATGATAAAAAACCTTCACTTGTTGAGTAAGAAAGAATTCACAATAGTCAAGAGATCAAGATAGCAAGAAGAGATATAGGAATAGAGATCAACACAAGAACATATACTGGTTCACCTCTCAAAGAGAAGCTACATCCAGTTCTTCTAATTAAACTAGATTAGAGTTCAACTATTCACAAATTCCAGTTCTTACAAGCTTTACAACAATCACCCTTTACCAAACCTAGGCAAAGAACAGAAATCTAAAACCCTATTAGATTCTTAGTGATCTAAGACATAGAGAACCCTACTCTACTCTTACCCTCCAGAGAAAACTACTATAGAACAAGCTTTAAGAACCCTTTCTAATAGTTTTCAAACAACCAAAATTACAAAACTTACAAGTAACAAATCAGAACAAAGTTAGAAGTTCAAGAAAGATATCACCTCATGAACCTCAACACATGAATGAGATGTATTTTACGAATCAAACAAAGTATGATTGAAAGCTTTGCAGTAAACAACTTTCTTTGAAATTTCTTGAAGAATATTGTCTAAAACATCATGAAGAATAATGATGCATGTAATCTGAAATTTTGAACAAGATGTATATGACAGAAAAATCCTTTTCTTAGACTAATAAAGCTTTGGGAGTAATGGGTGATTCGTAAAATCAATTTCTCAAGTATATTTCAAATGTACAGACCCAAAGGCTTTAAATAGAAAACCGATTTAACTACATGTAATTGATTAAAACGACATGGTAATCGATTAAAGTGTTCATAAATCAATCTGGAAAACTACCAAGAACAATGTAATCGATTAAAATGACCTGTAATTGATTAAGGCAGTTCGTGTCAACTTAGAAATAAACCTATGTAATCGATTACGATTAGTGGTAATCGATTAAGGCAGTCCTACATGATTTTGAAAATAAGCATGTGTAATCGATTATGATTAGTGGTAATCGATTAAAGCAGTCCTACATGATTTTGAAAATAAGCCTGTGTAATCGATTACGATTAGTGATAATCAATTAAGGCAATCGTACATGATTTTGAAAGTAAGCCTGTGTAATCGATTAAGATTAATGGTAATCGATTAAAGTGTTCTTCAAGGTTTTTTAATAGATTACACAAGCTGGTAATTGATTAAAGCAGTACATGAATGTTTTTCCAAAAGCTTAAATCATGAGCAACTTCATTCTAAATGCACATATGTAACTTTGTATGCTTTTCTCAAATCATGATTGCATGTATGCTTATGTAATGCAAGGATTATTAGGTAATTCTCTTGAGCAACTTAACATATTACAAATGCCTTCAATTGATAGGCAAGTAAAAAGCTAAAATCCTTTAGACAAAGGGCTTCATTCTTGACTTGATCTTCTTCCCAGCTCTCCCTATATCCAACAGACGTTGGACTCATTCTTTCGCAAATGGCTAAGTCTTTAGCCTTGCTTGTCGAGGTTCCAAATGCATGTTTGTACCAATAATGCATCTTGGGTTTTGAAGCGTCAAGGGTGGACCTTAGACACTTGTTCTTGCAAAACAATTAATCCTGTGGCCTTACTTGTCGGGGCTCTAAGGATGTCATCGTACCAAGAGCTTGTCTTGGGTTTAGCATGCCAAAGGTGGACCTTGGACTTTAGCATACCAAGGATGGACCTTGGGTTTTGTATTCCTGGGAACTTGTACTCCTACAAAGATAAAGTTTAGGAATAATGAAAATTGTCAAAGGTAAACCTTGTGTACCTCAAGTTTCCACCGTGGAAAACTTGGTGATGAAGAAGTTGACCAATGGTGGACCTTAGGTTTTATTGAAAATTGTGAGTTACCAAGAGTTGGTCTTGGGTTTCATTAAAGCTTGCAAGTTACCAAGATCTGGTCTTACGTTTTGCAAACTGTCGGAGATTGACCAGGGACGTGTCCGTCCTTGATTTTGAAGCTTTACCAAGGGTAGACCCTGGGTTTTGTACCAAGAGTCCGTCTTGGATTTTATTGGAGGTCCATTTTTAAGGACCTGTGAGGTTGACTAAGGGGGTTGTTGAAATGTCAATCCTTAGAACCTGTAAGGTTTGACCGAGAGTCCATCCAAGGCTGACTCTAGACTTTTAAAGACCTGTGAGATTTGACCGAGAACTTCGTCACAAGCTAACATGGGACTTTAAAGGCCTGTAAGGTCCGACCGAGAGTGCTGTAAAAGGCTGACTCTGAACTTTTAAGGACCTTTGAGGTTGACCAAGGGGGCAGTCAGAAAACAAATCCTTAGAACTTGTAAGGTCTGACCAAGAGTCCATCCAAGGCTGACTCTGAACTTTTAAAGACCTAAAAGGTCCTACCAAGAGCGCCGTCAAAGGCCGACTCTGGACTTTTAAGGACCTGTGTTGTACTAGGAGTCAATGTTGGATTTTGTCAAGGTTGGACCTGGAAGAGTAATCAAGCGCTAGTTCCTAAATTTAATTATGTTACTGTAAGATTGACATAAGTACATGTAAGAGAGAAAGATAAATATGTTTTATTAATGTGACAATTAAAGTACATATTCCCTTTGTTATTCTTTGGATGGGCATCGTTAAAACCTCTCAAGCCTAAACCCTATTTTTTTATAAGGATGATTGAGTATTTTTAGTTTAATATTTTTCTATTCTTCTTATCTCATTTGACTTCTCTTGGACTTTTATTTTTCCATTCTGATTCAGTTTTTGTCTTAGGCAAACAAGTGAGCTTAATTGATAATTGTTGCTTATTTTCAGAGTTTTTGCTTACTTGACCTATCTTCCTTGTGCATGACCTAGAGAGCTCTACATAACTCCAAATGGCGCATATGGGTAGTCCCTGGAAAGATAAGGAAAATATCTACAAGTTTGTCAGAGGTAAGCCAAGGTCAATTCTGTCATTTTGAGGGTCATTTTAGGCTTGGAAGTCAAAACCATTGCACTTGAATTTTGGGCTGCGAAATTGGTGTAATTAGTAATTAGTTAGATTAGTTGGGCTTAATTATGGCTCATCCTTTCCTACTGACTCAGTCATTATATTTTAGTGATTTTAGTTATTTGGATGGACACACTTCATTTTAGCACAAACATATTTTGTAGTGACTTTTAGAAGCTTTTAGAATTAAAACCTTTTCTCTTATTTTCTCTCAACTGTTCTTCATTGTTCTTCACCGTTCTTCATTTTCATTTCTGTTCTTCCATTTTCTTGCACTAATGTCATGGGGCTTTCATTGATGATGATCATGGAAGGCTAAACAATCAATCAATCTAAGGATCCAGCCCAAGCAAGGAGAATTTGAGTTCTGGTTTGGTATTTCAAATTCTGTATGAATGTTCACTTTCTTCTTCATTCCTCTATTTGATTTTCATGATTAAGAATGTGTTTAGGATTGAAAATGGATTAGGTTATGGATTCATTTCCTAATTTTGAATTTTAATCACAGATTATTTGGATGATATTTCAATTAGGTTTGTGGTTTCAATTAATTTAGGGGTTAATTCGATTGAACTGCTTCTAATGAAATTGAATGAACTTTCATAACAAAATCATTATCTGAGAACTATGATAATTTGTATTGCTTGGTTTGGTGGATTGGATTGATACTTTTTAATCTGTTTGAGAATACCTTTTATCAATTCTGTTAATTTCTATTTTGCTATGTTTTTCTATAATTTTCTTCATTGTATTTTCAACTGGCATCAAGAGCAGGTTCTTGTAATTTGTTCAAGATATTTTTCAAATCTTTAACAATGAATGCTAATCAAATAACATTCAAGGAGTGAGCCTCATTGAGTAGACCACATTTGTTTGAAGGAGAACATTTTAGTTTATGGAAAAACAGAATGCAAATCTTCATCCAATCAAATGACCCGGGTGCTTGGAATTGTATTGAGAAAGGTCCTTTCATTCCTACCAAAGTTGTTGATGACAAATCAATACCAAAAGAATGGGATGAAATGTCTGAAATAGAAAAGAAATTAACTCAATATGATTTCAAGGCAAAGAACATGATAACTTCTGCATTATCTTCTGATGAATTTTTTCAGGACTGTTAGGTGTACAAGCACCAAAGAAATGTGGGAACTACTTGAAGTAACACATGAAGGTACGGATGATGTGAGAAGATCAAGGAAACACACTCTCATTCATGAATATGAAATGTTCAAGATGAGAGATGATGAGAACATCTCACAGCTTCAAACTAGGTTCACCCACATAGTGAATCACTTGCTTGGGCTAGGGAAGACCTTTGATGTAGAAGAGCTGAACATCAAGATCCTCAAATGCCTAACAAGGGAATGACAGCCTAAAGTCACAGCCATCAAAGAATCAAAGGATTTATCAATTAACTCATGGTGAAGATGCAAATAAAAGGCATAAGAGTATAGCATTAAAAGCTGCACCTCCAAAAACTGAAAGAGAAGAAGATTCAAGTGATGATGATGATGATGAGAATATGAATCTCATTGTAAGGAAGTTTACCAAGTTTTTGAGGAAGAATAAAAACAGAAGGCAATCACAACAAAGAAAAAGAAGTGACAGCACAAACAAGAACTACAACTCCTCCTCCATCACTTGCTTTGAATGTGGAAAGCAAGGTCACATAAAGTCTGAATGTCCCTCATTAGCAAAGAAGCCACAAGCTGAGAAGAGATCAAAAAGGGATGGAAAGGCTAGAAATGCCTACAATGCTTGGGAGGACAATGAATCCACAAGTTCTGAATCCTCTTCAGAAAAAGAAGTTGAAGCTCACCTATGCCTTACATCTACCATTTGTGAAGAAGAAGAAACATCAAGTGCAGAATCTGAGGTACATTCTGATTATGAAAATGTAGTTGATGCTTTTCATGAGATGCATTGTGAAGCTCAAAAATTAGCTAAAGCAAACAACAAACTTAAGGGTGACTTAAGATGGCATGTATCTAAGCTTGCTGAATTGCAAGAACTTTGTAAATTGAATGAGGAACATAACAAGATTCTTTCAAGTTACAAAGAAAATGGATGTACATGCACCTTAGCCATCTCTAAGGTTGATAAATACAATGAATTGCAGAAAGAATTTGATGAGTACAAGCTGAGTAAAGAAAAAGAAAATCTGATGTTGCAAACTGAAATTAGTGATTTGGTTGATTTGCTAAGGAAATTTTACAAAGGCAAATGTAACTTAGATGAATTGCTAAGTGTCCAAAAACATGCTGGTGATACTTATGGTTTGGGATATAAACATGGAGCTAAGAATAAAGGTAAAACTGTGTTTGTACCTCCAAGACATAAGTACCATAGGCAGCACTATCAACCAAATGCTTATCATAGATTTTCTCATGCAAATTCATCTAAATCTCATACTTGCAATTATTGTATGTTAAAAGGTCATACATCATATAAGTGCTTTGCTAGAAGGTTTTATGTTCCAAATGGAGAATGCATATGGGTTGAGAAAAGAAAGAAAGCAACTAGCCCCTTTGGACCCAACTCAAATTGGGTACCATTTTTCTCTTCTTAATTTGATTTGTGCAGATGTGTCTTAGAGCAAAATCATCAAAATGGTACCTAGATAGTGGATGCTCTAGACACATGACAGGGGATATATCCATGCTCACAGATGTTGTACTTAAAGAAGGAGGATATGTTACCTATGGGGATAACAATAAAGGTAGAATTATTGGGCAAGGCAACATAGGAGACAACTTAACTACTAAGATCAAGGATGTGCTATATGTTGAAGGGCTAAAGCACAATCTACTAAGTATTAGTCAATTGTGTGACAAGGGTTTCAAAGTTACCTTCAACAATGAGACTTTCTTGATACATGAAGGCAAAACTGGAAAAATTGCACATATTGGCAAAAGGAAGGGTAATATCTATGTTCTATCTATTGACCATGTATTCATACATAAAACTGATTACTTGATGAGTCAAATATATGAGACATGGTTATGGCATAGAAGAACATCTCATATAAACATGCATCATCTTAACAAGTTAATAAGAAAGGACTTAGCAATTGGTCTACTTAAGCTTAAGTTTGAGAAGGATAAACTTTGTGAAGCATGTCAAAGAGGAAAGCAAACTAAAAATTCTTTTCAAAGTAAGAACTTGATCTCTACTTCTAGACCTCTTGAATTGCTTCACTTGGACTTATTTGGTCCTTCAAGAACTATGAGCATAGGAGGAAATTATTATGGTCTTGTTATTGTAGATGACTATTCTAGATACACTTTGACATTGTTCATTAGATCTAAAAACCAAGCATTCATAGCTTTTAAGAAACTAGCCAAATTAATTCAAAATGAAAAAGGCTGTAATATTGTTTCAATTAGAAGTGACTGTGGTGGTAAATTCTAAAATGAACATTTTGAAAAGTTTTGTGAAGATTTTGGAATTAATCACAATTTTTTAGCTCCAAGAACACCTCAACAAAATGGTGTTGTGGAGAGGAAAAACAAATCACTTGAAGAAGGAGCAAGGACTCTTCTAAATGAAACAAAATTACCTAAACACTTTTGGGCAGATGCTGTGAGCACTGTTTGTTATACCTTGAATAGGATTCTCATAAGGCCTATTTTGAAGAAAACTCCTTATGAAATCTATAAAGGAAGGAAACCAAACATTTCTCACTTTAAAGTATTTGGCTGTAAGTGTTTTGTTTTAAATAATGGTAAAGACAATCTTGGCAAGTTTGATTCAAAAGCTGATGAAGCCATCTTTCTAGGATATTCCTTGCAAAGTAAGGCTTATAGAATCTTTAACAAGAGAACCTTGTGTGTTGAAGAATCAGTACATGTTGTATGTGATGAGACTAACCCTTCTTTAGAAGAAGTTTTAAGTGATAATGATGCAAAAACTAAAGAGGAAAAACAGCAACCTATTGAAGACAATAAACAAGAAGAAGATGAAGCACAACTAGAGTCCAATCAAGAAGCAGCCACACCTAAACACAAAGATTGGAGGACCACAAGAGATTTATCATTAGGCAACATAATTGGTGAAGTATCAAAGGGAGTTACTACTAGATCTTCTCTAAGAAATCTTTGTTGTACTATGGCTTTTGTATCACAAATTGAGCCTAATAATATTGAACAAGCCTTATTAGATGAACATTGGTTAATTGCTATGCATGATGAGTTGAATCAATTTAAAAGGAATAATGTTTGGGAACTTGTCCCTAGACCTTCCACTCACACACCTATTGGCACTAAGTGGGTCTTTAGGAACAAGCTGGATGAAAGTAGCATCATAATAAGAAACAAAGCTAGATTGGTTGCAAAGGGTTACAACCAAGAGGAAGGCATTGATTATGATGAAACTTATGCTCCAGTTGCTAGATTAGAGGCCATAAGGTTACTTCTTGCATATGCATATATATTGAATTTCAAATTGTTTCAAATGGATGTGAAAAGTGCATTTCTCAATGGTTATATTGATGAAGAGATATATGTTGACCAACCTCCTGGTTTTGTAGATCATCAATATCCTAATCATGTTTACAGATTGAGAAAAGCTTTGTATGGATTGAAACAAGCTCCAAGATCTTGGTATGAGAGGTTGAGCAAGTTTCTGCTTGATCAATCATTCACAAGAGTAGAAGTGGATAAAACCTTGCTCATCAAAAGAAAAGACAAAGACATACTCGTGGTACAAATTTATGTTGATGATATCATTTTTGATTCTACTAACCATTCTTTGTGTAAGGAATTTTTAGCTAGCATGCAGAAAGAGTTTGAAATGTCTATGATGGGAAAGCTCACATTCTTCCTAGGACTACAAGTTAAGTAAATGAAGAATGGAACTTTCCTTAGCCAATCAAAATATTGCATGGAAATGATAAAGAAGTTTGACTTGGAAATTTGCAAAGCTGCAGCAACACCAATGACAACTTCCACATATCTAGATTCAGATGAAAAAGGGAAAAAAGTTGATGAATCCAGATATAGAGGAATGATAGGGTCATTGCTTTATCTTACAGCAAGCAGGCCTGACATTATGTTAAGTGTTTGCTTGTGTGCTAGATATCAAGCCAATCCTAAGGAATCTCATCTAACTGTAGTAAAAAGGATCTTCAAGTATCTAAAGTCTACACCAAAAGTGGGGCTTTGGTATCCAAAAGGTACAACAATCAGCTTAATAGGATTCTCTGACTCTGACTTTGCAGGATGCAAGTTAGATAGAAAGAGCACAAGTGGTACTTGTCATCTATTGGGGAGCTCTTTAATTTCTTGGCATTGCAAAAAGCAATCATGTGTAGCCTTGTCAACAGCTGAAGCAGAGTACATATCAGTATGAAGTTGCTGTGCTCAAAGCTTATGGATGAAGCAACAGCTCCAGGATTTTGGTGTGGAGCTCCAACATATTCCACTTCTATGTGATAATACAAGTGCTACAAATATCTCCAAGAATCCAATCATGCATTCCAGAACAAAACACATAGGGATAAGGCATCACTTCATCAGAGATCATGTACAAAAAGGTAACATTAAAATTGAGTTTGTTGAAAGTAACAAACAATTAGCTAATATTTTTACCAAACCTTTGGATAGAGATAGGTTCTTCACCTTAAGAAACATGCTTGGCATATTAGATGAATCTAGTATATGTTGATTGACATTCCTGTGCTATTTACTTTGCAATTGAATGGCCTAAATATTGCTTGAAAGACATCAATTAAATTGGAAATTGAATACATGCTAAATGCTGCTGAATCTGATTGTTATTTTTGTTAAAAAACTAAGATAATCGATTACCATAAAACCTTAATCGATTATTTGTTCATCTGATGCTTCTATAAAATGAATCAAAGCTGTTGTAATCAATTAAACCATCGAGATAATCGATTATTCACTACTCGAGTTTCTGGAAAATCAAGTTCACACTGGAATAATCGATAAAATCGATGACATAATCGATAAAATCGATGACATAATCGATTACATGTATCTCAGGATATTTTTAGATTTTGAAATAAGACTGGAATAATCGATTACTTGATTGAATTGATCGATTATTTGAGTCATGGATGTCTGAAAACTCTGTGTCACACTGTCATAATCGATTACATCCAATTATAATCGATTACACTTCTTCTTCAACATGACATCTGAGCTGCAATAATCGATTACCCTGTATTTTAATCGATTACTTCATTTTCTAGAACTGAAAATTTAAATGAAATAATCAATTACACAATGAAATAATCGATTATTTAAGTGGTTACTGCAAAAATCTGACAGTTTTGAAACTGCCCAACCGCAATAAACCATGATTTGATGAAATCTAAAACCTTAATGGTAGTGGTTATGAGTCACAGCAGCTATATTTTCGAATTTACAACTGCCCATTACATGAAATTAGCCTATAAATAGAGGCCTTTGTGACTTGAAAACTCACACCTTCAAGCCTTGAAATCTTCCATTCTCTCTCTCTATAGTCTTGCTCTGAAATCTCTTTGCTTCATAAATTCTAAAACCATCTTTTCTTCTCCACTCATCTCTCAAATTCGTTCTCACTCACTCTCCCAAAATGTCTACATCCAAAAGAGTTAAAACCTCAAAGAGAAAAGCTCAAACTCAATTCTCAAATCCTGTAACCAATAGACTTGATCATTGGTTCACCAATGAAGCTGACAGGATGAATTACCTTCAATTCAATGCCACCAAGCTTCTCTGCCCTCCAAATACCTGAACCTTGGTTGGTTCATTAGTGAAGGATTTGATTTTCCTCAAATGCTAGAACAGCAAGGTCTCCAAAAGTTTGTTGAATTGAAAGGAACTTTTTACCCAGAATTGGTAAAAGTCTTTTATGCCTGTTCCAAAATAACTATGCATGGAACCATCCTCACCCAAGTGAATGGTGTAGCTATGGAGATTACTCCAGAAATCTGGCATGAAGTGGCTGGGATATCCTTTGATGGAGAAAGAAGGTTTGATGAAGAAGCTGATGGTTACAACAAAATGGACACCTACAGAGGCATGCTTATTGATCCACACATGAACCTTAGGCTAAGGTTGAGCACTAGACCTATGACTCATAAGGATAGGCTCCTACACTACATCATTACATACATTCTCACTCCAAGATCCACCAACCATGCACAAGCCACAGATGATGATCTCCAAGTTGTTTATGGGTTGAAGAATGGAATCAAGTTGAATTGGATTTATATACTTCAAGAGACTATGCAGAAATCCAAGAGATTGGTAAATTACCCTTTTCCTTATGTTGTGTTAATTTCAAGATTCATTGACTATTTTCAAGTAGATGTATCCAATGAAGTGGTGGATAACACAAATGCAAGCAATAGTCAAATAAAAGAAAAGCACCTCACTAAGCTTGGGATGGTGAAGACACCATATGGCTGGCAAATGGCAGGCCAACCCGTTCCCTTGGCTGAAGAGGAAGGTGAGGAAGGAGATGAAGAGGTAACCAACTTGGTGATGCTGAAGAAGCTCAAGAAGAAACTGGACCATCTGCACCTCAATATTCACAATTCGAGTCTTTAATGATCCAAAAGATGGATGCTTTGTTTTCTTTACATCATGAACATAGAGATGAAGTTAATTCTTCATTAGAGGAACTTAAGACTAGAGTCAAGAACATGGAAGCCAAGATGTTTAGGGATGAATCTAGGGAGTTGGATTAGTCTCTTAGGTCTTGTCTTAGTTTGTTTATGTTCAGTGTGTTTTGTTGTGTTTTGTTTCAACATGTTTTAAGTGTTTGTTTCAATATGGTTGTATTTGGTTCAGTTTATTGACTAATGAAGTATTTTTTCTATTCCTTTTCTATTTGTATGCTTTACTTTCCATGTTTTTGAATTTGATATACCAAATAGGGAGAGTAGTAATTAGGTAAATGAAATGGTGTAATGTGTTGTATGAAATATAAGTGATTATTCAATTCAGGGGGAGCTTGTATAATATGCCTAATACACATGTGAATGAATGTTTGAATGTTTTGTTATGAATCAAGATATGATACTTGGTTTTTGCAAAAGCTGAGAAATTTTTCAGATCATACATCTCCTTATTGAAGACAAAGAGTATGTTTCAAAAATGAAGTATTTGGCATGCTCAAAATCAAAAAGTGGGAGATTGTTAGATTCAAAGATGATGGAAGCACTTGGGTTTTGATATTTTACATGCCCACTCAATATGATGGCATTTGTAATTTTGTTTCAAGCTTGGTTCATGAGATAAAACCTTCTAATCCTCATTAGTTGCATGATTAATCATGCATCCACACATTCATTTAAAAGGAATTAATCAAGTAGTAATACGCAAATTTATAGAATTTCATAAAGGCATTTAGAAATTACATAAAACATTTTTTCACTGTTTTAATCGATTACCACTGGTTCGTAATCGATTATATAAGCTTTACACAAAATTAGGAATTCATTGGAATAATCGATTATCTTGGGAAATAATCGATTACATAAGCTTCTGCATAATGGTACACAGCATATTCATCTGATTTAATCGATTACCATATGTTTGTAATCGATTATATATGCATTGTTATGTTTTAGCTGTGTTCTGGCTTAATCGATTAAATGGGTACTTAATCGATTACGTGAGTGCATTGTAAAACTATGTTTTTCTAGCTTAATCGATTACATGGTGATATAATCGATTAACCTGTTCGTTTCAGATTTCCAGATTTCTGATGAACATTTTAATCGATTATATGGGTAAAATAATCGATTACTATAAGTAAAATAATCGATTATTGTGATGAATTAATCGATTACAGTTGGTTGAAACAGTTTTTTTATAAATAGGAAAGCTGAGTCTGAATGAAAAATAACAAGAAAGAGAGATATTCGTGCATACCCTTTTAGTTTTCATTCTCTAAGAACTTTCAATTGTTCAAAGTCTGAAATTAGGGAGAAAGTCAAAAGTGTTAAGATCTACTTGTGTGTTGAGCCTTAATACTCATTGTGTGTGAGCATCTATGCAAGCTAATGCTTAAAGAAGTGTCAAGAAAGCATGGTAGTCATCATCTTAGGTTGACTGTATCATCCATATCATTTTAGTTGCTGAGGAATATGAGGTGATATCTTTCTTGAACCTAAAGCTTGTATTGTTTTGATATTTGTTGTGTATTTTGTGTTGTATTTCCATATAACATTTGGGTTCTTTAAAGCTTTCCTAGAAAGGGTTTTCTAGGGGGAATAACAGAGAAGGGATCTCTGGTTTTTGGTCTTTTGAAAGGTCTATAGGAAGTAGATTTTGAATTTTAACTAGGGTAGGTAAGAGAGACCATTGTTGTAAGCTTGTAAAGAAAAGATATTTGTTATAGTGGAACTCTAACCTAGATTGGGTTGGAAGGAAATTGGATGTAGCCTCCGGGGTTGAAAGGTGAACCAATATAAATCTTGTGTGCATTTATATTTCAGTCTATGTTTCATTGAATTCTTAAAGTATAGAATTGTTTGTCATATAAATTTGGTTTCAGCACAAGTGTTATTTGGTTGATGAAGTAAAGTGACTTGCAATTGGTTTTAAATAAGATACAGTTCTTTTGAAATCTTCCACTGTTACATATTTTAGAAGAAAGTTTTAAAACTCTAAGGTAAAACCAATTCACCCCCTCCCTCTTGGTTTATTTGCATAAGTGTTCATTGTATTTTCAGACTGTCATTGACTTATGTTTATTAACTATGTAGGATAAACAAGGAGCTGAGGGACCGGCAAAACCTATAGATAGACTGGAACCAAATGACGATCCCCTATACCATATGATATTAATGATCCTGGAGCCTTTCATCAAGCTTATGCTGGTATCGTGGGATTCAACTATTCTTGAGGTATATAATGATGACGTCCCCTTGTGTAATGACCTATTATATTTCTAGATAATTTTTATTAGTGTTTATTTTTAAAAAGCCTATACTAGTAAAAACTTTGAATACGTATAAATTTTATAAGTTCTAACCTACTTCATTAAACATAATCTGATCACTATTACATCATACATCACTTCTTGTTAGACAAGTTACAAGATTCACCATACACAACCATAGTCCCTAGTTAGCATACAAAAGATAAAGTTTATACATCACCATAATTTCTAATATTCTAAAACATAAGAGTACAAGGAAACCAGTAGCCATCTATTTATTAGATACGATCCTTATTTATTTTCCATATGCCAAAATACCTTTTTCTCAGCTTAGAAATTTTCACCAACACTCTCCTCAACATCAGACTCATTATTCAAATTCATGTTTTCTCCATAACTTGGTACGAAGGAAGGATACACGTTATGGTTGCTAGAAGAGATGTTGATAAGTTCCATTGGTGGATTAGGGTAAACGTGAGCAAACTAAAGGAAATGATTGTTAGGATTAAACATGTCATCAATAACTGATACAGGAAAATGGGTTCCAAAATATACATAAACATGGATAACAGGGTGCATGGTGAAAATATAGCAATTTCTACCTTCATCTCTGTACCATCACCAGTCCAAGGCATCAAGGAAAATGATCATTGTTGCCATCTATATATAAAAAAATAAAACAAATCTAGTGAGGAATAAAATTTCTCAATAGGCAAAACTAAACCATCAAATAAGTTAGTACGTTAGTAATTCATCCATAAATTCCAATAAAATAAATATAATAAATAACCATTCAAACAATATGTATGCATGATGAAATTCTAGAGTGCACATGGTCTCTATATATCGTACTGTATGTAGTATCACTGCGGTCGTCTTATGTAAACAATGCATGATCAATTCCATGTTTTTACACCTGGTATCTACATCTCATAATGGATGTAGTATCGAATTCTGTTTCGCAAATCTCGTACTAGACTCAAAAACATGAATCAATATATATCATCACATAAAATTCATCATTTTCATCAGTAATACAATCCATGAGCAAATTCATACAACCTCATGGAAAAATTTCATCACAAACATCACAATATACCAAATGTATGGCTCGACTACCACACCTTATCCAATCAAAGTTTTGCTAACTTGTGCATGGCAAGAATAATCTCCTCAAGTTAAAGACAACATGTTAGTAATTTACCTAGTAAATCGTAATATAGCTTCCAAATAATTTCTAATTCCTTTACATCTTCACAAGAAAAATTAGAACTTAGCTTGGACCTTATTCTCTTTTCAAATTACCATCCTAATACTTAATCATCAAAACTGAACCACTTAAGTAATTAAACCTTTTACCCACATACCATTCAGCCTCTACTTAAAATTACTTTAAAATAGTTCCAACATATATATATATATATATATATATATATATATATATATATATATATATATATATATCAACCACACCTAGTTTTGAGTCTGTTAAGCAGTATGACTCTGGGAAGGTACAGATCACCTTCAATAGGTCCAACTCCTTCAACACTGCTAGGTCTTCCTTCACTAGAGATTCTAGATATGAAATGTTTGGGTCTATTTTCTCTAGGAAATCCTTTTCTGCTGCTCCTAGTGGAAGTAGTAGCAGGATCAATCTCCAGGGTGTAGAAACCTCGTCCTCTATTCCTCAACCTGTTTATCAGCAGGAGAATCTTGAGGAAGAGTCTAGATCTATCCCTTCTCTCTCTCTCTCTCTCTCTCTCTCTCTCTC
>CM023947.1:15258260-15304689 GCA_013407115.1 Glycine latifolia
GTGTAGAAACCTCGTCCTCTATTCCTCAACCTGTTTATCAGCAGGAGAATCTTGAGGAAGAGTCTAGATCTATCCCTTCTCTCTCTCTCTCTCTCTCTCTCTCTCTCTCTATATATATATATATATATATATATATATATATATATATATATATATATACAGAAAGTCCAAATACCATCAAAATCAAGTCCAAAGGTCATCAAAAATCAAGTCCAAACATTATTAATATTTTAGCATTTCAATCATCAACCTATCCTATTCTTAAACCAACATAACCACATCATAAAATACCCTTCAATGATTTGAAAATTCAGCCTACTAAGGTTAGCCATAAATCTGCACCATTGCACATAAAGATTAGTCCAAATAAACCCTTAATTAAAGATTGAAGCCTAGTCTACCTTATGTAAACTTGTGTCCAAATCTTCCAAGTAGTGGTTGTATACTTTAATTCTTTGAAAGAGATAGGTCTTAGGATAGTTTAGATTAGAGAAATGAAAGGAATATAAGATCAATCAAAATATTGTCACTATCATCTAACAACTGGACATGACACCAATGATTGCTTTCAATTGAAAAATGCTAACGAAATCCTTATTAACTGGGGAAAACTAGACAAATATGTCCAAGGACAAGGTGGTAAATTCATACCTCGATATGATCGACCGCCTCGTGATGAGCAGCGAAAAAGGTCAAGAAGTCCTATTCGACACCAAAGAGGACATTTCCAAAGAACGGTCTCCAAGGTACCAACATAGGACACCAGATAGAGAAGTGAAAAACCATGTGCAAACTATGCATCGTGATGGAGAAACAACGATAAAGGCATTTTTTTTTTCAAAATTACCAAATGGGGGTAAAATTTAAATTAATACCCAAAAAGAAGTAAGTTGTAGGGTAACCTACGAGTTCTAAATTAAAAGTTCTAAACTATGTTACAACTTCCGATTTTTTTCTTATCCATTGAAGTCGTAAAAAAGTTTACAACTTCAATTTTTTTTAATACAACTTTGAAGTCGTAAATAAGTATTTTAATTTTTTTAAAATAATTTTTTAGAAGTTGTACACTATTTACGACTTCAAAGTCGTAAATAGTTTTTATTTTAATTATTAACTAATTAATGTATGCTTTCTTTTTTAGTTTTATTTAATTAATTTTTACAACTATCATTAAGTAAATTAATAGTTTCATAAAATAATATTAATTAATATTTAGGGCATAATGACTATCAACCTTGCCAAGGGTATGAATTATATTTTGAAAGGAGTTCGAGCATTTCCTATTACTGTCTTAGTCAATGAAACATTTAATAAAATAAATGATTGATATGTTACTAATGACATGAAAATCATGAATATAATAAAGGCAGGACATAGGTACTCTAATTAATACTACTATACGAAATTATTAACTTAATGGTAATTGTAAAAAGAAAATAATATTACTTGATAAATTATAAGTTAATATTATTTGTTAATATCAATAACAGAACATCTTATTGTTTAGTATTTCTGTTAAACAAATATGTCTAGTACATCTTAATATTTTTATTTAAATTTAAGTCTTTTGTATTATTTTTATAATTTACAAAATAAATAATAATCCTTAACATTAGTAAAAAAACATATAAAATATTAAATATAGAAAATATATTAAACAAAAAATATACAAAAACATAGAAAATATTAAATAAAACAATATATAAAATATAGAAATATTAAAAAAAATAAAAAGAAAACATACATTAATTAATTAATAATTAAAATGAAAAATTGTTTACGACTTTGGTAATTCTGAAAAAAAAAAAAAAAATACCCCCTTATCGTTGTTTTGTCGCATCGTGATAGATCCGAGTTAAGGCACAGGCTAGATTCTCCTGAGAGAAAGCCAAATGCCAATTAGTGAGAGCACTAGGTGATATATGTCATAGCAAAAGGATTCGCCAATTGGGGTCCTTCAAACAATGAGAAAAAGACACACAAGAAGTCTTAATCGTCGTGCATGGCAAAAGAAATTATGAGTCTGTTAAAAGAAGGACTCTGCCATTGATTTTTTATGACAAAGACACGGACATGCCAATCGTTCCCAATCATGATGATCTTCTACTAGTCAAAGCCTTTATAAACAATAAGGAGGTACATCGATTATTGGTAGACATAGGCAACTCTACAGATATAATGTTTTATGATTTCTTTAGGAATCTCACAATCCCACAATCGAAGTTGCTTCCTTACAACGTGGACCTCATAGGTTTCTCTAGTCACCACATAACTCCAATAAGATACATGAAGTTATAAATAACCTTCGAAAAAACATCGTTAACTAGAACGACTGTCGTCAAGTTCATTGTGGTAAAGCTATCATCCAACAATGCCATATTTGGAAGGCCAACCTTGAATTCATTAAAAGCAATTATTTCAACAATTCATTTGGCCATGAAATTCCTCAGTAAAGAAATGAAAGTCATAACATTGAAAGGAGATAAGAAGAAAGCTCGTGAATGTTAGAAAGAGTGACTAAGGCAAAAAAATAAAGATAAGTCTGAGGAAATGGATTATGAGCCCATAACCAAAACTCAATCCGAGGTAATGCTCACTGAGTTGGATTGCAGAGAAGACATTAGGAAAAGGACATGGGTACCAAGGCTGGAACCAGAAGGGAGTTGTCAAATCATCCTACAATGCCATATTGGCAAGCCAATCTTGAATGCATTAAGAACGGTGATTTCAACAGTTCATATGGCCATGAAATTCCTCAATGATGTCATAAAATTGAAAGGAGATAAAAAGAAATCCTATGAATGTTACAAGGAATCACTAAGGCAAAAAATAAAGATAAGTCTTAGGAAATGGATTATGAGCCTAGAACCAAAACTCAATTCGAGGTAATGCTCACTGAGTTGGATTGCAGAGAAGATATCGAGAAAGGGACATAGGTACCTAGGCCAAAACCAGGAGGGAGTTGTCAAAATCTCCAAGTCGCAAAAGCAGAAGAACAAATGACATCCATTAAAGTGAACTGGACAATGAAACCATGGAAACCATATCCACTTTTCTTAAACAAAATGCCAACATATTTGCATCAAAATCGGTAGATATGACAAGCATAAACCCAAACCTCTTCTGTCATAAATTGACAATAAATCCAGCAGTAAAACCCATGTGCTAGAGAAGTCTTAGAGATAGAAGGAGCAACATGAAGATCAAGACTAAGAAGTGTTTTGACTTTTACATGCCTAACTCCATATTGAGTAGCATTTGTTTTGCTTATTGCTTATTATCCTTAGTCAATTTGTGTGTACATCATGCATCGTTATATAGAAGTAGGAAAATAGTTTCTAAGATAAGATATATCTTTTGTGCTATATAACTCGCTAGTTTTATCGATGACTGCATGTGTGTAATCGATTACATAAGTCTTTGAGATCTTGCAGAGAAATCATGGCTCTAGTTTAATTGATTACCATATATTCTTAATGGATTACATAATTCAAATTGAGACCATGACTATTTTCTTGGGTCTCTAGTTTAATCGATTACTAGGATATAGTAATCGATTACATCGTTCTTGAAAGTGTTCCCAAAAGTGATCAAGAACACTTTAATCGATTAAACAAGAGTGTAATCAGTTACATTATTCTTGAAGGTTTTCCAGAATTGGGAAAGAACACTTTAATCGATTAAATGGGAAATGTAATTGATTGCTTTCATGATATGATCGATTACATTGTCAATTTGATTGATTATAGGTGATTATAATTGTTTTCTCTATATATACTCACCTTGTGTTCTCACTTTCAAGAGAGAGAAAAGAAAGAACTTTTACAACTCACAAACTTTAGTTTTCATTTCTTGGAGATTTCTAAAGAAAAAGTTTATTTGAAGGTTATATGATTAATGAGTTGTAAACACACTTGAGGTCAAGAGAGACCCATTCAATCAAGTCTTTTGTTCTTGCATTGGAATGTAAAGGTTGTATCTCTCATTGATTCTTTTGCATATTCTTTTTACACATTGTTACTAGATGTGCAAAAGTTTTACTGCATGCTAGAATAGGTGTTTCTAGCTTGAAGCTAAGAGTAGGTTTCTCTTAGGCTTAGATACACTAAGGACCTAGGGTTGGGTTCCTAAGTTTCATTTTCTAGGTAGAATTTGAAATTTCTTGTGATTGTTTGTAAAAATCACATTCCATAGTGAAAATATAATTCAGGTTGAATTAGATAACTAGATTAGCTTCTCTAGAAATATAGAGTGAACCAATATAAATTGTATTCTCTATCTTCTCTTTAACTATCATCTCTCTCTCCTTATTGCATTCTTTATCAATTTTCTAAGTTTCAAAGATATTTCAAATTGATGAACTTTAACAAAAGGGTACTTTGTACGGGTGATTGATTCAATATTGATTTAAAAGGAAGTTTTGATATGATCCTTTGGGCAACAAGTGTTTTAAAACTTTTTTTTTACGATTTGATTTTACACCAATTCACCCTTCATCTTGGTTTGGTTAGTCTCATTGTTATTTTTCAATTGGTATCAAAGCCTTGTCTTGCAAGTTAATCAAGATAACTGCTTTATTCAAATATGGGCTCTAAGCAAATCACTTTCAAAGAAGGTGATTCTCTTAATCGACTACCATTGTTTGAGGGAGGGCATTTTACATTTTGGAAAAAGAGAATGGAAATTTTTACTCAATCAATTGACTTGGTGCATGGAATGCTATTTTTAAAGGACCCTTCATACCTACTAAAGAAGTTAATGGTGAATTGGTTCCTAAAGAATGGGATGAAATGAAAGATGATGAGAAAAAGAAAAGTGCAACATGATCAAAAAGCTAAAAACATTTTAACTTTTGGTTTATCTTTTAATGAATTTTTCCATACTGCAAGGTGTAAAAGTGCAAAGGCGATATGGGAAATGCTTGAAGTCACTCATAAAGGCATGTGGATGCAAGGTTCCGAATATGAAGCTTTTTGAATGAAGAATGGTGAAACCATCTATGAACTCCAAACAAGATTCACCCATATAGTAAATCATTTACTTGATCTCGGAAAGACATATGAAGATGATGAGTTAAACATCAAGATCCTCAACTGTCTTAAAAGAACTTGGGAATCGAAAATCATAGCTATCAAGGAATCCAAGGACTTGGCATCAATGTCAATGGAAGCTCTCTTCGGAAAACTGCTTGTGTATGAACATGAGTTGATTCAACAATCTTATGCATAAGATACCGAAAAGAAAAGGAAAGGGATTGCACTCAAAGCTAGTTCCTTAAAGTAAGACCACAAAGAAGACTCTAGTGATGATGAAGATGCAGAGAATTTAAATTTGATTGTCAAGAAGTTTCCCAAATTCCTTAAAACGTCCAAAGAAAAAAAATTCTATAAACCTTAAAAAAAAGGGAACCAACAACAACACCTTCACATGCTTCGAATACGGGAAATAGGGATACATCAAGTTGGATTGTCTTGTCTACCTAAAAAAAACTTGCTAAAAAGAAAGGGGAGAAAGATGGAAAAATGAAAAGGCCTACATAGCTTAGGAAGGCAATGCGTCAACATCCTCTGACTCTTCTAGTGAAGAAGAAATTGCAAATGTGTGCTTAATGGTTGATTCAATGGATGACTCATCAACCATTGAAGAAATTAAGGTAAATTCTGAATTTGAGGAAGTTAAGAAAGCCTTTAATTAAATGCATGAGGAAGTGCAAAAGCTTGTTGTTTCAAACAATAAGCTTAGAAGTGATTTAAAAAGGCATCTCACTAAATTGGCTTCAACACAAAGTCAGCTTGATAAGTTAAAGCATGAAAATGAAAAACTTGTTTGAAGGTTTAAAGCCACCAATTGTGTTTGTGCTTTTACATCTCCTTATATGGATGATTACAAATCTTTGCAAGATAAGTTTGAAAAGTTTAAAAATGATCACTATGAAGAACGTATGAAGTTACAAACTGAGTTTTCCTATCTTAAAGATCTTTTTAGAAAAATGAACAAAGGAAAGAGTGATCTTAATCACTTACTCAGTGTGCAAAAGCATACTATCGATAAGACTGGTTTGGGGTATAACAAGCAAATTAACCTTCCTATGAAAACCAAGTTTGCACCCCTCCCAAAAAAAAAGTTGAACTCAAACAAAGTGTCTAAAAAGAAAAACATAGTGCATCCTAAGCCTAAAGCAAAGACTTGTCATTATTGCATGATAAGAGGACACACATATTTAAAATACTATGTTAGGAGATTTGATATTCCTATAGGTAAATATTTTTTATTCCTAAGGAAATAACTATGGAACTAACTCCATTGGACCCAACCTCAATTGGGTACCTCCTTTCTAATTAATTTTGTCTTGTAGGTGTGCCTAAAAGCAAAAGATTCACTATGGTACATGGATAGTGGCTGCTCTAGGAACATGACCAATGACAAGTCCAAACTTACTAACTTTGTGATAAGGAAAGGTGGATATATCACTTATGGAGACAGCAATAAGGGAATAATTATGGGAGAAGGAAACATTAGAAATCAGCACAAAACTCAAATAAAAAATGTGTTATATGTTGATGGACTTAAGCATAACCTTTTGAGCATAAGTTAACTATGTGACAAAGGCTTCAAAATTGAGTTCAACAAGAATTGTTGTCTTATTTGTGAAGCTAAAATCAGTGAGGTTGATCACATAGGTAAAAGAGTAGGTAATGTCTACATGTTTAACATTTAACATGCATCATTTCATGAACTTAGTTGTTTGGTAAGTAAAATTGATGATTCTTGGATTTTGCATCGTAGGGTTGGACATATAAACATGCATCATCTCAATCATCTAGTCAAAAAGGATTCAGTAACTAGCATCCCAAAACTCAAGTTTGAGAAGAATAAATTATGTGAAGCATGTAAAAAGGGGAAACAAGTTAAAAATTATTTTCAAAGTAAAAACGTTGTTTCTACTACAAAATCCCTTGAACTACTTCATATGGATTTATTTGGACCATCAAGAACTATGAGTTTAGGTGGAAACTAATATGGCATAGTAATTGATGATGATTATTCTAGGTACACTTGGACTTTGTTCTTGAGAACCAAAAATGATGCTTTTGATGTTTTTTGCAAACTTGCCAAAGTTATTCAAAATGAGAAAGGTCTTAATATTGTCTCAATTAGAAGTGATCATGTTGTTTATTTCAAAAATGAGTATTTTGAAAAGTTCTGTGAAGAAAATGGAATTCGTCACAATTTTTCCACCCCAAGAACATCTAAACAAAATGGTGTTGTGGAGAGGAAAAACAGATCTCTTAAAGAAAGAGATAGAACACTTCTAAATAAAAGAAACCTACCAAAATATTTTTGGGTTGGTGTTTTGAGTACTATTTGTTACACTCTCAATAGGCTTCTAATAAGACCAATTTTTAAGAAAACTCTATGAGTTTTACAGAGGTAGAAAACCAAACATTTCTCCTTTATGGATTTTTGGATGTAAATGAGTTGTTTTAAATAATGGAAATGAATCACTAGGAAAATTAGATGCAAAAGTTGATGAAGCAATCTTTCTTGGTTATTCATTACAAAGCATGGCACATATAAAGTGTTTAATAGGAGAACATTGTGTGTGGAAGAATCTGTACATGTTGTTTATGATGAAACTAACTCTCATATTCAAGAAAATGCTTTGCAAGATGAAGATGCAGGTTTTGAAAATAAGCACATTGCACTTGAAGATGAATCCAAGGATAAGAATCTTGAACAAAGCAAAGAAATCACTGCCACACCTCCTAGAGACTTCCCAAAGGAATGGAGGACACAAAGAGATCTCTCCTTGGACAAGATCATAGGTGAAATATCAAAGGAAGTATCCACTCACTCTAGACTTAGAAATCTATGCAATAACATGGTTTTTGTTTCTCAAATTGAACCTAGAAACATAGATGAAGCATTGCATAATGAGCCTTGGTTGTTATCTATGCATGATGAATTGAACCAATTCAAAAGGAATGACGTGTGGGATTTAGTCCCTAAACCTGACTTTCACAAGCCAATCGGAACCAAATGGATTTTTTTAAACAAGTTTCATGAATCAGGGATCTTAGTTAGGAAAAAGGCCAAATTGGTTGCTAAAGGATACAACCAAGAGGAAGGCATTGACTATGATGAGACCTATGCCCCTTATGCTAGGTTGGAAGCTATTAGATTGTTGCTTGCTTTTGCTTGTATAATGAATTTCAGGTTATATCAAATGGATATGAAAAGTGTTTTTCTCAATGGATACATTGAAGAAGAGATATATGTGGAGTAACCTCCAAGTTTTGTAGACTTTGATCATCCAAATCATGTTTACAATTTGAAAAATTATATGGGTTAAAACAAGCACCTAGATCTTGGTATGAAAGATTGAGCAATTTCTTAATTACGCAATCTTTTGTAAGAAGTCAAGTTGACAAAACATTGTTTACCAAAATATCAAACAATGAGTTGTTACTTGTGCAAATTTATGTTAATCTAATGAATCTTTGTGCAAGGAATTCTCCAGTTCTATGCAGAAAGTTTGAGATCTCTATGATGGGAGAATTAACTTTCTTCCTTGGACTTCAAGTTAAGCAAATGAAGCACGAAACCTTTCTATTCCAAGCAAAGTACTGTGCATAATTAATTAAGAAGTTCAATATGGAAAAGTTCAAGGAAGCAATGACACCAATGGCAACATCCACTTATCTTGAATTGGACAAAAAATGTAAATTGGTAAATGAGTCAAAATATAGAGGTATGATTGGTTATCTCCTATATTTGACTACAAGTCGACCCGACGTTATACTAAGACTGTTCTTATGTGCAAGATATCAAGCAAATCCCAAGGAATCTCATTTAACTGTTGTCAAAAGGATTATCAAGTACCTTAAGGGGACAACCAATGTTAGTTTGTGGTATCCTAACAGTACCTCCTTGAATTTAATTAGCTTTTCAGATTTTGACTTTGTAGGATTAAGCTAGATAGGAAAAGCACAAGTGGGACATGTCACCTCTTGGGGATTTCACTTGTATCTTGGTTTTGCAAGAAGCAAGCTTGTGTGCACGATCGACTACTGAAGAAGAATACAATGCAACTGGAAATTGTTATGCTCAAAGTCTTTGTATGAAGTAACAAATTGAAGAATTTGGGCTAACTCTTGCTCACATTCCACTTAAATGTGATAACACTAGTGCTATAAATCTATTTAAGAATCCAATTATCCATTCTAAAACCAAGCATATAGAAATTAGGCATCATTTTATAATAGATCATGTATCTAAAGGTGATTGTTGCATTGAATTTTTTGATAGTGAAAACCAACTAGCTAATATCATTACAAAACCTCTTGCTAGAGATAGGTTCTTCTCTATTATAAATGAGCTAGAAATCGTAGATGGATCTAGCTTTTAATGATGTTGTGTTATGGTGTGTGCATCTTGATATGCACTCTTTGAATTTGTCAATTCCTGCGTTGATTGCCAATGTATGTCAATATGTTTATAAGTGTTTGAAACCTTTTTTTCTAATTTCATACTATTTTAATCGATTACATGGGCGATTTCATCGATTACATGGTATGTTTTGGGGTTTCTCTGTTTTGTGCATTTTGTTTTAATTGATTACATGTTTTCTTTTTAGTTTTCTTTGTTTTTTGCGTTCTATTTTAATCAATTACATGGCCTTAGGGGAGATTGTTTCTCATATTTAATCGATTACATTTGGTTTTAATTTATTACATGTATCAATTTTTGCATTTTGGGGTAAATTGAGGGCCAATTTAATCGATTAATATGTAATTTTGATCGACTATGTCTGTGTAATCTATGTTCTAATCCATTACACCTCTTCATCTTCACCTCATCAACCATTTAATCACAGCAATTCTCTCACCACCCAACTTGCCCTATCAAAACACCCTAGTCTCTCTTTAAAAGGAAACCTAAACCTAACACAAAAACCACTCCAACACCTCTTCTCAGTATCTACTACCACCTCCTCTGAACCTAAACCTCCCCTTCTCTTCTATATGTAGCCTTCACTTCAAAAATGGTTGGTAACCCATCAAGATTTCATAAAAAGGAAAAAAAAAACCTCAAAAAGAAAGCAAGGTGATTGCTCCCAAGCCGCCATAAATCGCTTGGACACTTGGTTCACTGATGAATGAAAGAAGAGTGATTATAAGTTGATCTATGCCATCAAGAACATGAGGGTTCCTAAGTATTTGGATCTAGAATGTTTCTCTCAGCAGGGTTTTCAAATTTCCCAACCTACTAGAAGTTCAAGGGCTGACTAAGCTAGTGCAAATGAAAAGGACTTTCTACCCAAAAAATGTTCAAAGTGTTCTACACATGTGCTCGTGCTGATCTTGAAGGAAATCTCTTCTCTATTGTAAATGGAGTAGACATGGTAATAGATGCTCCTGTGTGGAAGGAAGTTACCGGTCTAGACATGGGTGGAGTCATAAAATTTGATGAAACTGCAAATGGCTACAACAAGATGCAAACCTATAAAGGAATGCTTCTTAATCCTACAAGGAGACTGAGAAATCGCCTTGGAGTTGGAGGGCTAACTACTAAAGATAAAATGATGTCTACCTAATCACCTACATAGTCTATGGATTGAAATCCGGAATTCAGATGAATTGGGTTCTGCTGATTGAAGACATCATGCTCAAATGTCACCGCCTTGTAGATTATGAGTTTCCATATGTTGTGCTTGCCTCTAAATTCATTAATTATTTTCAGGTTGATGTTTCTAATGAGATTGTTGACTACACCAAAGCCTCTTGTGAGATAACTAAAAGGCATCTCAAGAAGCTTAGTATGAGGTATGCCAACCATGAATGGATAATGGTTGGAGAGCCTACTGTAAACATTGTTGAGATGGAAGAGGATGATGAAGCTGAAGCTCAACATGATCCTGCACCTCAATGGAGTCCTTTTGAATCTCTCATGATTCAGAAGATGGATGCCATGCTTCATCTCCATCAAGAGCACTCAGCCAAAGTACACAGCTCCTTAGAGAATATCCATACTAGGCTGCAAAAGATAGAAACTAGGTTCAGCCTTAGGGATCTTCCTAACCTCGATGAGGATGATGCTTAGATGTGTTGTGGTGCTTGTTTATGTTTTTTTGGCTTTCATTACTTATTTTTGTTAGAGTCAGCGGGAGCTCAAGAGAATCAAGAAGCTAAGTCTCTTAGGCAGTAAAGTGTTTAGACTTTTTACATGCCAATTCAATTGATTGGTAGTTGTAATTTGTGTGTGTCTAAGATGAGACTTCCTATGATCCATTGCATAAAGCTCATGCATGTTTTTGCATTTATGTTTTCATAAAAGCATAAGTTTTGTGAAGAAGTTTTCTGCATAAAGTTTTCATGATTGCTTAAAAAGTCAAGTGTTCCATGTTTAAAGTTTTGGAAAAATATTTTCTCACTGGTTTAATTTATTACCAGCAAGTGGTAATCTATTACTTGAGATTTAAGAACACTTTGATTGATTACAAGATTATGGTAATCGATTACACAACACAAAATCACATAGTGGACTTCCTGTGATAATCGATTACGCCATTGTGGTAATCAATTACTTGGTAACATATTTAAACAAATACTTCCTATGATAATTGATTACATTACGATTTAATCGATTACATTGTTCATAAGCCTTTTCTACAAAGCTTAAGAACACTTTAATAGATTACATGAGTTAATTGATCAATTACATTAGTGAATTAATCGATTACTGACAGTTAAAATAGTTTTCTATAAATAGATGAAGCTTGTTTTGAAAAATACACACCACGAAATATCAAAGGATTTTCATAAGCTTTTTGAAGAGAAAAAAAGATACAAAGAGTTATTCTATGTTAGTCCCTCAAATCCTCAAGCTTCAAGATTCCTTAACAGGATTTCTTTATAGGCAAAGTTTCTAAAGAAGATTTTGGAGAGAAAGTTCTAAGATAGTTTTCTTTCAACCTTGATTCCAGTATGGTAATCTTTTCCATTCATCTGTAGTGGATCATCATGTGATTTCTCTCCATACAACTTGTTTGTAATTTTTTTTTAGAATTTCTGTTTGTGTAACTATAGCAATAGTCTTTCTTAAATTTTGTCCAGAATAGGTGTTTCTAGATGAAAGATTAAAGAAGGGTTTTCTCTATGTCTTGATCACTAAGAGTATAAGTGAGTTAGATTTCTTCTTCTTGATCTAGGTCTGATTGAAAGTGATTGTATGAGCTTGTAAGAAATAGATTGTTAAAAGTGGAACTCTAGCTAGTTGGTTAGAAGAACTGGATGTAGCTTCTCTAGGTTGAGAAGTGAACCAATATAAATCTTGGTATTGACTACTTCATCTTTATCTTTTCTTGTGATTATTAATTTTCATTCATTGGTGTAACTTTTCACAATCAACAAAAAATGTTTTGGTTGCATTCTTTAAAGACTGGTGTTTGATTGATTGAAAGTGTTCTTGGATTGCTTTGTGATACGATCTTTTTAACTCTGATTGTTTAAGAAATTTTAATTGGCCAAGAACAACCAATTCACCCCCCCCTCTTGGTTCTTGTGTGTTGTTCATACTATTTTCAATTTTGCTGTTAATCTTGTTCTTCTTTATATCTGGTTGTTCTATTTTTGTGATGGTTATAATGATTTAAACAATGAATGAAATGTCTATTGCTTTTTCCCCTGCTCACACATTACGTTGTTTGTTTTTAATTTATTTTAAATGTGTCTTTTTGGCCTTGTTATGCCAAAAGGGGGGAGAAATTGCATTGACACATGACATACATTCTTATTCATTCAACCACTTTACTATGATGATGATATGACATGATTTGACACTTTTCTTGGCCATAGTGTTTAGTAAATTTCAAGTGGTCTCTCAAGAGAAGTCTCTACTCTCAAGACTCTCCACATGCACTCAATGGCAAATAATGTTTGGCATCATCAAAGCCCAAAAAGGAGAGATTCTTAGAGATAGGGGGAACAACATGAAGATCAAGAATAAGTAGAGTTTTGACTTTTACAAGCCCAACTCCATATTGAGTAGCATTTGTATTACTTGTTGCTCACTATCCTTAGTCAATCTGTGTGTATATCATGCATCATTATATAGAAGTAGGAAAATAGTTTCTAAGATAAGATATATCTTTTGTGCTATATAACTCGCTTGTTTGATCGATGACCGCATGTGTGTAATCGATTACATAAGTCTTTGAGATCTTGCAGAGAAATCATGGCTCTAGTTTAATCGATTACCATATATTCTTAATTGATTACATAATTCAAATTGAGACCATGACTATTTTCTTGGGTCTGTGGTTTAATCGATTACTAGGATATAGAAATCGATTACATCATTCTTGAAAGTGTTCCTAAAAGCGATCAAGAACACTTTAATCAATTAAACAAGAGTGTAATCAATTACATTGTTCTTGAAGGTTTTCCAGAATTGGGAAAGAACACTTTAATCAATTAAATGGGAAATGTAATTGATTGTTTTCATGATATGATTAATTACATTGTCAATTTGATTGATTACAGGTGATTATAATTGTTTTCTCTATATATACCCACCTTGTGTTCTCACTTTCAAGAGAGAGAAAAGAAAGAAATTTTACAACTCATAAACTTTAGTTTTCGTTTCTTGGAGATTTCTAAAGAAAAAGTTTATTTGAGGGTTATATGATTAATGAGTTGTAAACACACTTGAGGTCAAGAGAGACCCATTCAATCAAGTCTTTTGTTCTTGCATTGGAATGTAAAGGTTGTATCTCTCCTTGATTTTTTTTCATATTCTTTTTACACATTGTTACTAGATGTGCAAAAGCTATACTGCATGCTAGAATAGGTGTTTCTAGTTTGAAGCTAAGAGTAGGTTTCTCTTAGGCTTAGATTCACTAACGACCCTAGGGTTGGGTTCCTAAGTTTCATTTTCTAGGTAGAATTTGAAATTGCTTGTGATTGTTTGTAAAACTCACATTTCATAGTGAAAATATAATTCGGGTTGAATTAGATAACTAGATTAGCTTATCTAGAAATAGAGAGCGAATTAGTATAAATCTTGTTCTCTATCTTCTTATTAACTCTCATCTCTCTCTATTGCTTTCTTTATTTGTTAAGTTTCAAAGATGATTCAAATTAATGCACTTTAATAGAAGGGTACTATGTTTGGGGTGATTAATTCAATATTATTTTAAAATAAAGTTGTGATATGATCCTTTGAGCAACAAAAGCTTTAAAACTCTGTTTTTTGACGATTTGATTTTACACCAATTCACCCCTGGCCCCTCTTGGTTTCGTTATTCCCATTGTCTTTTTTCAAAAAGGAGAAAAGTGGTCCTCAAGAAACTAGAAGAGATTGAAAGACAAGTAAAAGAACTACAAGAAGTGGGATTTATCAAGGAGATCATGTACATGACTTGGCTAGACAATGTCGTCTTAGTAAAAAGCGGAACAAAAAATGGAGAATGTGTGTTGACTATTTTATCTTAACAAGCATTGTCTGATAACTCATACCCGCTTGCCGACATAGATAACTTGGTTGATGGATCCTTTGACTACTGATATCTGAGCTTCATGGATGCTTATTTAGGGTACAATTAAATATCATTACACCCTGATGATTACGAGAAAACATCCTTCATGACAAAAAAAGCAAACTACTATTACAAAGTCGTGTACTTCATATTAAAGAAAGTTAACGCTACATACCAAAGGATGATGAACAAAGTTTTTGAAAAGCAAATAGGTCAAAACCTGGAGGTCTAAGTTGATGACATGATAGTCAAAAGACACACCCTAGAACAACACATAGCAGATTTGGTGAAAACCTTTGCTCAGCTACGAAAGCATAATATTCACCTAAATAAATAAATAAAATGTGCTTTTGGGGTGTCTGCAGGAAATTTCTTTGGTTACATACTATCAGAAAGAGGGATTGAGTTAAATCCCAACAAATGTTGGGCTATACTAGAAACTCAAACCCCAAATAAAGTCAAAGACATTCAAAAGTCTAATGGACAACTGTTGGCATTAATAAGGTTCATGGCCAGTTGGCCGAAAAAGCCTTGCCTTTCTTCAAAACTCTGTAAAAGGACAAAAGGTTCAGCTGGATATAGGAATTTGAAATTTCCTTTCAAAAATTTAAAGAATTGAAACATGATCAATTCCATCTATGTTGACAAATTCAAACCCAAGAGAAACATTGTACCTATACTTGACCATAGTCGAAGAAACAATTAGTGCAGCACTAATCAAAGATCATAATAAGGTTCAGAAGCCAATATACTTTGTAAGTCGAGCACTTCAAAAGGTCGATTTACGATACCCAAAGGTAGAAAAATTCATACTAGCCTTAGTATTTTCAGCTCAGAGATTACTTTTTTACTTTTAAGGGCATCTAGTCATAGTAAGGACTAATCAACTGATCAGACAAATACTACACTATCTTGACTTGGTACAAAGAATGGTGACATGGGTTATTGATTTGTCAAAATAAGTCTTGCAATATCAACCAAGACAAGCGCTCAAGGCCCAATGTTTAGCTAACTTCATAGTTGAAATAACACCTACCAAAACTGAGAAGAAGCTAGAGGAATTAGCTTGGGCTCTGATTGTTGATGGATCAACCAGTGGGACACGATGAGAGGTAGAAATCTTGCTAGAATCTCCACATGAAGTTGTACTTGGACAAGAATTAACAATAACATTCCCACACACAAATAACCAGACAGAATATGAGGCGTGTCTTACAGGTATGGAAATAGCGGTTGACATAGAGGTCCAGGTGTTAAAGGTATTCAACGACTTCAAGTTAATGGTCAACCAACTGAATGAAGAATACCAAGTTAAAGAACAAATCCTACAAAGATACGTTGACGAAATTGGGTAATCAAAGAAAGATTCAAAGAATTGGAATTCTCCTATATCCCAAGAGAAGAAAATGCCAAAGCTGAGTTACTATCAAAACTATCTAATATTAAGGAGCATAGAGGAATGGAGAATGTTGTCCGTCAAACAATACACACTCTAAGATTTGTCATGATGATAGAAAGACAAGAAAGTTGATGACACCAATCTTGGAATATATAAAGAGTATCAGTTTGGAAGATCAAAAGGAAAGACAAAAATTGCAAAGCCAGAATGCCAAATTTTGTATAATAGACAATTATCTTTCAAAAGACAATTCACTCAGCACTCTGGAAATGCTTAAGAGTGGCATAGGTAGAATATGTAATGGTTGAAATGCATGAAGGATGTTGTGGCCAACACAGAACTCTGACAAGAAAAATACTTAAAGTCAGCTACTATTGGCCAACCATTGAAACCGACACAACTGACTATGTGCGAAAATGTGAAATATGCCAAAAATGTGTTGACATACCACATGCACTAGCAAACAAATTGCACAGCTTGGCATCTCCGTAGCCATTCCTTTGGTGGGGGATTAATATACTAGGGCCGTTCCCACGAGCTTCGGGCAAGTCAAATATCTAGTAGTGGCGATCAATTATTTCACCAAATAGGTCAAAGCTAAAACACTTGCCACCATAATCGCTAAAAATATTGACAACTTTGTGTTCAGACAGATAATTTGTAGGTTTGGATCCCCGATGTCATAGTAACCGACAATGGCACTCACTTCATCGATAGACCATTCTACAAAATTATTATCAAGTCTAAACATTAAGCAAAGGTTCACTTCTTTAGAGCATCCTCAAACAAATGAACAAGCCGAGGCAGCAAATCAGATTATTCAACAAGGATGGAGGAAAATAGTAAAAGAGACTAAAAGAACCTAAGTAGAATAGCTACCACATGTCTTGTGGGCATACCAGACAACACCTTATTTTGTCATAGGATAAACACCATTTAGGATGGTACACAGGACTAAAGCAGTCATTCCTATGGAATAAGAGAACCAACCTTCAGAATTGCAAATTTAAATTTGAGCTAGAATGAAGGCAATCTCAAAATCTAGCTCGATCTCATTGAGGAAAGAAGAGAAGTAGTTTCCATAAGAGATGCATCATTGAAAATAAAATAGCGGCCAGGTATAATATGCACCTTTGAAGAAGACAACTTAGTCTTGCTCAAAGTTGGTCTCAGTGGAAAAATCACTAGGCAAAACTTGCAAAAAATTGGGAAGGACCTTACAAAGTAATAGCAAAAATCGATAAAGGGGTTTATATTTTGGAGACACTCTTGGGAGAAAGAATTCCACGCACATGGAACAATCCAACCTATGTAAATACTACAACAAAACTAGGAAAATGACATGGTAAGAAGTCATAAAGACATACATTCCTAGATATATTCTGATTTTTGCAGGAAAGTGAGGCAATATATACATTGCTCGTGTAGCCATTTTACAAGAGGATATCAATAAAATGAGAAAGTTCCCACAAATATAATCTCAAAAGTTATGACAAGATAAAGTCCTACTTGTTCAACTATATGTAAGCACCCCAAGAAATGGGTTCCTAAACTGGGGTAAAATCTCACAAAGTCCTACTTGTTCAGCTATATGTAGGCACCTTGGGAAATTTGTTCCCAAACCGTGGTAAAATCTTATTAAAATCCTACTTGTTCAGCTCCATGAAGGCACCCCAGGAAATGGATTTCCAAACTGAGATACAATCTAAATAAGACCTACGAAACATGTAGCTAAAATCTTACAAAGTCCTACTTGTTTAGCTACATGTAGGCACACTGGGAAATGGATTGCTGAACCGAGATAAGTATCACAAGTACAAAGACATCCTACAAAATTTGAAAACACCATCGTAGGCATATTTATAAATCAGAAAAAAACACTCTAAAGAGATACATACAAATGAATCAATGTCTATAAGTGAAATGTGGAAAGAAGAATAATACGTACGGTGAAATGATATCTAAAGTTTGGAAAATAAAGAAGTATAATGGAAAATTTCTTGTTCATTCAACATTAAAAAATTTACAACGGTTTCAAAACAAGCCTTACATCAGATCATTAACATTTACAATAAAGATGACTAAAACACCTATCTCAAGATAACATTCAGAATAAATACACAAAGGAAAAGGAGAATATAGGAAAACAATTGTCCCAAAAGCATCCCACAACTCATACAAACTTTCCTTATGGGAGAAAGCTGAAATAGAGCCACCAACACTATCATCCACATCATGCAAACTATTTTAGTGGGCTAGAAGAAGAAAACTCATTGATGCCTTGGTCCTTTCAACAGTCCAAGAGGAATGAGTGTAGAAGAACCCCAAGATGCACAGGATTGACCTTAGAGGAGAGCTTTTGGGATGATTTCCAGACACCAAAACCAGGCAAAGAGACATGTTGGTGTCTAAACTTATAGTCACTCAAGCCATTTTGAAAATAATCAAGCAAACAAACTCTAACCTCATGTTAGCCACTCTATCCTTTTGAAAGTGACTAACATGTGCATCAAAATGGCTAGAGTGACTAACGGAAGGAAATGGAGGCTGAATATAAAAAAGAAAGAGAAATGTGTAGAAAATTTTATGAGCAAAGGAAGTCTGAAGACAATGTTGATACACAAAAGGAAAAATGAATATGGAAGTCTGAAGACAATGTTGATACACAAAAGGAAAAAGGAATATGATATTTATAGAAGAAAAAAGAAGAACAAAAGAGTCAAAGTAATAATAAAAATGAGTGCAAAGAACTGTTTCGGTTACAAAAACAAAAAGATAACGTGGGAAATGCAAAACAACATGTCAACATAATAAATGGTGGTGGAAGTTTAAAAGGTAAAGCAATACACATTTCAAAGGCATGATCGACATGAAATACATAACATAAAGCATAAACCAAACCCCAAGCCAAGTCAAGGTTTTAACACGGCCTACAAAATTTGTAGATACCTCGAGAAATGGGTTCCCAAACCGAGGTGATAAAAAGTTGGGCAAAGTTACAAAACAGAAACCAAAACATAAATGTAAGTTATATCGATGGAAAAGTCGACTTAAGGAATCAACTATCGACCTAAGGAAGAAGGTAAACAATTTATAAAGAATGTTGGCATGAAAATATTTCACAATGACTTATATATAATATACAAAAGAGGTTAAGTTGGAAAGAATATACAAGTGACATCCCTGCAAAGTAAATCAGAAAACACGAATAAAGTATATATTCCTATTTTACTTCAAGATTGTTACATTTAAGGGCACAAGGGATACAACAGTCACAGGGCACGGTCAGTCGAACGTTGGAAATGCTCCCCAATTTCAAATAACTACAACTCACATATCAGAGCAACCTGGACAAAGTTCTCATGACCCTCTACACATTCTTATACAACCCTCCTCACACCTAGGTCAAATTCTGGCACCATTTGGATCAACAAAAATTGGAGTACCTAGAATCCCCCTACCATGGTCAGCCACTGTTGCCTTAAACCGATCTAAGACACATATTCTATGTCAGACAGCCGAAAGAAGCCAAAGCAGGAACCAGAGAATGTCAATCAGCTCTTACAAGTGGGCTCCATCAACAGGAAGAGACAGGTGTGAATGATGGCATTGCATGGCCACAACAGCACCACATCTCGAAAAAGACTAATGCAAAATCTACATTGTCGATATAGATCAATGATGAGATGGATCCATCGCAAAAGGCTCTCAAGAGAATGTTATAAGAAGCACGATGAACCAGTTGACCACAAATTTTGCACCGTCTAAGATTGAGGGAAAAGTGGGCAAGTCTAACAGAAAGGATAAACAAAAAAATGCAAAGTCTCTAAACTATCCACACCCATCTTTAGACATACAAAATACCTTAAGAAAGCAAGAAATAAAAGAAGCTTCCAACACAGAAAAGAAGCAGAAAAGAAAAAAAGGGAGTTGATTCACCATCGTCATTCATCACCAAAATACCCTCAACTTTAAAGCAAAAGAATGCAAAAAGTTAAAGGTATTTTGGATAACTAGCAAAGATAATAAAAACAAAGGAGAGTTGAGGAAGAAGCAAAAGGAATGTGAAGGATTTATAGGCAAACAAGATGCAGATACAACCAATAAGAAAAATTAAGCATTAGTTGAGAAAGATATATGCAAAATCTATTTTGTAGCAACAAAAATCTATGGATAGTTCTCGAAAGGAAAGAAAGGTGGAAACATTCAATGAAACATAGAATCAATTACACCAAACCAACGCTCATGAGAGTTGCAAAGGGATAAAGATGAGAAAGTAACATAGGTGTCATGAAGAAAACGTAATGGTGCCAACAAGATTGTACGCAAATAAAGTCAAGGAAAAAACACAAAGGAAGGGCAGAACTGACTCTACACTCAATAAGTTGACATTGCCTCTCTAACATAATATTGACTCAAGGGAAACTATTCCGGGATAAATGCCAACTTCATACTTGACAAGCCAACATTGTGTCTTTGAGACAATATTGACTCAAGGGCAACTATTTCGGGATAAATATCAACCCAACACATCATGACCATGCGACACGCAGCCTAATACATGACAAACAACTTAAAGAATACAAGCTAGGCATAATAAATCCAAGCAGTTGACTATAGCAAGAAGAGCCCTAATGGTAAGTCAACTTTGGACAAGCCTAATGTAACCTTTATAATTGGGTATTTAATGAAAATACTTGTAATAAGTCACATAGCTGACAATGCCATGTAGGCAAACACTATAAATAGGCATTCTATAATCACAAATCCAACATAGCATAACTCAATACTATGAGGCTTCAAAGATCTCTCCCTCTCTAAAAATTCTCTCTCTAATTCTCTCATTTTCTCTCAATCTACTTCGCACTGCACAAGCCAAATCGTACTCCATGTCCTACACCATAACAAATTGAGTATTGATTAGGGCAAAGAACGTCATTAAACCATGACCAAAGGTTAATAATAGTATTTGGGAATAGTGCTAATTGACAAAATTTAGGTTTTGTTATAAGTAGACTTGGGGTAAATGAGAAACCACAATCCTAGGCTGCTTATATATTAAATTTGTTTTCACATCAACTCTATATCTGTTATTTTTATTTACTAAATTTAGCAATTGCCCATGACCATCTTTCATTTAATTTAACCTTAATTGCTTAGTTTTAAAAAATTAGTTATTTGGGAACACAACTGGTCCTTTGGGTTTAATATATGGACTTTTAGTTCATGATTACCACTACATAGGGTAAGCTTGCCCTAGTGTGAACATATTTTTATGCATCAAGTTCCTGACACCGTTGTCGGGGACTAGTTGTGTAGTTCTTGGATTATATGTATATTTTTCATTGAGCTTAGCTATAGATGTGAGAATTTTGGTCCAATAATTCTTTTAGTGTGTAGAAATTAATCCATTTAATGACATTATTCTATTTTTTGTCATAAAATGCATATCCTTGGATGAACTTTGACATTTTGAAATGTTGAGGCTTGTGTAGGCATTATTCTAAAATCAAAATATTCATACATCTTCCCCTAGTCGCCCAATTTGAGCTTTGTTGAATATTCTTTGCCACCTTCTTTTGTATTTTTTGGTATATTTTTTTGTTTGGTGACTTAAAAGACAAGAGAATGGATCATGATGTTACAAGTTGTACATATGTGAAAACTCAATGAATCTCAACTTCTTCTCCCATGAATAAAGAAAATAGGGGTCAAAGTGTGATGCCCTTTACCCCATATAAATATATTTGTAAAAATAAAGCAAGCAAAATTTAAAATTTAAGATTAAAAAAAACTTTATTATAAGATAAAAGACATCACATAATTTAATGTTGTCATAGTCATTGCATAGATATATAATAAAAATTTAAAACGTATTGACTCTCCAAAGGCCACTTAAAATCGATAACTAAAATTATTACAATTAAACATATATAAGTTCAAAGGGAAAATAAACATAAGTCTAGCCCTTATGTCACAACCTATCAAAGCATTACAACCCATAACAAAACATAAGATAAAGCATATTTTGAATTAAAGTTTAAGTCTTTCTTCAAGAATCATCCTTATCATGGTACTAAATCTCTCTTGCAAATGGCAATCAGCCCAAATACAAACGACATAAAAAGATACAGGAGTGAGATACATCTCACCATATATAATAGAGTAAGTATTTAAAACAATTAGAAAATAATGTACCATCCCACTTGTCAACATTTGTATTATAATCACACAATCATTTACATTCTCATAGACATGTATTCATTATGATGCAAATTCCACTTAAGACTCTATATGCATGTGATACCAATAAAACACTTTTGAAATAAGCTCAGAAGAACATGAAATCGCTAGATTTCCCCACCATGGGAAACCCAACAATACACTATCAATGCGATGAGACTACCGACCATGTGTCAAGGTTATTCTGTCTTGCAAGCATACTCCGACTCATAGGACCAACATGAGGCACACAGAGATTCAAAACCGAATAAACCCTAAGGATATAGTCATACTTCAACTCATTCATGCCCACCCGATTAGCTTAACAACATCCCCGAAAAACACATTATATAATGCATGAGGAATACAAGACATCCATGACATTTTCACACTAACATAACACTGGTGGTCCCACTACTAGAAAATATGGATCTAACACCGACCACTTAACATTGGTTCTCATGAAAATCGATTTTAACATAAATATAGAGGCATTTTTGTAAATAAAGTGTCATTGTTAACATCATTTATAAAATATCCAATGTTATGAGTTTTTCTTAACATCAGTTATTTAAAACCGATGTTGTGAGTACTAAGTTAACATCAGCTTTTCATGAAACCGATGTTGGTGTTTTTCGCTTGACATCGGTCATTTTAAAACCAATGTTGTGAGTGTCAAGTTAACATCAGATTTTCATAAAACCAATGTTGGTATTTTTCGCTTAACTTCAGATTTTTTAAAACCAATGTTGTCGATGTTATATTATAATATTGATTTCTCTCTGTGTCGTCATTCCTTCCCTTAGCCCCCTCGATACCTCTCCCTTCATTCTCAGCACTGATTTACCTCTAACCCTAAGACATGGTTCAAAATAAAAAGACAAGACGTCTGTGAAAAGTGGTGGTTCTCTCCGTCATCGCTAAAACTCTCTCGCATGAATCAAAGGCTCTTGTATTTTAGCAATGGAGGGATGCGACGCGAGATTTGAAGTTGTGCACAATGCATTGAATGAACATTGGGTTTTCTCGGAGTTCAATTTGGCCGTTCTTGCCTTCAATCTTGATTCCAGGGGTGCTAGGTTATTCTACCTACACTTTCCCCACTAATTTTGAATTGGACAATGTCTCCTTCAATGGTGATTTCAACATCCATGTTCGATTAGGGTTTTACTTCCCCCACTTTTTCGTTTCATCGATTTTGTTTGTCTTCTTCTCATTGATAAAACCTATTTTGCAATTCTAAGATATTTTGAATCGCACAATGTCTTTGCTAGTTTTTTGCACTTTGTATTTGTATTCCAAGTTATTTTGAAGCCTTTTTGGTTACTATGAATTATAACTATGAAATTTCTTTTTTGATAACTTGGAAGGAAGGTGGGGAGTAGAGACATCAATTCCTGAAACAAATTCTCAATTGAGTGTTCAAATAGAGTAATATTGTAATTGTAATCTTTAACAATCATCAACTGTTTGATTTAATTTCATCTCTTTAGTTATTTTTCATGAAAATACTGTGAGATAATTGGTGGTTGGTTCCCTAAATTTAGGTTGCTTGCAATGTGTTTGATGAAATGTCTTATTTAATTCTAGTTTGGGAAAAAAGGTATATGATACCTTATACTATTTCTCCACATGATTCATTTCACTTTTTCTTCAGCTGAAATGATGATTAGGTGACTGTAAGTAATAAGGGCAGATTTAAATTAACACCAACACGTTGTGAGCAAGTAAAATGGATAGAGCTACCAAGGTTGCAACTAGTAGTAATGTTTCGCTATTTCATGTTAACTCTCTACCATTAAGATTTAGCATTGTACTTATTAACTAAATATATTTTCCAACTCATATAACCTAAGAGAAATTAATATTTTTTGTTGTAAGACATTGAACTTAATCAATGGTATACTTTTGAACCCAAAACAGAAACTTGACAACCTACTACCTTTAATAACATTCATAAGTTTATTTCTACTATTCAATTATCTGATTTAGATTAGTTATACTGCTATAGGATGTGATGTTTTGGGAATTAAATAAAGCACTCTTGTAAAGACCAAAAAGTATTGGCTGCTTAAGCTAAAGAGCAATATGATACGGTACGAAGCAACATTCTCTAGTTTAAATCTTTTTTCTTCCTTGATCGAGGTCATATGAATATTATCCTCCATCATGACATTGATCAAATATCAATTTTCATTAGTAAGATTCAATATTTACTTTGTCCAAGTTTGAGTTTATACTTTATAACAACCATTACGATATGGTTGTCAAAGAAATGCAGAAAAATTTAACCAAGGCTCATAAATAAATAGTGATATCTTTCACAATTCCACATGGTGTGCCAACTAATTGATAATTGGATTCAAACAATATTGTATTGAGAAAATAATAGAAAATAAATGACTTGTGACATTTTACTTCAAGAAACATTGGAATACTTGGCAACTATTAATCTAATTGAATTGTACAAAAAGCCAAAGTTGAGAGCTTAATCTATTAGGTGAATGTAATTTTGATCTTGTTTGTCATAGAATGGAGGTTCATTAATTAAATCTCAAGTATACTACACTCTTCATTTCTAAAAGTGGTTTTGAACACTGATGTTGAAACTAATTGCAAGTGGATATCATCTCCATTGATTTCTCAACTAGGTTACCCTTTCTGCTTTAACAAATTAAAACAAGTGCTTAATAGATTAAAATGATCTTGCTTATGGAAAAGGAAAGTTCAACATAAATTAATTGATTAAATTAAATTATAATCTATTAATATACTCCGTCTTGAAGTTAAGAAATATAGTTTAACTATCTTAATCGATTAATCAATTAAATTGAGCTAGGAAAGAACAGGCACTTCTTAAAGACCTTGCAAGCCACATTACACAAGCTAGTGGGACAAAACTCCTTCAAGCGAACCCCATGATCCACTTTAGGTATGAGAACCAATAAAGTGTCCAAAAGTGAATTCACTGATTTGTATGCCTGCCCATGTGACAAAGCATCAGTGGTTAGATGACAAAAGCTATCTTTTGTTAAATGTTTATTTTATATAAAAATATTTTGTCAAATTTTAATTTATACATAAATTAGCAATAATTAACAATACAATATTGTTTTATTTTGTAATATTTTATATTAATTGTTTTATAAATATTATATGATACAATAATAATAATATTAATAATAATTTTATTAAATAAATTTAATAATGTAAAGTAGACCAGTAATCTAATATTACTTTTTATGCTTAAATATGAAATTGATCTTTGTAAGTTGAAATTTTTTCTATTTTTAGTCCTTATAAGTTTTTTTTTTAATTTTAATCCTTGAAAATTTATGTTTTACTATTTTTAGTCACTATCGCCAGCCACCATAAAAAAAAAACGTTAATGTTGATGTCATCATGATGTTATGTTGACATAGGAACTAAAAATGAAGAAACAAATTTACAGGGACTAAAACTGAAAAAAAAATTAGCAGTACTATAAATGAAGAAAAAAACTTATAAGGAAAAAAATTAAAAAATAACTTACAGGAAAAAAAATTAAATAAAAATACATGGAATAAAAAATGACATATTGTTAGACAAAAAAAATATTTAAGTCTCAGATATCATGTATAAATTTAATTTAAAATTAATATAACAAGAATTAATTAAAAGGTTTACGTATGAAAAAATATTCTTAAAATTATGCATGTTCTCATTTTCAAATATCTATCCGTTGAAAAAAATATATTGGAAACAATTAATGAAAAAGATAATAGTAAAAATAAATCTAGCCAATTAAATCTTATTTTTTTTTTTTTTGCTGAAATGTGAATACAAAAGTAAGAGGCAAGAAAGCGTAAGACACCGTAATGCAACTGAGGACCCAAGACAGGTTTCAAAAATACATAATCTTGAATGCATATTTCGACATGAAATAAGCAACATTTTGTTGTAGATAGGTTTCCAAAATAGTGTTGCTTCTTCATTCTCATGCGCACCAAGTTAAGGTAAGGGTTCGAAAACGTCCAGTGAAGAGACAAGAGACAAGTCACGGGGACATGCATCTATTAATTAATTCTTTCTTTTTTTTTTACTTTATATTAATTTAAAATAAATTTATACATAATCCTTAAGGCTTATATATTTATTTGTGTGTGTAAAATATGTCATTTTTTTCTTTTAATTAGTCCATGTACTTTTTTTATATTTTTCATCCCTGTATGTTTTTATTTTTTATTTTTCATAAGTTTTTTTAATTTTTCATCGCTGTAAGTTTTTTTTTCATTTTTTTGTCTTTGTAATGTTTTTTAGTCCCTATGACGTCAATATGCCATCAACATTAACGTTTTTTTTGGGACAGTGATTAACAACAAGGACTAAAAATGAAAAGGTACAAATTTACGTAGTCAAAAAATTGGAAAAAAGCCTTACAAAGACCAAAAGTGAAAAAGCATCCACTTACAAGAACAAATTTCATATTCAAGGTTAATGATTTAAATTCATTCTTTTAAAGTATAAGACAATAACCAAATGAAAAAGTTTTCCACTTAATGATGATTTGAGTTCCTCAAATAGACAAATTTGGATCATCATTATTATTCGTCTCCCAAATTTAAATTTCCTTTATAGCCCTTCAATTTAAAATATGTTTTTTTAGCCTTTCTTAACTAATTTTTGTAGTTTAAATATATAATTAGTAGGATAAACTAAAAGGGATATTTTTTGAAATTGAGGATTAAAAAAAGTTATTTTTTGTATTTTAAAGTAAATTTAAATTTAAAAGATAAAAATAAAGTAACAGAAAAATAGTGAAACCAAAATTTTTAAAGATAAATAGTTATTTTTGTCCCTAAATGTGTCACGTAAACTCTTTCAATCAACTATTTACCTAAAATAAAATTTAATCTTCATGTTTTTCCTTTATTAATTATTGCAAGCATAAATTATAATAAACACTTAAAATTAGGAAAACAAACATAAGTTAAAATAAAAATAATAATAAATATAATATTGATTAATAAGTATAATTTGTTTGTTGCTCTAAAATTTCCATTGTAATAACATTTGATAAAATCAAGTTGAGTCTTATTTTTTTATAAAAATTAATTTAATGCTTGTATATTTTTTGTTGAGTCTCATATTCTTGATATAGTATTATCTCATATTTTTCTTTTAAATTTAAATTTACTTTGCCTTTAAAATTTAATACTCCAATGTAAACGACACATGATGGTTTTTGCGTTTAACCTAAGTAAACCGCCTAAACGACACAATATATCCAAGGATGATCCCAGTGACGGAAGAGCGTGTGTTGAAGCAAGTAGCAGAAGCAGAAGAGGGTGGAAAATCAAAAATGGGAGAAGAGAGAGAAGATCCACAGAAGCTAAAGCGATTAGCGGCGGATTCATACGACTACGACAACGACTCTCGATGGCCCGATTACTGGAACAACGTTCTTATCCCTCCCCACATGGCCTCTCGTGATGACGTCGTTTCCCACTTCCAGCGCAAGTTCTACCAGCGCTACGTTGTGCGTTTCTTTCCTTTCTTTTCTCTCCAAACCCCATCTCTTAATTTCCCCTCTCGCGTTTCAATTGTGCAATTAAGTTTCGATTTTTTCGCCGTTTGACCAATTGGGTCATCCTCCTTTCTTGCAATGGGGTTTGGGGCTCCTGCAAAAAAAAATGACTTCATTTTTTATCATTAATATTAGTGCTGTGGAGTGTGTATGTCCATGGGACTTTGTTTCAAGTTCACTGAATTAGTTAATTGATTTTGTGTAACTATCGGATTGTTCGTGAACTTTAGTGAATTAAAATATTCATGTCAATTCATTGTTTTGTGCTTATTTGTGAATTCCTTTTGGGGGCAACATATATAGTTTATCCTAGTAATTGTTGTTGCAAATATCTAAGAGGAGTGTTAGAGATCCCATATTGATTAGTGCTATGCCCAAAATAGTGTATATTAGTGGGAGCTACCAATATACAAGATTTCATATTTTGGTGATGCATAGTGTGTTAGTTGTATTGTATCAGGAGAATTTGTGTTATTTTCATTGACTTGGTAAATTGGTTGACTGGTTGTAACTGTTGGATTTTGAACAGGATCATGATCTTGTGGTGGAGCCAATGTCTGTTGGTGGCAGTTCATCCCAGCCAGCACGTTCATCGACTACCTCATCTTCGTCACCCCCAACAAATAATCAACCTCGTGCAAGAAGTTCTGGTGAATATGTCATTTCTGCTAATGCTGTGGATTTTTAAAGAATAAGAATAAGAAATTCAGAGTGAAGCATATCTTGGTAATATTGTATGTTTGTTCTATATTGTGTCTCTGCCTGAGTCTTACTTATATGTGATGAATTTTTCTGCAGGATCAACTAATAGAACTTCAGGGACATCCGCAACTGCTGGTCCAGGTCCTAGTCCAACACCTTTGCGTTGGGATCGGCAGACAGTTCTATTTTCTGTCAATGCTTGGGTACGCTATCTTCACTATTGAAGGCATAAATCCATACTCTGGGTTAAGATATTCCCAATTTGTGTATGACTGTTGACTGTTGTATACCACATTTGACTGATTGATTTACTTATGTCTCTGAATTCTTTATGCATTAGTTATATTCTAATGGAGCTTTCTTCTTTAGAATTACACAATTTTGAATTATATGCTAGTATACTGCTGCTGATCAGAATTGCTTTTATCACTATTTCAAATTTTGTTCTTGAGCATTTGCAGAGAAAAGACAAAAAGATATTAGAATTAGGAATTGATGCATTGAAATTGCGAACTTGCCAAGTTATACTATAAATAAATCTTTTTATGCCCTGGACTTTTTTACTTGCGGATCTGAATCACTTTTATTGCTGATCCATTAATTTAAATATTTTCTGTAGGTTTTTGTTGTGGCTTTTCTTGCAGCCATTCCACTGGTACCAAAGCATCTTTCTCATAGGGCTTATCGCCTTTGTTTTCTGGGCACTCTTTGCTCTTCTTTGTACTCATTGTACTCACAATATGGGGTAAGATTTTGTTGTGATTTTACAGTACACATTATCTTCTGAATGTTCTGATTCTTCCATATCTAAGACACTGTTACTTTGTCTTGTGCTATTGCAGAAACCAAGAGCATGGAATTTGCAGGCCTTGCAAGTTTACTTTCAGTCAATAATTGCTTCAAAGGATTTTATATACTTCATCTACTGCCTTACATTTGTTACATCTCATCTTTGCCTTAAATGTGTGTATTCCTTTGTTAGTTAATCCTATTATACTCCTGTTTGTTTCTTCCTGAAGGGAATTAATATTACCATTCCTTTATGTCACTTCCATGTCCTTCCTTTGACAATCTGTTTTTATTATGTTGCAGTTGCTTTGATCCCTATCTTATGTTGGTCCTTTGAACATGTTGCCAAGTTCCTTAGACGTAATTTCAGTCGCTCTACCTTGTACAGGTGAATGGTCTTTGAAAAGTTTACGTTAGATTATCACTAACATACAAAGAAAATAGTGTTGATAAAAGAAAAAACATTGCTCTCATTAAACATGGACTGGTCCTGTCCTTTATCTCAGTATGTCATATATTTCACTAGATTACTGTCAGACACTAAAACTTAAATACTTTTTTACCTTCCCTAGTGTGCATTGGGACTTCTAATTATTTTTTTTCCTTTTCTTTCTCTTATTCATTCTTGAATATGTATTCTCGTGAATATACCATATAGTTCAAAAGAACAGCTTAGTCTATTGCATGATTAACCATAATGTTACTCTTAATTACTGCAAAGTCAAGTATGGAATTTCTAATATAATTTCAATGTATTATGTATCTTTTTGTGTTGAGCTGTCTGGTTCATTTTTGTAGAATTAGATTTGATCTCTGGAAGGCATATGCAAATAATTTTCTTTATACCAAATAGAGTGTGAATAATTATCTTAACATCTGTAAGCATAATTGTTTATTGATGATAATTGCGACCAATTTCCCCCTAGCTCAACTCCATATAATGAATCACAGAACATTCATTTAAGGTTTCTATTTTTTAATGTGCATTGACATCCAAGTTATATCATTTTATTGCTATTTTACTTGAATAGGAAGTACTTGGAAGAGCCTTGTGTTTGGGTGGAGTCAAACAATTCTACCCTCAATATACTGACATCACATGCCGAGATTGGACTTGGATTCCTGCTGATCATCTCATTGTTCTCGTAAGTTTCTCAAGGATTTTCTCCCCCCCACCCCCAACCCAATGTTTATATCAGTATTGTTAAATGGCGTGGCGGATTTTCTGCCTACCACCATAGGCAATTTGTGAAGGGAGGCCCACTACGGCAGCACCATAGGCCACAATGGCATGTTTATATGGCGGAATTTTGGCCTTCTGCCATTAGTAACACTGGTTTCTTTGTAACATTTCCCTTTTCTATGGTATTGTTGACTCATTCTACATTTATTTTTTACCCACACATGCAGGTGGCAGCGGAACATAATACAAGCATTCATGTACTGGCAGGTTTGTTTCCTTGTCATAGAACTGGTTAGAATAAATGGGAAAAACTGGAAAATATATTTAAGACAAGGCTTGGACTCTAGCACAATATCAGATTGATATATGAACCGAGTTAAAGATGCTGAATACCGGAAAAGAAAAGTATCCCTATTAGGCATTTGAGAGACCTGGACTCTCTTCCTCTACAATTTCCAATCAAAATCTGAACTCCCCCACCTTCCTTTCCCCCCCCCCCCCCTTCCCTCTCCTCCTCCTATTAATACTCACTGTCTTCGTAACAGTTACAATCTTTGCCCCTGCCCTATTGACTCCTGCGACCCACTGTCTTAATTAATTGTCCACCAGATAATCACTTTTTATTTATAATTCCATGTGGCTATAAAATTCTGTTACCACTCTTCCTCTTCCTGCTGTAAACTTCTTTAAGGGGACTTTACTAACACATTGCTATCTGAATATATACACATTGTCTTTTTTTTTTGGAAAAATGTTACTTGGAGCTATTAATTTGCATTGTGCTCATGCATCCATATGCACTCACAAACAAGGGGAAAACTTTATATCACTAAACAGTCTTCAATTTTTAATAGGAAACAAGGTTATCAAATTGAAATCCTCAACAGAAAAGTATTGGGATAAAAAAGGAAAAAATGGGGTTGTGGTTCTTTTGAAATCCTCGTTTTTTCCAATTTTTAATAGGAAACAAGGTTATCAAATTGAGATTCAATTTGTGAATTGCCAAGCTACTTTTTGAATCAGGAATGGTAATTTGTATCAAATCATAGGATTCAGAGACAATTAAAACAAGTTCAAATATATCATATACATAATATACAGTGTTTGTCATAGTTTTAAACTAGAAATAGATAAAACAACTTAACCTAAAGCCTCATAAAACAAAATTTTTAGTTATATCTAAGTTTGTGAAGCTTCTATTTCAGAAGAATGCATTGAACCCAATCTTCAACAACCTAAATGAATGCAATAAAATATTACTGGTGTCATGTATTCACCTGTTTTTCCTTTCCTCCTGCAGCTTCTGAAGCTCATGTATCATGTTCCTGTTACTGCCCCTTACCATCAGAGTGTTTGGGCCCAAATTGGGAGATCGGTTAATCCGCTCATCCAACGCCACACACCATTCTTGAAGACTCCTATGTCTACAATTCAAAGATGGTGGCTAAGGTAGAAGCTTGGCTAAAATGTTTTCATATGGAACTCCAAGTATACATTTTCTGTTCCTTTATCTTAAATTACTAGATTGGTTTCACATCATGTTGCCAGTTGGTCATGTTACAAAGAGCCGAAGTAGATTTTGGGTTGAATAATGCTATAACACACCATGAATATTAGTTAGTTTGATTGAGTAGTGTGTTTATTTACACTTTAGCATTCATTATTCGTATTGATCCATGCTTAAGAATGTAGTTGGTAATTTGATTATTTACGAGAATTTGTTATGTTATAATTTATACCCAAAATTTTTACCAAGAAACTGTAAAAAATAGTTACTTTTTCTAAAATAAGTTAATCTGAATATTCAATAAGTGAGCATGTGTTCAATTGTGCCTTCCGTGGAAGTAATGGTTCATTTTTTGGATGGATAATTGGTTACACACTTTAAATGTCTTTCAATCTTTTTCGTTGTTGGCGAGGATGATTTTAGATCTCCTTAAAGGAGTTATATTGTCACTGGCTTGGCTTAATAGAAAAAGCAATTACAATTTAAGATAGATATTTTGCCTGCTATTAAAAGTTGCTGTTTTGCAGGGTTTGCTGGTATTGATATTGTTTTTTGGCTTACAGATGTTGTCTTTCTAAGATGTCATAGTTAAGGACGAAAGAATTGCTTCTATGGGTATAAATAATAATAAATCATTTAATAAATTAATATACAGATACATGTATATGATTTTCTTGGATGTTAATTAGAGATATGGTCAATTTATTCTTTATAAAACTGGGGCAATTTTCACTGATTTTATAAGTTAACGTTAAATCTTAAGTTTAAATTTTTAAGATGATACTAGAGTATATTTTAGATTTATTATTGGGGTACTCGTATTTGACTACGTGTTAGAGGTTTATTTCTAGGTATAAGGGGATGTTATTGCTTCACCAACATTTGTTCATGCTTCAGGCGTTTAACCATTCTTGGGTGTGAAGGGGTGCGTTGTATCCGACACCAACATCAACTTGTAAAGATAAGTAATCATCTTATAAGTTGGTTTTAAAGAGTTGAGTTAATCATCTGTCAAAAAAGAGTTGAGTTAATCATTTACTCTTAAGAGTAAAAGAAAGTAATATATTAGTATTTTAACCTATGTATTGTACGAAATAAATGTATAATTTATATAACTAATTTATAATAAATATTTTTTAACTAATTTATAATAAAATAAATACTTTTAAATATATAAATTATATTATAATTAAAAATTGATAAATATTTTTAAACCATAAATGTATTTTAATTTATATTGTAATATATTATTATTTTTAATTATTGATAATTTAAAAAAAAAAATTGAAGTAGAATATGGAAAATGATAGATGGAAAAATATAAAAAGTTAAGTTAAACTACAAATGCCCATAGAGCCCTCCAAAGAGCTCTGATAAGATTGACTAGAACAAGTTTTCAAGAGTCCTGCACTCTACCAAAATAGTTATTTTATCTTCCTCTACTACTTTTTCTTTTATTGGCCAAGCAAAATATATTAATTAAAGGTACAAGGGTGCCTAAACCCATGTACATAAAGATTACAAATAAAGTTTTCTATAAGTTGCCATATAAGTTGTTAATTTAAAATAATAAAGTGAGAAAACAATTCTTATTGGAGTTGTCCAAATAATAAATCAAATAAGAAATTAAAAGAAAATCTTATTCCATTAATATTTGTGTGTTTGTTAATCAAGACAGTTGTTAATCTTTCTAAAGCATGGGATTTTCTAGCACTAACACTCATCGCCTTTATTAGTTCTGTACAGCTTTTGACACTTGAGAGAACGAATGTGGGTTCTGCTATAGATATATTTTTAAGAAAAAAATATGTTATGATAAAGATTTTTCCAGAAGTTGGTTATTTTATTTAACTAAATCAATTTTTATTTGATTTTTTTTCTTAAAAATTTGTCATATTTTAAGTTTTCCTCAAATAAAATATCCGATCAAAACAAAGCCCCTATCATTTTCGAGCCGTAGCAATAGCAAAAGACATTATATGCGAGTATCGTGATCCTGAAGGGCCATTCATTCAATACTTCTTCAACAGTTGTTTGGCTTTACAATATGTACAAAGGAATATGGGAGGACGAGAATAAACGAAAAACGTATTTAAGTTGTTAATACTATTTTGAAATATTAATAAGAATATTTCAAAAGAAGAATCAACAATTCGTTGTTCTGAGTGATTCTAGACTTGATTCACTTAAAAAAAATCTTATGATCAAGTCTTGTAGATGAAAAAACATGGTTAAAAGATGAGAGTACAATAAAAGTGGACAAATTCCCCGACATAGATTAGTATTAATGGACATCACTAATGTCTTATTTCCTTCTTTGTATAGAACTGTTAAATAAGGTGTCTTCAATTAATCTCAATCCAAACTTATATGTAATATCTAAGGATATCAAAAGTGTGTTTAGTCTGTCTTTTTTTTTTCTTTTTACTTAAAAAAGTTATTTTTATTAAAATCATATATATTTTTAAAATTTAACATTTAAAATGTCAAAAATGTTTTAAAAAATTGAATATTGACTTACAAATGTTTATAAATACTTGGAATGAGAAATTTGGGCAAAAGAACCTAAGTGGTATATTTTCACAAAAAAATTACGAATTTGGTATAGTTTTGAAACATATTACAAATCTGATGTTCCAGTCGCGCCCAAAATCAGGCAGGACCAGTCACGCCCAACTCCAGGCGTGACCACGGGGGTGTCACGCCCAGATGTGGGCGTGTTCCACCAGATTGCGCCACGTGTCATGCACAGATGGAGCGAAAACTTCGGACGGTCATAACTTTTGACAGGGATGTCCGATTGAGGCGAAATCGGTGGCCACGCGTTCGTAATTGAGAGGAGAAGCCCTTGGCAAGTTCCGAAAGAGACTTGCCCAAATTTTTTTTCCAAAAGAGGCCTCTAAGTGCCTCAAAATTGTGATTTAATCTTCGAACCTCCAAAAAATTTCTTGTTTTCTAATTTTTTATTCATTCAATTAGTGAATTGCATACTATTTTTTATTTTTTTAGTTGCTTCTCTTAATTTCGAGCGTTTTGACATAAAATATGCCTCTATCGGATATTTCTATCAAAATTTATGACTGTTCAAAGTTATATGCATCATCAAATGTAAATCCTAATAATTGCTAAATGCACCCCAGTTTTTATAAGTTTATCCATAAAATTGAAAATATAATTCAAAGTAATTATAATATAAATTACTAAAATACTTATTTTAATATTTGGGGTATATTATAAATCTATTATCATTTAAATTTTAAGATTTAAAAGAAAAGATAGAACTATACTTAATAAAAAATGGGGTGTAATTAGTCATTTTCAATTTTATGAATGAACTTATGAAAAACTGGGGTGCATTTAACAATTGTTAGGATTTACATTTGATGATGCATATAACTTTGCACAGTCATAAATTTTGATAGAAATATCCGATGGAGACGTATTTTATGTCAAAACGCTCGAAATTAAGAGCAGTAACTAAAAAAATAAAAAATAGCATGCAATTCACTAATTGAATGAATAAAAAATTAGAAAACAAGAAATTTTTTGGAGGTTCAAAGATTAAATCGCAATTTTGAGGCACTTAGAGGCCTCTTTTTTGGGAAAATTTTTTGGACATGTTCCCTTGGGAACTTGCCAAGGGCTTCTCCTCTGAATTACGATCGTTTTGACATATCATACGCCTCAATCAGACATTCTAGTCAAAAGTTATGACCGTCCGAAGTTTTCGCTCCATCTGTGCATGCTACGTGTCGCCATCTGGTGGAACACGCCCAGATTTGGGCGTGACCGATTCCGCCTTCATTTGGGCGTGACTGCTTCTGCCTAAATTTGGGCGCGACCCAGACACCAGATTGGTAATATGTTTTCAAACTGTGCCAAATTCGTAATTTTTTAGTGAAAATATACCACTTAGGTTCTTTTGCCGAGAAATTTGTCACTCATAATAATTATACTTTATTCAAATAAGATTGTCTCCCTAAAATATACATGTAGTTTATAAATAATAAAAAAACAAAAATATTTATTACCTAATATTGAATCACTAATGTGAAGTTATTTAAGCTTAACCAATGTTTGAAATTCAAGTTCTATATATGTAACTACTTTAAACATATAAAGAGAGTTTTGTTGTCCACAACTATTCAATCCGACTCAAAGTAAAAAAAAGTTCTATAAAATAACATGACAAATTGTTAAATTATTTTATCATTGATTAATAATAATTTTAAAGAATTTGTTAGACTTTTTGACAAGCGTACCCATTATCGTTGTAAGTTACAAAATTTATAAAAGTTCGTCTCCACAGGGACTTGAATTGCTCAGTTAATCCAAATAAAACTTAACAGTTTAATAGTTATGTACAACGAGTGTGAACGGAGTTTCATGTAGTGTGGATTAACAGAAATTATGAAATTTAAAGAAGAAGCGGAAATAATAAATTTAGTGCGGAAGATTACAAATGATTACAGAAAATTACGGGAGATTACGGAAACTAATAAAACGAGTTTAATTAATTCAAGAAAAGCGTAGGATTGGATTTCATCATTCATACCCTTAGAATTCAATTAATATTACCATACATAAATTATTTTCTATTATTATTGATGCACACATAAAATCACCCCAAATCAATCCCTTGTAATTGAGTTCTAAGAATATTTATCAAATATCGATCCCTCGCATATGAAATAAATACCCCAGCATTAAAATCATAATCGCGTGCTATTTGCAATCTAAACATTATGCTCTATTCCTAGCAACGTAACGTAAAGAGTAAAATTATTCAGTTCAAGTTTTAAAAGTACTTTCCAGTTAAACTTAGAACCTTATTTCATGAAACTATTGATCAAGTATAATCAAGCATTAAGTATGGAATAAATTTACCAATAATAAATAGAAAAGATTCATGCATAAATAAATATTAAAAGAGATACTTAAGGGTAAGAAGATTACATTCAATCCTTTAAGAGAAGCTAGCCAAGCATGGAGAGAACTTCCTCAAGAGAAGAATTGATGAAAGGAACCATCACCACTTCTCTCCAGCAGAGTTTCCACACTAATTCTTACCTCTCTCACTCTCCTAAGCTACTTACTAACAATATTTGAAGAGCTTAAGGCTAAGATAAGAAGCAAGAATGAAGAGAAATGGAAGGTTGAAAGGGATCTCTTTCTCCTTGGGGTGCATGGGTATTTATAGAGGGTTGACTACTCGAGTTATCTCGTCCAGGCTAGTGTTTTGCCTGTGTATGCTTGCCTGGGCGAGCTTAATTCCCACTTGCTGATCCACTCGCCCAGGCGAGCCATTTTGCCTTAGTTCACTCGCCTGGGTGAGTTAAAAGGTGGTTCTAGAATTCCTAACTCGCCTGGGCGACCTGTTTATGTGTAATTCACTCGTCTGGGCGAGTTAAAAGCTTAACCTTGAAGAATCCTCCTGGGCTTGGACGAATTGTGGGCCTGTTTTGCTTGTAACACCTCCCAAGTTTGCTTGTTAAACCCTTTTTGCTTGCTTTGCCTTTACGGAAGCCTCAGAACTTATCAAAATACAAAACATGATTGGATTAATTTTCCAAAATATAAGAAACATCATTTAATTAAGTACTAGAGACTATTATCTAGGTTTTAGGGCAAGTTTATAAACAATTTTACTAAAATCAAAATATAAATGCCAACATTATAAGCTTGAATTTAACTAAAATAGGGCACTTATCAAAATTCAATAATAAAAATTCCAGAATCATTAAACATTTTTAAAAAAAAAGAAGAAGCAAAGTAACAAATAAAAACATTTGAAATCACATTCTAGAAGGAATAAGGAACCGCATAATAAAAAAGTAATATATATATATATATATATATATATATATATATATATATATATTTGAAGGAAGAAGGAAGATCAACCTAAAAAAGTTTCATGTAAATTTTCAAAAAGCTCCTTCAATTAGTTTTTTTTTTTTAATTTCTTATTCTCGAGATTTCTTCTAAGAAATAAGTTTCTTATTCTTTAAAAAAAACTTTTTTATATAAATAATATTTGACCAGGTTATACGATGAAACACCAAAAATAAGTTCAGCAAACACCACCTAAGTGACCATTGTGACAATGACAGAGTGTAGAACGAAGCTGATGATGGGGAGTTTGGATAAGTACTTAATTTCAACATGTTCAAGTCATAAGCATTTTCTATTCTTCGTTTTAGAAGGAAACGAAATAAAAGAAACTGGGAACAACTACCTTATTGGTCTAGTTAAAGAGAACAACAAATAGGTTCGATTTGATTTGTTAAAATATAATACTGGCCAAGATAAAAAAAAATAGAACTAGACAAAAACATAAATTACAAGAAGAATACAATTCATTAAAATATTATTCGTTTGACAAATAATAAAGAATACAAGTAAATAATATAAAATTTACTAAAATATATTTTTAATATTAATTATCTTCATATAATTTATATCAAATTTAAATATTTTACTAAAATAAATGAGAGACTAGAATAAAAAAAAGTTGGCATTTTCTTTTTAAAATAATTACTTAGGTCAATTATTATTTTTTCAATTATTAAAAAGAGAGAATGAATGATATATATGTCTTTTTAATATTTTGTATGTCAACAAAAAATTATCTAATAATTTTTAATAACAAAATTAGAGATTTTGTTTTATGCTCGTCTTTTTAATTTGTGTTATCTCCTAATCATTTTTCAAATTAAACCTGAAACAAAAATATTTGTCATATTTAATATCACAATTTTTAATGAATTAAATAGACTAATAAGGTTGGTGTTATGTTAAGGGAGAAGGGAAAGAAAAATAAATCATAGATTCAAATATTTCTAATAACAAAAACTATAAACTAACATTATTGATTATAAAAAAAGTTAAAAGAGAACATTAAATCATATGGTATAGTAATTTGATATAATTTATATAGTACAAGAATTCAAAACTTGTTGGAACTTGGAAGTATTTATTTTCAAGGTAAGGTGTGAGGTAAAAATTTGGATAAAGTTTGCATAAGCCAGGCATGATAGGTGCTAGTGAGGTCATGATCCCCCAAAAGGCATCGAATCACTCCTTTTTTTTTACTTTTTTTTTTAAATTGTAATTTTAATCATTTTATAATTTTAAATGTAGAACTTTGATTATTTTATAATTTTAAATTTATAATTTTAATTTTTCTAATTTTTAAAATAAACAATTTTAATTATTTCCTTGTTCGTCCAAAATAATAAACTATAAGGACATTTATTTTATTTAATTCATAAATATATATATATATATATATATCATTAGTTAAGTTATTAATATTTTTTGAATTATAAAAATTTATAAATTGAAATAAATATTTAATATATAAATATTTTTTAATTTTATTTTGAACAAATTATACTCATCTCACCTAAATATTGTTACACTCACACCCATTCTTATTTTTTTCCTACACAAATACCTCCTAAGTTTGAAACACCTCTCCACTTTCACGATGTTAATTCCGTTAAGAGGATATCATCACGTGCAACACACATGCTTTGTTAATGAAATATTTGAACACTTATATCCTTTTCTTTTTCCCTCATAGAACTTGTTAAAAGGAAAGATTGTGGTTGGTAGACATGGCAACGGGACATGGCGGGGACGAGTATTGTGTTCCCCATCCCTGCCCCCGCCTTTAAAACTCATCCCTGACCCCGCCCCTAATCCCCATTGGGTTTTAAAACCCAAACTCTTCCCTACCTTTGTTGGGGGTTGGATTTTTCTCGCCCCACCCCTCCTATTTGATAAAAAAAATTAGAAAAATAATGTAACTTTTTTTTACTGAAAAAATAGAACTAAAATGTTAATTAGGTAACAAAAAAATAATAACAAACTCACATTCAAAATATGGGATCATAATTTAAAAATTACAAAACAAAATTAATCAATTCAATTAAAATCATTATGGACCTACATATTTAATTTCTCCCAAAATACAATATCATTTAAATGTATATTGTCCAAAAATTAAGTAGTACATCATATGATTAAGTAACACATTCTTCAAATTAAATAATAAAAAAGAAACAACTTAAAATTGTTCAGCAAATAAATATTGATCATTCCTCCAAAATAGTAACACCAACACCTACCATTTCACCTTCATAAAAGAAGAACAATTAGAACAAAAGATTATATTATATAATATTGGAAACGAAAATTCAAAACATTATTTACCTTTTCATCATCTGAAACTATTTCATTCATTAAAGTAGCACAATCAGCAACAACTTTATAGCTCGCAGAACCTATAAAAATACATTACAAGTATTATTTTGTTGAATAAACACAAATATCAATTTAACAATTTATAGGAATAAAATTTTACCAGTATTTTCAATACTCCAGAACCAGCTTCTAGCACACATTAAGGCCTCAAAAGTAGTCCATTGAAGTCGACTATGATGTGGGCTTAATATTTGACCACCGGTGCTAAATGCGGATTCTGAAGCTACGGTAGATACCATAATAGCTAATATATCCTTATCAATTGCTTGAAGTGTTGGATACTTGACACCATTAATTTTTCACCACATCAAAATATCAAAGTCAACAACTCTTGGTAAAACATCTTATTCTAAATAGTGGTCCAACTCTGATTTAACATAAGAACTTCTAGCCTTTTTTTTCCTTATAATAAATCTATCATACTCAGATAATGCATCACCAATAACTTCACTACCAGTAGCATCTCCAACATTACTACCAAAAGAGTCTTTATTCATTTTCATTTGATAATCAGAAATTAAGTCATAACATAATTGTTGAATGCACCTCACTTGATTAAAAGAGTCATGTTCATACAATTTTTCATAATAATACTCAAGCAACTCCATCTTGTACCTAGGATCTAAAACAGTGACAACTCCCATCACATTATGAATCACACCCAAATATTTATCAAATTTTATCATCATATTTTGTGCCATTTGTTGAATCATTGGGTGAGGAGAAGTAATCCATTGTTTGATTGCCAACTTAATCTCACATATATTTAGAAAATACAAATTAGCAGTTGGATGTTTAGTAGAAGAAAATAGTTCAGTGATAGTATTGAACAACTTCAATCTCCCACACACATCCTTTGCAAACTGCCATTGTAAAGTACTTGACAAACAAGTATATTGACACTCTCGTTGCTTTAATCGACAAAATACATTCTCATATCCTATGGCAATTTCAAGCATTTTGTAAGTTAAGTTCCATCTAGTTGGACAATCTAAGGCCAAATTTTTAGTGTAAGGGATTCTCAACTGTTTAGCTGTTTCCTCAAATTTTTCCTTCCTCTTAGGTGTTGTTGTCTAATATGCCATGCTATCCCGAATGTTTTCTACACCTTCTTTTATCACTTCCAACCCATCTTTGACTATCAAATTAAGGATGTGTGTACAACAACGCATGTGAAGTAAAAGCCCATCCCTAAGCAAACTACCTAAGTGCAATTTATCCTTAATTTTATCAATCATAACATCATTTGTGGTACAATTATCTTGAGTGATAGTGGACAGCTTTGTGTCAATATTCCAATCCATCAAACAATCAGTCAATACATTGCAAAGTCTATCACTTGTATAAGGAGCAGGAACATAAATGAACCTAACATAAATAGAGAGATATAATATAAAAAACAGCAAAAAAAAGAGATATAATATAATCATATTCTATCATTTTATAAAATAAAAGGGCTAAAAATATACAAAGTTCAAATCATTTTATTACCTCAAAATCTGACTTTGTAAGTTCCAACACCCATCAATGTAATGAGCTGTAATAGTCATATACCCCCTCTTCTGATTGGTTGAAGTCAACATGTCTGATGTGATAGCCACTCTTCCATCAATACTATTCAACAACTTCAAAGATGTTGCTTGTTCTTTCTCATAAATTTTCATTATGTCCTTCTTAATTGTGTTTCTAGTAGGAACTTGAAACACAAGTTGGAGGGCAGCAGAGTATCTCCTAAAACCAATGTGATCCACAATTGATAGTGGATACTCATGCATAATAATTGTTTTTGCTAGCTCTCCCCTTGCACATTCTGCATTATAAAATAACACTCACATTGCAATAACATATATTTTTCACCTTGACTCTTTTTGTAATCATCAAATTCCTTTTGTAAAAGCTTGCATTTATCAACATTTGAAGATGATGAGGCACATACACACCCATTAGCTTTGTAACTTGAAACAAGCTTTTCATTTGCTTCTTTCAAATTGCAAAATTCAGATTGTAATTCAGCAATTTTGGTAACATGTCATTTAAGATTACTTTTCAGCCTATTATTGGATTGTGCAAGTTTTTGGGCGTCTTCATGCATCTCATGGAAAGCATCAACAACATTATCATATTCAGAATTTACCTCTGATTCAGCTCTTGAGAAATCTTCACCATCACTTATTGTGGAAGTGAAGCACACATTTGCTTCTTCATTTTCACTTGCTGACTCAAAAGTTGTTGAATCATTATCTTCCCATGCTATGTATGCCTTCTTTGGCTTCCCCGCTTTCTTTTTCTTCTTCTCACCTAATTGCTTCTTCAAAAAGATTGGACATTCAGATTTAATGTGGTCAAGTTTACCACATTTGAAGCAAGTGGAGTTGGTGTTGTTGTTGTTGTCATTTTTCTTGTTAAACTTAGACAACTTTTTGTTTTTGTTCCTTCTCATGAACTTGCTAAATTTCTTCACTATTAGGTTCATCACTTTCATCTTCACTTGAGTCTTCTTCCCTTTCTATATTAGATGATGCAGTTTTCAAGGTTATACTCTTGTGTTTCTTCTCTGCATCCTCTGCATGTGTTAGCTGTGACATTTTAAGTTCATACTCAAGAAGCTTACCAAAAAGGGTAGTCATGGACATCTTGGATAGATCTTTTGATTCCTTTATTGTTGTAAATTTTGGTTGCCAAGGTCTTGTGAAACACTTCAAGATTTTGATGTTTAACACTTCAAAAATCTTCCCAAGATCAAGAAGATGGTTGACAATGTGAGTGAACCTTGTTTGGAGTTGAGAAATGTTTTCTGTGGTGCTCATTTTGAACATTTTATATTCATGAATCAAGACATGCTTCCTTGATTTTCTTACTTCATCTGTTCCTTTATGAGTAACTTCCAACATCTCCTACATTTCCTTTGCACTTTTACACCTAACAGTTCTAAAGAATTCATCAGAGGAAAGTGCAGAAGTAATCATGTTTTTAGCTTTAAAATCATATTGAACAACTCTCTTTTTAGCATCTGTCATCTCATCCCATTCTTTAGGAATCATATTATTACCAACAGTTTTCATAGGAACCAAAGGACTTTTTTCTATTGTATTCCAAGCACCTGTGTCATTTGATTAAATGAAAATCTGCATTCTGTTTTTCCAAAAACTGAAATGCTCTCCTTCAAACATCGGAGGATGATTAAGGGAGGCACCCTCCTTGAAGTTAATTTGTGTGGTATTCATTTTCTTTTAAAGAAAGATAGTGATATTGAATAACACTCAAGAACCTACTCTTGATACCAATTGAAAACAATAGGAATACACACAATAACCAAGAGGGGGTGAATTGGTTTAATCTTGGCATTTTAAAAAACTTTAGAAAATCAGAGTTAAAGGATCTTTATCACAATGCTTCAATTCAATCAAGTCACTTAGCCCAAGAAAACAATTACAAAAACTTCACTTGTTGAGTAATAAAGAATTCACCAAGAATAATAGATCAAGATAGCAAGACTTAAAGAATAGAGAGCAACACAAAAACTTATACTGGTTCACCTCTCAAAGAGAAGCTACATCCAGTTCTTCTAATCAAAACTAGATTAGAGTTCCACTATTCACAAATTTTAGTTCTTCAAGCTTTACAACAATCACCCTTTATCAAACCTAGATAAAGAACAAAAATCTAAAACCTTATTAGACTCCTAGTGATCAAGACATAGAGAACCCTTCTTTACTCTTTCCTTTTAGAGAAACTCACTCTAGAAATAGCTTCAAGAACCCTTTGTAATAGCTACAAACAACCAAGAATTCAAAAATGAATTTACAACCAAGGTTAATGGAGAGAGACAACCTGATGATCCAATGAATATGAATTAATATGGTTTACCAATCAGAGTTGAAATGAAAAACAAGTTTCAGAACTTTCTCTCCAAAAGCTTCTTTGAAATCTTGCCCAAGAAATCCTTCAATACACCATGAAGATTTGAATATGTGGGACAAGAACTTTAGAACTCAGAATATCCTTTCTCACTTTTAGAAGGCTTATGAAATCTTTGAAATTTTCGAATTGTGTGTCGTATATTTTCAGAAAATCCTTTCAGCTATTTATAAAAAAAATAGTTATAACTGAATATAATCGATTAAATCGCTAAGGTAATCAATTAAAATGTTCCATGTAATTGATTAAACACAAATGTAATCAATTAAAATGTTCTTCAGTTTTCTGGAAATGAAGTATGAACAAAATAATCGATTATTTCGACCTGTAATTGATTACTACAAGGTTTTTCAATTTTATAAATGTACTAAGTAATCGATTACAGATAAGTGGGAATCAATTATCACAGTTAAGTCATGTTCTATTTTTTAAACTGATGAACTAAGTAATCGATTACGGATAAGTGGTAATCGATTATCATAGTCAAGTCATGTTATGTTTTTACACTAAGTAATCGATTACTTAACTCTGATAATCGATTAAAGTAGTCCAAAATGGTTTTTCCAAAAACTTAAATCATGAAACCTTGACTTTGATGCAATCATGATATCTTAAACCTTTTTCACAAACAATGTGCTTTTGTAAAATCATGAATGCAAATCAATGAATGTTTATGCACTACAAAGGATCATATGATAATTCTCTCCTACATCAAGCAATTACTAATACCTTCAATTAAATGACATATACAAAACTAAAACACTCATCCATCTTCAGCATATATCATTCATTCATCTTCATGCTTCCCTTGTATCTAACAATCTCCCCGTTTTTTGCTTTGATCATGCCAAATTTCAATTGAACATGTTGAACCTTGGAGTTCTTTCAAAGGAATTGATTTTCAAGAGCTTTTATTTGATAATTTGAAAATGAAATCAGCTTCTTGCTAAGACAAGTGTCAAGTATACTTTGCATAAATAATTCAAGTTCATATGTATGTATATGTTCCCCTTATCTTATGTAATTTTACATTGATTAAGATAATGAGCACATGTATATCATGTATATCCCTTTATGGCTTTTAAGTACAACACTTTAAGCTTAAGACCCTTTATATCCACTATGTATTTCTTTAAGATCTTTTCTACCCCTTTTTGGCTTTTCAAAGACAAAAAATTGATATATGGATAAGCAAGAACAAGACAACTTCATTCATTTAATCAAGAGGGCAGTACAAAGGAACATAACGAAACCATATCAAAAGAAACATAACATCTGAAATAAGAAAGCAGAAACACCATAAGCAAAAAATTACATCAAGCTAAACTTGAAAAGGCTAGAATCTTTGAGAGTCATCCTAGTCTCTGAGGAAATTTCTGTTAAAAAGTTTGCCGCTACCTTAGAATCAAGAAAGGATTCAGGAGAATATTGGAAAATGATAATGAAAGAACAAGAAATGCCAAAAAGGATGGCCTTCTTCAGTTGAAGTCTAAGATTCAACTTGAAAAAAATTCCAATGAGGTCGGAGAACATCTTGTTGAAGGTCTCAAGCATATGTGTGACGAGTCATCTAGTTACAAGCACACAAGTTGCCACTGGAAAAAAAAAGTATTTCCAATATTTCAGCTTATGAGGATGATGACATTGATACCAAGGAAAATAAGAAATATATGAAAGATTTTGAACCTAGGCCAAACATTTCAGCTTACAATGATCATGATATTGATGCTACAAAAAAGCATATCGTGAAAGTCTTTGAGCCAGGACCTAACATCTCAGCTAGCTTACAATGACAATAGTTATAAAGGTGAGAAATGAATTATGAGTTTGAACCCACGCTGAGCATTACCAAATGTAATGACTAAATGCATTAATGTTTTTTTATGTCAAATCAAGATTCAAATGCATAATTCTTTAAGCTAATTGTAATCAAATCAAATGTCATTAATATCCTATGTGCATCATCTTTTCTCCTACACATCCCATATTATAGTTGCCCCCATCCTTCGATTCAACTGTATATTTATAACAATGATCTAGCAGTAACAAACACCAATTAAGGTCACAAATATCATCTTAACAAAGAAGAAACAAAAGGACATTTCAAAACAAAAGTATAATGAAAATTAACCAATGGCTTTAGTGTGTGTAACAATTATGTAAGTGCATTCTTATGAGGGCAGCTGCTAGTGATGGAGCATTGCGGATATGCTCAACAGCATACTTCAAAATTATTTTCTTGGCCTTTGGACAACTTTTGGTTCAGTTGGTTTTTGCAACTGAGTGCAATCCTAAATATCTAATCCATTTGTTGTAGGTCGAAATTTTAATTT
>CM023947.1:15304699-15332307 GCA_013407115.1 Glycine latifolia
TATATATATATATATATATATATATATATATATATATATATATATATATTGGTGCAACTCAAAGAGATGCAACCCAAAGCAAAGATTAGAAGCTATACTTTCAGCCTAAATTAGTCTTAAAAGCACACTAAATTTAAGTAAACTTAGACTGAGATTCTGTGAATGAATAAAACTAACTTAATAATTTCAAATATAAAAAATGACACAAGTTTTACTACTATATGAATGATAAGTGTATGATCTGCATAATCATTACGAGACTTTTGAACACCATCAGTACATAGGAACTCCACTCAATACATTAAACCAACTTATATCTTGTCAAATTTATTACAATTCAGTTTAAAGTGAGATAAATCAAGAGTTTTTTTAATGATTGTTTTAGCAAATTTGAGGTAGTTGAATAAGCAGACCAAAAAACCATTGCCTTCAAGATCAAACACCTAAAGTAACAAGTCTCATAGTCACTATTAAAACTCCCAAGAAAAAAAGTGTAGCATTTTGGTTGAACGACTCACATGTGAACAAAGAAGCTCCTTTAAAAGAAGCTAGCTCACACAGTGTGGTAATAAACTTAGATATCACAGGCCCTACAAAAAGAAGCACCTAATAAGGTTTATATATATATAAATACAAAAGGTTTATATTTATATTAATACACACATGTTGTCGTGTCATACATTGTTCTAAGTTCAAGCACACAATATTTTAGAGAAGATAAATTTGGTTGCCATACAATGTTTATATGTGGTTGTCCAAATATTCATTGTTCCCATAAGCAAAAGAGATTATTTTTAATATCTGAACTGTGACTTATATGTAAGAAGACAAGAGCCTTTCCATTGCATTAAGGGTCATCCTCTATCATGTGAACTGAATATATGTATAGAAACGGGTACATTTGTATCCTATCATCAAAACCCACACAAATATCAGTAAAAACAATGTGATGATGACGTTACCTGTTAAATGCTTACTTCTCAGCTACCAATTCTTTCAATGACAACACCAAGAGGTCCAAAAAAGAGCAGCAATCATTCACTTTTAGTCACAACAACACCTAGGCAAAGAAAAAATCAAAACAGAAACAGAGTTGGCTTCAAAACAGAAAACCAAAACATAATGTAATTGAGTTGAGCTGTAATTTAAAATGAAGAACATATGATACATTACAAGCAAGTTTAACAAATACTTCACAATATATCACTATCAATCTATTATAGGCATTTCAAAAGAAGAATTAGTGTCATTATGAGATTATTGTTTCATGTTTTTTTCTCAAACAAACAATTCTAAGGTCTAAGAACAACCACCGGATACAAAAATCATAGGAATCAATAGTAGAATAGTAGGAATACATATCTCACAATATTACAGAAAAAAAACACTAATTAAAAATAAGTGAAAGGTTACTAATGAATTAACCAATTAGTTATAGTAAGAATACCATGTTCTTTACACTGGTTAAATTAAATACTAATACTGTAATACACGAAAAAGCTTTCATCACTGAGAGATAAAGATGTTTACAGTGAGGAAAGATGGAGGGTGAGTGTTTACGACTGCGTAGGGTCACGGCAAAGCAGTAGCACGGGGTCACAGCAGCGAGCTGTGTTTATGAGTGGATCGCGGGCTCGCGACTGTGCCTGAGTGACTGACTGAGTGGATCGTTGCGTCGAGCTCGAGAGTGAGTGTCGCTGACTCCGTGACGGTGTTAGACTTTTGGCAAGCGTACCAATTGTCGTTGTAAGTTACAAAATTTATATAAGTTCGTCTCCACAGGGATTTGATTTTTACTTTAGTTAATTCAAATAAAGCTTATCAAGTTAATAGTTATGTACAATGAGCGTGAATGGAGTTGTACGTAGTGGTGATTTAACAGAAATTCTAAAACTTAAGAAAAAACGGAAATAATAAATTTAGTACGAATGATTACGAGAAATTACGGAAGATTACAGAAAATAAAACGGGATTAATTTAAGAGAAGCGCAGGATTGGATTTCATCATTCATACCCTTAGTATTCAATTAATATTACCATGCATAAGTTATTTTCTTTTATTATTGATGCACACATAAAATCATCCCAAATCGATCCCTCGTAATTGAGAATCCTTAAGAAATATTTATCAAATATCGATCCCTCGCATATAAAATAAATACCCTTAGCATTACAATCATATTCGCGTGTTATTTGCAATATAAATGGTACGCCCTATTCCTAGCGATCGTAATGTAAAGAATAAATTTATTCAGTTCAAGTTTTTAAGAGTACTTCCCAGTTAAACTTAAGAACCTTATTTCTTGAGACTATTGATCAAGTAGAATCAAGCATTAAGTACGAAATAAATTTATCAATAATAAATAGAAAAGACTAATGCATAAATAAATATTAAAAGAAATACTTGAGGGTAAGAAGATTACATCCAATCCTTTTGCGAGAACTTAGCCAAGCATGGCGAGAACCTCCCTAGAAGAATAGTAGAAGAGAAGCATCATCACCATTCTTTTTCGGCAGAGCTTCCACGCTATCACTCAACTTTCTTACTAGCCTAACCTCTCTAATACAAGCTTAAGAAGTCACTAAGGCCTTGGGAGCGCCTTAGGATCAAGGGAGAAGAAGAAATGGAATGAGAATGAGTGATTTGGCCTTGGGGGGTGCTTGGGTATTTATAGGGGTGGATCTGTACGTGTTTGGTCGCCCAAGCGACCATTTTATTCATGTTTCAGTCGCTCAAGCGAGCAAAGGGCCGACTTGCACGTCCACTAGGCCCAATTGCTTGTCCACTTGCAATGCAGCTCGCTTAAGCTAGCAGATTGCACTATGTTCACTCGCTTAAGCGAGTTAAAGGTACTTCTGAAAATTTCTTTTTGGGCCTTGGGCCTGATTTACTTGCTGCACCTCCCTATTTTGCTTATTGATTCCTTTTTGTTTGTTTTAAATGTACGGAAGCTTCAGAATATCCGAAATCTTGCAAAAATACAAAAGAAAATTGGATGAATCATCAAGAATTAAAACACATCATTAATGTTAAGCGCTAAATGGAAACTAACTAGATTAGGGCAAATTTTGATTGATATTCTTAGTAAAACACAAGATAAGTGCCTTAAATATAACCCTAATTTTATTAAGATATGACACTTATCAGACGGAGAGGTAGAGATGATAGTGCAGAGTGCATGTGATGGATAGGGAGAAGTGAGGCCGTGAAGGTGAGACCATGAGGGTGAGAAGTGAGGCCATGAGGGTGAGACCGTCGACTTCGAGAAGTGAGAAGTGAGGTCGTGAGGGTGAGACAGTGAGATTTAGGAACTTAGGGTTTCTGAATTCTGATTTTTTTTAATTATATATACATAAGGGTAGTTTTATAATTTACGATGTTGGGGCAGGGGCAGGGGCGGGGACGGGGTGGGTATCATCAATACCAAACTCGCTCCTGTCCCCGAATTTACGTTGTGGGGAAAATCCAAACCTGATAAACTCGATTTTTCCTGTTAAAATCGGGACGGATTCGAGCGGGTACCCACGGGTTCGAGTCACATTGCCATGCCTGGTGGTTGGAAAAAAAATGAAGACGTTAAAGCATTATGCCGACATCCACCTCCTCTATGACCTACCCTTCAAGAAGCATCTTCAATTCCTCAAAGTCAATGTTAGAACCAGTGAATTTGTCAAACTTTTCCAAAGTGATTCATCACTATTGACAAAGGCAATAACTAATCAAAATATCCTTGGGTACATACTCCATTTTAATTGACAACAACAACATCATCAACCCAACCATCAAACAACACAGTAAACTCACGCCTAACCAAATCCACACAACCAAAACCTGCAAAATAGGAAAATGATTTGAAAAAAGGAAAACCGAGAAAGGTAAGGAAAAAACAAAAAAAAATAGAAAAAGGAAGAACTGAAAAAAAATAAAATTATGCATTCTTCTTCACTCCTTCACTCCCTCGAATTGGCATCAGAAACTCGCTACATTCAACCGAGTCAACTCTGTAAAACATTAATATTGGTCTGAACATGTTAACAAACATAAACAACATATTTAGATCAGACAACGGAAGCAAAAAAGAAAAATAATTTTCAGAGGTACCTACCTCCAGCCATTGCTAATGACCTTCAAGTAACCTTCAGAGTTTTAGCTTTCTAGACCCTTACTCATGCAAACTCGATGGTGTGTTATCTAAAGAAAGGAGTAGGCTTGATGATCTAAAATAGAGAGCACCTAGTTCTATTTATAAAGCTTTGTCAATCACAAAGCTCAACCTCTGATGAGGACCAAGAATTGCGAGGCCCCATGACAAGGGCAAGATCAAAATAAGCACAAGAAGCATTGGATCATGAAGTGAACTACTTCCTTTCTCAAGCATTGGGTCAACATATCAACCTTGGTTTGAGTCCAAAGACCAACCCGGAAGAATTTAGATTGCTCCAATTGATTCAAATGAGTGAAGAGCCCAAACACTAATGAGTGAAGAGCCTAGATACCTCCAATGTTTTGAACATAACTTGATTTCTAGATGTCCGTTTTAGGTGTTCTTTAATGCGTTTGAAAGCTTTAAAGATTTCCTACAAGTTGTATTTCTAGTCTCAAGTCCTAATTTTGCATCTATGATGATGAAAATGAGACATAAAGTTCAGCACAAATTAGACCTTTTTTAGTATAATTTTTAAGGAATATGTTACTCAAGTCCCACATTGGAGAGAAGTAGAAGTGAGGCACCACTTGTTGGTTATAAAATAACCACTCATTTGTCTTATGTACTCACCTTTGAATTGAATAAAACTTGCACTTTTAAAAGTGTGTGAGAGGAAGTTCCTCTTGGGTTCTTAATTGGACCAAACATTGGTTCTTATCAAAGGTTCCTATAATCTTTGTGGCGAATCCTCACGGGACTTATCACTTTTCATAAGGTGTGACATCTTCTTCCATTTCTTGTCTTTTTCTCCCTTTTTACTTTATTCTATTTTTTTATTTAGCATTTTATTCATGTTAAATTTGTTATTTCCTTGCACTTTTATTCATATTGTCTTTATCTTTGTTTCTTTTCGCCAAACACTTGGCGTGCATCTTTTTCTTTTGTTATAACAAGAAGCCTTTGCAAGGACGATCCGTAGAAAAATAATGAACCCCTATATTGCTTCATATCAATCTCTATGGGATAAGATCATGAGTTAGTAGGTTGGACGTGGACAACAAAATGGACCATATACTATCCTAAAAAAATAGGAACTGAATTAAAACAGAATATTATGTCGAAACAGAAATCCAACATTCTCCCACTTGGTCCATTTAATCCAACATTAGTCATAACAAGAAACAAAATATATGAGTCATGGAAATAGGTCTTCTAATAGCGAATATTATCTTCCATGTACCACAATATATAAAGTCTCTAAATGTTAGCTCTCAACTTAATGAATAAACCATATATTTACTCTAGATCAAAATGATATTTCTCAAAATAAATAAATAAATATGTGCACAAAACCATATGAGAAAACATCAAACTAAATGAGAGTTTAAAAAATAACAATTATACTACAATGAAATCATATCATGGAACCAACTCCCATTTGTACTACATGATCCTTAAAATTCTTTGGTGGCATGCCTTTAGTCAAAGGATCAACAATCATCAACTCAGTGCTAATGTGTTCAATGACCACTTTGTTTTATTTAACATGTTCTCTTATGGCTAAGTACTTGATGTCGATATGCTTACTTTGACTTCCACTTTTGTTGTTCTTAGCCATGAATACCGTAGCAAAGTTGTCACAGTACATTTTCAATGGTCTAGAAATAGAGTCCACAACTCTAAGCCCAGACACAAAACTCTTCAACCATACACCATGCGAGGTAGCCTTAAAATAGGAAACGAACTCAGCCTCCATAGTAGAAGTAGCAGTGAAGGTCTGCTTGGTACTTCTCCAAGATACAACTCCACTAGCTAGCATAAAGATATAACCAAATATCGATTTTCGTGAATCAACGCAGTCAACATAGTCTGAATCTGAATAGCCAATCACCTCTAGCTAATTAGTATGTTTGTACATGAGCTTGTAATATTTTGTTCCTTGAAGATATCTCATCACTTTCTTTGTAGCTTTCCAGTGGTCAATACCTGGATTACTCTGATATCTTCCCAAAACTCCAACAGCATATGCAATATTAGGTCTAGTGCAAACTTGAACATACATAAGGCTTCTAACAAGTGAAGCATATGGAATATTCTTCACGTGTTCCCGCTCAAAAAATCATTTTTCAAGCACTGACTCAAATTGATTTTGTCACCCTTCACAATGGGAGCTACACTTGGCAAACAATCTTTCATGTTAAATCTCTCAAAAACTTTGTTAATATAGGTCTATTGAGACAAACCAAAAATGCCTCGAGATCTTTCCTTATTGATCTTAATGCCAATGACATAAGATGCTTCTCCCATATCCTTCATATCAAAGTTATTTGCGAGAAATTGTTTCACCTCATATAGAAAATCCATATCATTAGTTGCAAGCAAAATATCATCCACGTATAACACAAGAAAACAAATCTTACTCCCACTGACCTTCTGGTATATACATTGATCCATGATATTCTCTTCAAAATCGAATGAAGTGATGACTTCATGAAATTTTAGATACCATTGGTGGGAGGCCTGTTTCAATCCATAGATGGATTTATTAAGCTTGCAGATTAAGTGCTCATTATCACTAGAGAAGAATCCTTCAAGTTGTTTCATGTAAAACTTTTCCTCTAAATGATCATTAAGGAATGTCATTTTCACATCCATTTGATGTAACTTAAAGTCAAAATAAGCTACTAATGCCATAATTACTTGGAAAGAATCTTTCTTAGATATAGGATAAAATATCTCTATGTAGTCAATTTCTTTTCTTTGAGTGAACCCTTTGACAACCAGTCTTGCCTTATGTCTCTTAATGTTGCCTTGTGAGTCTTTCTTTGTCTTAAAAACCCATCTACATCCAATGGATTTTACACCATTAGGAAACTCAATGACATCCCAGACTTGATTAGATGCCATAGAATCTATCTTATCTTTCATAGCATTGTACCACAAGTTTGATTCCTTAGAACTCATGGCCTGTGAAAATGATTCAAGATCATTTGCGGCTCCAATGTTGTAGTCTGATTCTTGCAGATACACCACATAATCACCAGGAATTGCTGACCTTTTGAGTCTAGTAGACCTTCTTAATGTTGCTTCGTGATCTTCTTGAGGAATTTTTGTTCCTCATCAGCAACTTGTTCTACAAGGTCATTTTCAACAGTTTGTGGATTTTCAATCACTGCTTGTCTAACACCCATTTGTACTTGAGGGGTGTGAATGACAATCAATTTGTCACTTGAGCCAAAGGGTTGGGATTTATAGTGATCCTTTTTAGAAGTAATATCCTGAAATTGACCACTCCCACTGATCAAGTCATTCTCAAGAAATTTTGCATTTCTTGATTCCACAATCCTAGTGTTATGTGATGTACAATAGAATCTATACCCTTTGGACCTTTCGGCATATCCAATGAAATACCCACTGATAGTCCTTGAGTCTAGTTTCTTCTCTTGTGGATTATAAATTCTTACTTCAGACAGGCATCCCCAAACATGTATATGTCGTAAACTCGGTTTTCAACCTTTGAATAACTCAAAAGGCGTCTTGGAGACAACCTTGGTTGGAACTCGGTTTAATATGTACACAATTGTCTTTAATGCTTCAGTCCATAATGACTTAGGAAGCTTGGAACTACTAAGCATACTTCGCACCATGTCTATTAATGTTCGATTTCTTCTTTCTGCTACACCATTCTGATCCGGAGAACCAGGCATAGTGTATTGGGCAACAATCCCATGTTAGTAAAGAAATTTCGCAAATAGGCCAGGTGCTTGTCCATTCTCCGCGTATCTACCATAGTATTGACCACCTTTATCGGATCTCACGATCTTAATTTGTTTTCCACATTATTTCTCCACTTCGGCCTTAAAAACTTTATCTTTAGAACGAAGTATGTAGATATACATATATCGTGAAAAATCGTCTATGAAGGTGATAAAGTATTTCAGACTACTTGCATCCATGTTTGGACAACAAATATCTGTATGTATGATTTCTAATAGATTTGAGCTCCTCTTTACACCCTTCTTAGACTTGTTAGTTAGCTTACCCTTAATGCAATCTACACAAGTTTCAAAATCAGCAAAATTCAAAGAACTAAGTACCCCTTCATTTAACAATCTCTTAATTCTCTTGATAGAGATGTGTCTAATCTTCGATACCACAACATAGAGGATTCCTCATTCATAAAACATCGTTATAACCCAACAGTAACATGCATAGAATTATAAGTAACATTATTTTGTAATTCAATAAAGTAAAGCCCATCAAGTAATGCACCAGAACCAATAATTCCATATTTATTAATTAAAGTAAAACTGAAATTCGAAAAATTAAAGGAAAAACCCAATGGTGCAAGTCTTGATACAAAAATCAAATTCTTAGAAAAACTTGTAACATAAAAGATCTTTTCTAAATAAAAAATAAAACCATTTCTTAAAACTAAATTGCATGTCCCAATGGCTTCCACATATGAGCTCATCTTGTCTCCTAAATAGATGTATTGCTTACTTCCCACTGGCCTCCTTAGGTTTTCCATACCCTGCAAGGTATTAGAAACATGGATTATAGAACTAAAATCAATCCACCATGTGTCATGATTAACATTAACCATATTAGATTCATAACAAACAAAAGTAAATGGAGTATCTTTCTTGTCAAGCCAATTCTTAAACTTTGAGCAGTCTTTCTTTATGTGCCACTTCTTCTTACAGAAGAAATACTTTGACTCTTTCTTAATGACTGGATGAGCAGAAATCTTGCCCTTGTTCTTGGCTTGATCTCCTTTCTTATTTCCCTGAGTAGTCATTATGCCTTTTCACCCTCTTCCATTATCAACCTTTCTTCTTCTTGAACACACATAGTCAATAGCTCATTAATTGACCATTTATCCTTATGTGTGTTATAGGATATTTTGAAATGGACATATTGCATAAGTAAAGTACATAAAATGTAGTGTACTAGGAAAGAGTCTGACATGGTAACTTCCAAATCTTTCAACTGAGCCATGATATCCCTCATGCGCATGATGTGATCACACACTCCTTTTATCCCATGGAGCTTTAAGGATGAAAACTACATTACAAGGGTTCTAGCAAGGGCCTTATCAGATGTAACAAATTGATCATCAATGACCTTCAAAAGATCCTTGACCATTTCATGTTGATCAACAGAACTACGGATACTAACAGATATGTTAGTCTTTATGAACATCACATAGAGACGATTAGATCTCTCCTATTTTTCATAAAGATCAACAACATCTGGAGTGCTAGTTTCATTAATACCGGTGGTTCAGTTTTCCTGATGGCATAGTCAATATCCATCTAGCCTAAATGAAGGAGAATTCTCTCCCTCTAAACCTTATAATTGTCCCTTTTCAATTTGGGAATTTCACACTTAATGTCGAAAATGTTTCCAGATTGATTAACTGAAAGTTCAAACATACATTCTCATTATTCATAATTTGAGACTAAATAAAAATTATATTTTTACCAATGTAAAACATGTATTAGTTTATGAACCTAGTGACATAAAACTTGCCTGTGAGCTAAAGTCCTACTCAATTAGATTCAAACTTATGATAATACTATCAAATTATAACTATTCTTCTTCTTAATTCCTGTGGGTAAATTAAGAAATATAATCTAATGTTTTATCCTAATTAGTCATATAAATATAATAAAATTCCTGTAGGTAGATTTTATTACATTACATATGATTAATCACAACTAATATTTAAATGTGATTTTAACACTTAATATATAAGCCTAATCAATTAAAGATGTTGTGACTATTCTTTAATCAATTAAATTATATTAATCACCTAACACTAATTAATTCTTAATAAGAGCTAAATATTTGCATAACATCCTCAATAATGCAAATAAATTGAAATAATGTTGCATAGAAAATTATTTATTATAACATCGTATGTATAATAATCATAAAATTATACACAAAAAATTAAGAAGTAAATAAATAATATATACATATAATTATTCAATAAGCTCATTAATATTAATGTGCATAAATTATTTATAATATTGCATGCTTAAACAAATACCATAAATAAATATACAATTAAACTAAATAAATAAATAATTTAAACACATAACTCATAACTCCAACAATTTATTACATAAATAATTAATTATGAGCAACATAAATTAATAAACTTTCAAATGGTAAAAGTAAACAAAAATGCATAATCATATAAGATACGGAAAAATGAGTAAATATCAAATAAACTTAAATAGCTTGGTGGCTCATGTGAGATTCACTAAATATTTGGGCGTGAGTTTGAGACTCAGACAATGCAAAATGTCTCTTTTTTTTTCTTTTTTTTTTACTGTTCATCATCTTCAACCTTGAGCCGGGACATGGTGACCCGATTGCGACCCGCAAACCCGAATAGAAAACCCAAAAGTTTCCAGTCATTTTAAACATCGAAATTCATGTTTTAATTCAAAGAAAGTTTAGAAACTCATTTTTCATATGATTCCAGGTCTCCTCAATGATTAAAACATTCAAAACAGAATACCATAAATAAAACAACATTTAAAAAATGAGTGTCAAACAAAAACAAGACAAAGGCAAAAAAAGAGCTCTGATACCAAATGTAAAACATTAATATTTGTCTAAACATGTTAACAAACATAAACAACACATTCAGATTTAACAGCGGAAGCAAAAAAGAAAAATAATTTTTAGAGGTACCTACCTCCAACCATTGCTAACGACCTTTAAGTAACCTTCAGAGTTTTAACTTTCTAGACCCTTACTCGCTCAAACTTGATGATGTGTTTTATGAAAAGAGCAGTAGGCTTGTTGATCTAAAACAGAGAGTACTCAGTTTTATTCATAGAGGAGTTGTGTCCATCATAAAGCTTAACCTCTATGGGATAAGATCATGGGTTAGTGGATTAAATGTGGACAACAAAATGGACCACATACTATACCAAAAAAATAGGAACTGAATTAAAAGAGAATATTATGTTGAAATAGAAATCCAACAAAATCAACACAATAAGGCTAAAGTAGTGCTTGGGAACACGACGTGTCCTACAGATACAGAAGGTGTGTCACCAAAGGATGGTGACCTTCCTCTGGCTTTTCCTAATGATGGTGGTCCTTCGCGACACCATCAGCACTGTCAAGCTCCAGATGCCAGAGCAAGACTTCAACCAGATTTGACACCACCTCTCCACCGCCATGATTGTTGCATCCTCGAAGAGACCAAGCACAAATCTGAATATGATTCAAAACCCCAACAACTATGCCATCTTTGATCTGTCCAAGATCCTCATCAACGAGCCCACCACCGATGACGTAAAAAGAGACCCAAACACATTGGATACACCATCCTCTTTTTTTATATTTTCTTCTCTTTCTCTTCTTCTTCCTCTTTTTTTGAGAAGTGAGAAGTAGGGGTTAGGGATTTGGTGAAGGGTGGTGTGTCTACTGGAAGTGTGGTATGGGGAAGGGTTAAGTGGAAAGATATTATTTTATTTACATTTCACATAAAATTAACACCTTTATTTAATCATTTAAGAGTATTTACTTAAAAGAGACAAAAACAATATAATTTAAATAGTAGTATTTAAGAGTATTTGCTTAAAAGAGGCAAAAACAATACAATTTAACAATAGTATTACGATGATAATAAATCTTAAATATAAGAGAAATGAGTATAATTTTTTATTTAATTTTATATTACGTTAAATAAAATAAGTGTTTTAATAATTTATTGTTTTATCTTAAATAAAAGATCATGAGTTTAATTTTTATAAAGATTTTTTATTTTCATTTTATTTAATCTCTTGCTACATAATCATTGTATCACTATCACTTGTGTCAATTAGTTTCATTTCAACCATTTTAAAAATAAATTAATTAAATATAAAAAAACACCTTCCATGAAAACTTGATATTTAGCCCTTTGAAATATAGAAAGTTTATGGTAGGGAATTCATATTAAAAAAAAAATTCTATTTAAGTATCATGACTTTGCAATTTCCAAAATGATTTAAGGAGGAGACCTTTGGTCTTGAAAGAAAAATTAAAAAGAAAAACATACAACAAAGGTGTATTAAGTATCAAGTGATACAATTAATTCAGAAAATCTGTTTTATAGTTTATGAAAAATATAACACTGATTAATTTACAACTGCTCATTTTAGCATAGACAATAAAAATATAAAAAGTAAAAATAAAAGATAATATTTAAATTAAAATAAAGTGTACAAAATATAAAATTTATGTTATTTTTTCTCTATTTCTATCATTCCTCTCCTATGTTTCTTTTCATCCAAGTGGAACAGTTACGCAGTTACTAGTGATGGCGACATTTGCAGACTGACTTGCCCAATTAGGTAAACCACTCCCGAGAAGACAAGCAAGCATTAAATTTATTCCAAGTGGCAAACTGTTTGTCCCACATTTTCTAGTAAAAATAATTAATACATGCCCTTAAATTAAAGGTTTTTTTAAGGTTAAATGACACTTATAAGCACGAGACTTTGTAAAAAATTTCCTTCACACTTCTCATTTTTTCTATTCTTAGGTTAATATCTCATCGATTGTTTTAAAAAAAATTAGAATTATAAAGTTAACTTGATGATTAAAAGGAAAAAAAGAAGAAAAAATTATGGGTTTAAAATTTAAATCCTCTCATTAATATTCTAACAAAATTAAAACTAACATTTACTGATTAAAATATAATTAAAAATTTACATTAATATTCCTTACACATTACATTAATTCCTTTAATTAATTAATTATTTTAAAAATTATTAAATAGTACACTTTTGTAAGAGGGATTAATGTAAAACGTTAGAAAAATAAGTTGTGTATAAGCTCAAAAAATCATAAGAGTTAGTTTAATTTACTCAAATTTTTAAAATATTATTCTGTCATTAATTATGGTGTTTAGCAAGTTCATTACTCTATTTCTTTCATGTTTTTAGTTGTTTTATTTTTTTTAAAATAATTGTTGTTTTAGAATTTTAAACTTCAAAGTCTTAATATTTTTTAAAACTAAATTATAATTTTGGTTTCCATGTAATTTCATATCCGTGAGTTTAATTACCTTATTTTTAAATCAAAATATTTAGTGCCCTTATTTTAAGAATAAAAAATTTTGATTTTTTAATCAATTGACCATTAGTTGACTTTGATAAAACGTGTTGTGTTAATTTATAAGACAATAGATTAAATAAAATAAAAAATAAAAATATATCTAAATATTAGTTGAACTCATATTTTTTATTTAAAGACAAAGTAACAAATAACTAAGTTACTTGTTTTGTTTAATTAAATTTATAAACACTATTTTACATGTAAAAAGTTATTAATTGTTTTCAAATTATAAAATTTATAAATAAAAATAAAATCATTAAAGTATATTTAATATTTAATTTTATATGTATTTTTTATTATAAAATTTTATTTTTATATAACTTATAAATTATTATATATAAAAATTTGTTCTTATTTTATTATAATTTTAATAAAAATTACATAAAATAATATATAGACTATTTAAAAAATTATTTTATGTAATTTATACAAATTACATAAATTTTAAATAATATTTAAATAATCTAAAAACTTTAAATTTATGAATTTTTACAATTAGCATAAAAATAATTTGAATAATTTATATAAATTACATTAAATAATTTATATAAATAATTTACATAATTTTCTTGATTTATATAATTGGTATTAAAAATTTATTTACCGATTAATTTTTTATAGTTAAAATGAAAATATTAACATGTAAGTTTCCTAATAATTTAAATATTAGAATTTTATTTATTTACATAATTTGAATAAAAATGATTTACATATTAAAATAAATTTAAGTAATTTGTAAAGATATTAATTGATACAATTATATTGATCTATATGATTAGAGTAAAATAATTTTATATTAATTTACAAAATTTAATTATGAATTGGTAAAATAAGAATAAAAATATTTAATCTATTCCAAATAAAAATATATAAAATAATATTAAATAAAATTTAAAATATGTTGATATTAAATATTTTTTTTAATTTATAAATTTTTATAATTCGAAAAAAATTAATATCTTTTGACTAATGATATATACAAAATAATATTTAGAAAATTAACTAAAAAAAAGTAAGTTTTTTTATTTATTTATTACCTTATCTTTCATTAAAAGGTTACAAATTCAACTTATACTAAGATTCTTTTTATTTTATATTTTATTTAACCTATTGTTAGATAAACATCACATCAAAGTTAACATTTGACTTTAAATTATCAATTAATGGTCAACTTTGACTTGAGACGATCAACTTATATAGAAGAACTAAAATTACTTATTCTAAAAAACAAGTAGATTAAATGTCTTGATTTAGAAATAAAGGAATTGAAATCACGAATTTAAAATTATAGGATACCAAAATTATAATTTAATTTTTTTAAAAAATATATCCTTATTTAACAAGAATAAAAGTATTAAATAAAGACATTTTAGTTTAAGTATAATATTTTTTTATTTCCATTAAACATTTCTTAATTTTTGTCTATCCTTAAATTAACAACTACAAAGATGGAGAAAAGAGTAACTTTTATAATAATTACTAAATGTTGTTTGGTGTGAATAGTTCGCCACTCTCATCTCTTAACCAAAGTTGTGTGATTGATCCCCTTTAAACATATAGAGTTATAGTATTTAAAAACAGTTTACAAATCTATGTGAGTCTAGATATCACCTAATTACAAAAAAAGAAACTTTTATAATAATTGGCTTTTGATAATATATTTTTCTTAGTTTATAATATAATTTTTTTGTACTCATATATGTCTATATTAAACTCTTCTACTAAACAGTTTAATTGAATTTCTATTTAATAAATTTTTATTTTATGAACATTTATAACTTTGTTTGAAAATATTTTGGTCGATTTTACGAACAAATTCATTAAAATAAATAATAAAAATTATAAATTATTTTTCACAATTTCCTGTTTTCTTAACAAACTTCAACTACTCATTGGATAACCTTAAAAGTTTATACTGTATCAAACTAATCTTTAGAGATTGTCAAAACACTCGAGAGGTGTGGCGTTTCTTCATTCGAGTGGACTATAATTGCAGTGATTGGAAGCTTTGGTTGGAGGAAAACTTCTCAGTGGAGTTTTCTTTTTGGTAGTATTTTAAATTTCATTTGGTGGAGGAGGAATCGGGCCATATTCTCCCATGAGCTATGGTCTCCTGCGGATGTTATTGATATAAAGCTTGCAATCTTGCTCAGTCTTATAAATTGAGCAGGAACTTATTCAAGGCTTTTCCTCATATGGGGCCTGCGAGTTCCAATTTGGGAGGTACAAGGTGGAAACTAAACTTTTATTTTTAGTTCTGTGTATTTTCTTTTATTCCTTCTAATATATAGTTATTTTTTCATTTTACTCCTTATAAAATTTTTTCATTTTATATTAGTTCACAAATTATTATAGGGACAAAAATGAAAAATAAATATATAAAAATGACTAAAATAAAATAACAATGACCAAAATATTGTTTTTAAACTCAATGTAAAAAATAATTTTATTAAGGACCAAAAACAAAGTTTATTAATTTATTAAAGATCAAACACATAATTTATCAGTGTCATCTAAATCATGGAACCAAACTAAACTAAATAAATAATCAAATTGAACCTAAAATAAATGATATAATAAAATAGTAATTAAACGTCAAAATTAAAAGGATAAAACAGTCAATTTAGTATCAATTTATTCTCTATTTTTTGTATACTTTAAACATTCATTTTTAAAAAAGTTATCTTATAGCACAATACCTATTTTTTAGTGTAGATAAAAAATATTTTATTACACATAAAAAAAATCTTGAAGAGACAATTGTCTCCACGCCCTCTCAGGTCCATCCGCCAGTGCAATCAACCAACCTTCTTCACGGAAGGTGTGATATTCTGTATCCTCAGTTTCAGCAGGTGGATGAGATTCATTAAAGTGAGGACCTCAAAGTTTCCGTGATACATTCTTTCGTTGCGTTTTCGACTAACATACTTTGATTTATACACAATTTAATAGAGTAATTAATACTATCTACTAATAATACCCGTTGTTTTGGTCGAAAATTAATTTAAATAAATGTTCATTATTTGAATAAAACTTCTTTTTTTACTACTGCATCATCAGATTCTTTCTAATGAGTTTGGTGCAATGGAATTTTTTCCGTGTCCACGAACCATCATTTATGGACTTATCAATCATTTCTCGAAATGTAAAAGTACTCTGTCTCATTATAATTATTTGTATAAGAAAAAAAAATTCTCTTAAAATAAATTTATTTTAATTTTTTAATATAATATTAATATTCTTTTTTCCACTTATATATGAACAATAAAATTTATAAATGATATAATTTGTTAAATTACTATCATCTTTTCTCTATTTATTATTTTTTCTTGATTTATATAAAATAACCTATGATAAAAATTATTTTACAATAAAGAAAATATATTACCACAATCTTTAATTATTTATCATAATTTAATTAGAATAATGTGATATTTTTATCTTAATTAAATTTGTCTTTTAAGTCGAGAAACTTAAATTCTTTCCTCTATTTTGAAAATATTTTCGTGAAAATATTATTTTATGAGAATGCTATTTTTTAAAAACCAAATTAAATACAATGAGAAACTAAAATTTCAATTTAAAGATTGTCAGAAATTTAAATTTTTCCTTGTACTAAAAAAAGCATATTTCATAAGTATATATTAGGTGTCCACATGGCAAAAATGAAATTAAGGATTGAGATTTTTTTCTCTCTCTATCTAAATACAGAATCCTCAATGTCTCATTCATCGGATTCAAATTCTCTCCATTCAATTCAACTTTTCACGCATTCAAAAGTGGAAAAATGAGACAATTCACATCTTATTTCAATAAATCAGAAATTAAAACACATTTAAAATCTGCTTCATCCAATCTTTAGCCAACATTATAAGGTCTCTTTATATATATTTTTCCCCTAAGTTCTTATAGGAAAATATAATAATCTTATTTTTTTAATAAATTAAAATTAATTTATACATAGATTAAAAATTAATTTATAAAAAAATGATTTTTTAATATATTTTGGATAAGTGTAAACGTGGCCAAATTCTATTGTACTGTGAGAACATTTATATCTCCGCGTCCCGCTATACACGTATCATGTATGCAATGAAAATCAATATTCGCCTACATTACACGAACCAAATCATGCAATAATTCCTTTATTTTTTTCCAATCCAGCACAATCTCTCTGATTCCGTTTCCGCCTCCGGCGATGGCCGCCCTCTCTGATCTCCGCCGCCGCTTACTCCCGCCGGCGAACGTCGTCGCCCAGCCAATAACTTCAGACTCCGCCCCCAACAACCATCGCACCACTCACCAGCGCGTCGCCGGAAAAAACGTTCTTCGACATCGCCTCGCTCGGCAAGAGTCCTTGCGCAGAAATATCCAACACGTCGCCTCGGAAACCTACTTGATCACTCGTCTCGCCCTCACGCTTCTTCGCTTCCTCGGGTAACCGCGTCAAATTTCAATATTCTCTTTATTTATTATTTATTTATTGCCTACAATTTTTTCTTTGAATTATATGCAAGTAGCTTTTTTCTTTTTAGTTATTTTAATTTTTCTGCCAGTTACGGTTATGTTTTATATAATAAATTACAAATTATTCCTTACAACCACGAACACGATTTAGTTCCTAAAATTAAGAGAGTAGTTTGCATATACTCTTATCATAAAGAATTTTATATTGTGAATTAATTGGAAATCATTTTACCAACGATAGTGAGGTCTAGCCGAAGAGACTAGTCTCCCGTAATGTAGTGAACTAAGGTTTAAATTTCTGTTGAGAAAGATGCCTGTATTTAGTGTGGAAGAAAAAAAAAATCAAAATCATATTAGGCATGACTTTGAAATTATAAGGTTGATTTGATGGTTGAATAGAAAAGAATGGAGGGAGAGGTGTTGAGTTCGAAATTTGAATCCCTCCTATTAACAAAAAATCAAACAAATTAACAAGTAACATTGACCGGTCAAAATAAATAAATAAATAAATTTGGGTATGAATTTTTAAGTTGTTACTTATAAAGGGAAAAAAAGGAGTATACACGTGCAATTTGTGTGTTCAGCGTCAATTTGAATATTTAAGAATTGTGGAGTTGTTGCAAATGACATGGCTATTCTCAAGTTGCTTGACTTGGTTACGTTGTATTGTGAGGCTTGTGACGTGGACTAACCAAAAACTATATTGAAGTTAGAAGTGTTTGCTTTCATTTTATAGTTATTTTAAGTAGTAGTAGTTACTGTTATAATAAATGCTTTCATGGATAGTTGGGATTGTTTATTGGAGGAGAATAGCCGTTGGTTTTTGTTTATTCAGAACTCTTGCTAGAGGTGTAATAAAAGGCTTTTTTTTTTTCTATAAAAAAAGTTAACTTCAGCAGATTCAGCTTATTTTGAGATAAAAAGTTATTTTTTCTCAATAGTTTCTTAATTTTTAATTTAATTGTTTTCAAACTTGTGGAACATGTGCTTATGCAAGCATGGAATTTTAATAATTTATTGTAATTAATTTAGTAAAAAATAATTATAAAATCGGATACCGCCTAAGCTGTCTGTAGTGTTTCTAAAACTTCATTTTCTATCTTATTAAAATGATGGGAAAATAACTCAGGTTTCTGAAATTGCATTTTAAGTGCTTTTTCCAGTAGACAAGCTCATACATAATTGCTGAGTTCTCAACTGCTTCTAAAAAGCCATGTGATAATAATATAAAAAGTGGCAAAACTAAGAACTTATAATAACTGTGTTCCACACCCGCATAATATTCTTTGTAACTATTAGACTAAATAATCTAAATATAAGCTCACTTAAATGTAGTTTGAGTACTTGGTTCAGATTATTTTTTAGGAATAATTGCTTATATTGTGGATTGTACCTTGTGGCATGTCTGATTTTCTGTTGATACATTGTTCAGGATTGGTTACCGTTGGATTACACAATTACTTGCCCTTGGATGTTATGCCATGCTACTTATGCCTGGTTTCTTACAAGGTTTGTATAATATAATTGTGCATTTTTCCTTTCTTATTTCTAGTAATGGCAAATGTCTAGTTTTCTGAATTTACTTTGAAAGCTTCGGATTTATGGATATAGTGCTTCATATATTTACTTGGGGAGGTGTGAAAATCTTCACACAAATTTGTATACAGCAACATTAATAGAAAATGGATCTTTTTGTTTATTTGTTTTCTCTCTCTTACTGTTGACTTTCTGCAGTTGCATATTTCTATTTCTTCACAAGCAAAGTAAAGCGAAGCATTGTTTATGGAGATCAGCCTAGAAACAGGTACATTAAAAAACTGGTAAATCTATCTTATGATGTTGGTCATTTCAGGTATTGTGTTGTAAAATTGCGGTTTTGCAGGTTGGATCTGTATCTACCAGCCAATATTGGTGAACCTAAGCCAGTTTTGATATTTGTAACTGGGGGAGCATGGATAATTGGGTGAGTGGTTTGAAATATCTACAACTCTACACGGTTTTGCTTGAATTCATGTGTTAATTTACTCTGTATGTATAGCGTTGATTCTTATACAGCATCCTGCAGATGAATTTATAAAAATGAACTCTGCCTCAACTGACTTATGTTGCTATTTCAAATTTGGAAAATAACCTTTTCAAGTGGCAAGTAGTTTTGTTGTCTGTGTCTCAAGTCTTCAACTAAAAATAACTGCATGTTGCAGATATTATGTTGAAACATACAACAGAGTTCTTGGGTGTATGAGGGATGACAAAATACTCTAAGTGGCTATGCTTGATTATTGCTTCAATTAAAGAGTAAACCAGGCGAGGTGTTTGAAATTGAATTTTAAAAATTCAGACTGACTTGTAGAATATGGTTGATGTAACACTTTGTGGAGCCCAAAAAAATTGGTCTCCAGCACCATGACATGGCTACAATTCAGTTGTGTTGTGTGTATATTTCTGATTTCATCAATCTTTTATCTTTTAAAAATGAAATGATTTCGGTTGGATTTTGATTTAGGTATAAAGCATGGGGCTCCCTTTTAGGACTACAGTTGGCAGAAAGAGGCATTATAGTGGCATGCATTGATTACAGGTACCTGGTCTCAGTTCAAGCAGTGCAAGATTGAGTCTACAATTTACCTTTGGTCTGACTTGCTCTATGTTTGAGGTATTCTGATAGACAAACTAGGTTCTTTTTATAATAGTTTATTTCTAGGACATTGAGTCTGGGAAATTCATAAATCATAACTACAAGGATGCTTGCGTCACACTATATCCTAAACTTAATGGTGTCCAGTGGTGTATATCTTAATTGAATTCTTTGTTATTTTTTATAAGTTAAAAATATAGAACATCACATTTAGTATAAGCATTTTTGTAATTGATATCTTAATCTTAAAGGTGTTCCCCATGTAATGGAGCTTTCTTTTATGTGCAATATTATAACTTAAAGGTAGAAACAAACATATTTGTTACATTTAATTTTCAAAGTACTATGTGTAGCACTTAATAGATCTTCATTTATTTATGATTGTAGAAATTTTCCTCAAGGGACCATCAGTAATATGGTAAATGATACTTCTCTGGGAATTTCCTTCATCATCAACAACATCGCTAATTATGGAGGTGACCCGAATAGGTGGCGTGCTACTATGATATAAGATTCCTTTTCATCATATATTTAGACATTCAACTATGAGATTTAACTTTTCCTTTGTTTTGTTACTATGTAATAGGATTTATCTAATGGGGCAATCTGCTGGTGCTCATATTTCTTCTTGTGCTTTACTGGAGCAAGCAGCCAAAGAATCGGAAAAAGCTGATAGTGTTTCTTGGAGCATTTCCCAGTTAAAAGCTTATTTTGGTTTATCTGGAGGGTAAGACAGTGGCTAGAGTTTCATGCTTGTCTTAAATTATGTAGAAATGGTCAATTTCAATAATATAAGTATAACCCTGTTCATTCTGGATTGTCTAAAAAACATCGTTGCAGTTCATACAATTTTGCGTCATATATTTTGATGTTATTTGTTATACAAAGATGCCTCTTAAGCTTAATGGAAAATTTAACTGTGCAATCATATGATCAATGTTGCTTTAATTATGGTGCTGAATGTTGGGCAATAAAGGGCTAAAAAGAGCATAAGATGTGTTGTGCAGATGAAATGTTGCATTAGATGAGTGAGTGGTCGCACTAGAAAAGATAAGTGAAAGAATGTATTAAGAGAGAAATTAAGAGTTGCTCTTATTCAGGAAAAATGGTAGAATCAGGCCTATGATATCTTGGACACAAGAAAATAAGACCAATAGAAGCCCCAATTATAAGAGTTAATCAAACTGAGGATAGCCCAATAAAAGGTAGATTAGACTAGGATAAACTCCCAAGTGAAAACAGTAGAAAAGGATTTAAAAATAAATGGACTGTTTGAAGAATTAGTTTTTCACAAAAGACAATGGCATTGTTTGATCCATGGGCCAACCTTGCCCTGAAGGAAAAGGCTTTGATCTTTGTTGATAAGATGGGTAACTTTTGATGGTTGAATATAGACGCAAGTAGTTACTCTGATAATGCGCGTAGTTACAGAATTTCTACCATCTAGATGTGCTAGAGTAGGCTTTCGATGTACCATGCTACCATCTTTTTAGCAGACAGTTGTCCTCAATGTTTGTGCTAAAGAAATACTATTGAAGGAAAGGATCATTATGAACCATACCTTTAAAACAAATATGTTGCATATCCTAATAATAATCAGTAGCATGTTATGCATCACAATACTTATATAATTTCTTGGCTGTCAAGCTTCACTGAGTGATAATGCTGTAAACAAAGTATGTGATAGAAAAACCACAAATTTCACAAATTGGAAAGGATCTTGAAATCGAATGTCAGTAATGTCTGTTAGGAAGTGATTGCATTCAAGGTAGGCGAAGGCCATTTCACAAATATAGGGATCTTATGGTTGTTAATGATGATGGTGATGTTCATGAAGCCTAGTTTCGCAAAATGCACCTATTTATTGCAGAGGCAGTAAAATATTATTCCATATGCTTATAATGATGAGAAATTGGCGGTCTCTTGGTGTAATGTGTAATCTCTTGCATGTGTCCGTAGTATTTTTTCATTTTTCTTTTGCTTTTTCCAAGTCAAAGAGATTGAAATTGAGAGAGAGAGAAAGAAAGGTTTCAGGCTTGTTTTGTGTGAAGAGGTCACTTATGATTTCTTCTGAATCATGCTCCCTGATCAATTGGTTTAGAGTTTTAAGGATAATCTATTAACCCTTTCAACACGTCTGCAGATACAACTTATTGGATTTAGTGGATCACTTTCACAATCGTGGCTTGTATCGTTCGATTTTTTTAAGGTGTGTCCTGAATAACCGAGTTTTGTTACAACTATGAGCTATTTTTTCCCTCCTTATAACTGATTATCATTGCAGCATAATGGAAGGTGAACAATCTTTAAAGAAATTTTCTCCTGAAATCAAAATTCAAGATCCATGCCTCAAATCTTGCATTCCTCACTTTCCACCTGTATATCTGGTCCATGGAACTGCAGATTATTCCATACCATCAGTTGCCAGGTTAGTGTATAGACTTGAAATTCATTGGTTATTATGTTATTTTACTTAATTGAAGGAACCTACTTAAGGTTTCAATTATATACATATAAGCTGTTGTATTTTCATGCTATAAAAAAACCTGATGACTCTTATGCCGTAAAGATTGAACAATGTGCTACGCTGACTGTCATCTTCCTAACTCAACCCTCTTTAATCTAGGCTTGGAATTTGGGACTGACTATGTAACGATTGGATACTAAGCACATCATAGGAAGAGTTTGATGATCACTAGTTATTATGCTTTCTTTTTCTACAGTACTTGTGTTATTTGTATGGATTAGTAAACAAAACGATGGAATGCTATAATTTACTCAAATGAAAAATCCACTGTGATAAATTTCTTTGCTAGACTTCAAAACATTAATGTCAAAAAGTTAAGTGGCATTTGTTACACTTTTAGATATTAATAAGTGATTTTTTGCAGTGAACGTTTTGCTGAAGCTCTTAAGAAGGCAGGGGTAAGAGCTGAGTTGATTTTGTATGAGGGGAAGACTCATACAGATTTGTTTCTCCAAGTAAGTTAAAAGTGATGCAATTTCAAATTTTTGTACACTTAATAATACAGACTCAAATACTTTGTATTATGCATTATGCAATATTTTTGAATTGGGCATTTCAATTATCCCTGTAAGCGCTGATAAAAAAAAAAAAAATCCCTGTAAGCATAGCTGAAAAGGAACCCATGTAGCATATATGTAGAACTAAAAATAAAAATTGGATGGTAGGAGAGATTCATGGAGGATCCTTGTGGCAGGGCTTAAACTGGAAAATAGTCTATGACTTTGCTTTCCTCTTCATTTTCAAATTAACAGTATTTCTTGTCAGAGTTCAACTATGTGCTATCCTTTTTTTTTTTTTGCCCATTGAAGTTCTAATTATCAACCATGCTGCACAGGATCCACTGCGAGGAGGTAAAGATGACCTATTCGATCTTGCAGTTGCCATTATACATTCCAATGATAGTGATGCTCTTGCAAAAGATGCCATTGCACCCCCAAGAAGACGGTTTGTTCCTGAGATTTTATTAAAGCTGGCTAGAAAGATCAGTCCTTTCTAAGCTTGTAACTGTCAGGGAAAATGTCATCTATAAGCTTGTACACATAGTGATTAGAATATTAAGATTCACGATTCAAATCCTACAATTCAATAAAATTTGGCTACCTATTGATTCATATTATTAGATGAATCTCAATTTTTGTATCTTACGATACATGAATGAATCTGTACAATTTCGTATCATCAATATAAATCACATGATTCAATAATTTGTTTTTCTTTTGGCCAATTTTCATGAAAAGAATTAAAAAGTCATTTAAGTTAAATTGATAAATAAAAAGGAATTAGAGGAAAATTTTTGAACTTAACCTATTTGGTTATTTCACAACTTTATTTGTCATTCACTTAACCAGTAGATGCACTTTATTTGGCTATTTCATTGCTTCATTTTCTTTTTTCTAAAATAAAAGCTTCACAAATTGAGATATAACTAATAATTTTGTTTTATCTATTTCTTGTTTAAAATCATTACATTGAACATTATATTTCGTCCATATGATGTATTTGAAGTAATTTTTCATTGTCACTGAATTTTACTAACATGATTTTTCATTATCTATATGATATATTTTTCGTTGTCCATAAAAAATTCAAAGTTAACTTGGAGATTTACAATTTGTCAATTTGATAACCTTGCTTAAAAGTGTTAGAATTCGCTAACTTCTCTCTAGTTTCGATGTGTGTATATATACACCTCAAACTCTTCATTAAGAAATATGCTGAACTTCCTTATAAATTTAAATTCTATTAGGATACGAGTGGTTATATATTATGCTATTCTGTTCATTTGAATATGGTGTATGTAGTAAAAATGTTGAGAGCACAAACGATAATCTTCCTTAGGGGTAAAATTGTCCTAAAGGACTTATATGTTGTGTGTCGCCCCTTCAAGATACAATAGGAACTTCTCATGCATAACCAAGGCAACGGAACTGGCAAGAAGAACTACGAACATAGGAGCAGAGAGAGAGAGAAAGAGAAGAGGTAGGCTCGAGTGTGTTGTTGTCTAAAACTCAGTCAGAAAATGACATATAAAGCCATTCTCCAAAATGTTAAGAATTAAAAAGATGATTAAATCCTTAGTAGTAATAAAATAGAACACCAATAACATAACGTTAAGAGTTTTTATTAGAGTTGTATTTAGCAAAAATACATATTGTAAGTGTTGGTTAGCTTTTGCTAACAACACCTCTATTTTTTGTACACGTGTCATCAGTTAGGAAGTTAGCATCTTCTGTAAGATTGATTCAGAGGTTATAAAACCTCTCTTGTGACTGACACAATTTGACTTTTCCTTAATCATTGAAATAAGATCAGAGTTCTTTTCTTTCTCTGTTTCTCTTTCTTTTCTCTCTAAAATGGTATCAAGAGTCATTTTTTTTGCACTGATTGTGCATTTTGGCAAGCCTGGGTCTCGTTCTTGCTTCTTGCTCCTGTTCGTGTCACTGTTCATCGTGTACTGTTCATCCTGTTCGCGTCACTGTTCATCCTTTTTTTTGCGTTGCGTTTGGTCTCGTTCTTGCTTGGGTTTCTCTTCTCGGTGTTGTCTGTGCTGTTTGGAGTGGGTTTTGGCTCCTTTCCTATTTGTGACTGAATTCTGGTGCTACTGTTTGGCTCAGTCTGTTTGCAATTGGCTTCTGGTGCTACTGTTTGGCTTGTTTGCCTCAGTCTATTTGTGTTTTCTGGTTAGCTTTTGCTTTCGTTCCCATTTTGGGTGTTACCTAGTTCACTAGGTGTTTGTGTTCTCTAGTTTATCCATGGCTTTCGCTCCTGTACACTCTATTTCGCATGAATTTCCCAATTCTGTTGCTGAGAAATTGGATCATTCTAACTACTTATACTGGCATCAACATGTTGAGCCAGTCATCAAGTCTCACAAGCTGCAGAGGTTTGTGGTTAATCCTATAATTCCGCCTCGATATCTGACAGAAAGTGATCAAGTAGCTGATAGAGTTAATCCAAAATTTGAAGCCTGGGAGGTTCAAGATCAGACTCTTCTTGTTTGGCTTCAGTCCATTCTTTCTAAATCTATTTTGTCCGTGTTCTTGGTTCTAAACACTCTTACCAAGTTTGGGACAAAATTCATGAACACTTTAGCCTACACATTAAATCCAGAGCACGTCAATTACGCACTGCAATGAGAGCAATTTCTCTTGATGGCAAATCCATTGATGATTACTTGAGGAAGATTAAAGGCCATGTTGATGAGTTAGTTGGAGTTGAAGTTCCAGTGAGACATGAAGAGTATGTGGATGCCTTGCTGGAAGGTCTCCCCTCTGATTATGCATTAGTTATTTCAGTCATTAAAGGGAAAAAGAGAACACCTTCTATTGCTGAAATAGAAGCACTTCTTTATGGACATAAGACTAGACTTAATAGATATAACAAAGAGGTTCAGGTATTAAGCTCTCCTTCTTTAAACTACACTCAAAGGTACACGAATTCCAGGAGTTCCTATGGCCGAAATGGTGGTGGTCATAGTAATTTTTCTGATAATGGCACTGGTCGCAACAATGGAGGATCTGGCAGAGGTTGTGGGGGTGGCAGATTTGCCATCTGGCAGAGGTTGTGGGGGTGGCAGATTTGCCAACTTTCTATGTCAGATCTGTCTAAAGTTTGGACACACTGCAAATATGTGTCATTATAGGTCAGATATGACTTTCAAGCCTCATGAATCTCTTGCTTTCTTTGACCTTGCCACCAGTTATAATAACCCTGTGTTTAGTTCGGGTTCGTATGACCGAGTTGTCACCTTAGGAGGGGGTGTATTTTGGAACTTGGATAATAAGGGGGTGTAGATAGCATCTTTACTAATTCGGGATTGTGGTATATGTTAATTTTTTTATGTAGACCGGGCTATTGCCACGTAAGTGGTGTATTTACATAACACTTTTGGGAAAAACGCTGATGTATAGAAAGGAACCCGGACAAGGAAGGAAAGAGCAACCGGATAGCTATCTCGGTAGAGCTCGTGTCTTCCTTTTCTTTGAAGTCCGAGTTGTGATCTCGGATAAGCTCGGGTGATCTCGGATGTATTACCGAGTTGTAATCACGGATGAGCTTAGATGTGTTGCCGAGTTGTGATCTCGTTGGATCTCGGAGAGCTTGTACGTGGTTGACTTGTAAGAGCTACCGGGTAGAGAGAAACCGGAAGAGCTCACAACCCCTTTTGATAGAGTTACCGGGTTAGTGATCCCGGAAGCGGTTGGGAGGAACCTTGGACTTGTTAAGTACTAAGGTAGGAACTTGGATTAGGTCGGATGAGGTCGGAGGAGGAGGGAACATTAGACTTAGCCTTTTTACACATGTTGGCCCTACATGTTCACTTTACACAAGTGACACGTGTTGACTCCCTGCTGGTTGCTTTTGCGCGGGAAGGCTCTCATGTTTTTTTTGGACGCGTGTTAACTTACAGGCTATATAAGATATGCACAAGTGAGATATTTTAGTAGTAATCTTTTCCACCGTCTTTATTAAAACACTTTCTCTCTCTTATTCCATATTTCCTCCATTGTTAAAGTAAGAAAAAGCTTCCTAGATAATCATTCCTTAACCTAAACACCTTCACATCCAAAGTAAGGATTGAAGGGAATCACCATACAAATTAGTTCCCACCCTTTTATTCTTTGAAAGAATCATCAGTCGAGGAGATCATTTCTCCAAAGGAAGTTAAAGTTTCAACCTTTATGACTTAGAAGACACC
>CM023947.1:15347680-15365504 GCA_013407115.1 Glycine latifolia
CAATACTAGATTAGAATTCCACTATTGAAAATTTCAGTTCTTACAAGCTTGATTACATTTACTCTTTATCAACCCTAGATAAAGAAATGAAATCTAAAACCCTATTAGACACCTTATCAACAAGAACCAGAGAACACTACTCTGTTCTTCCCTAGAGAACACTACTATAGTGCAAGCCTCAAGAACAAATTACAATAGCACCCAATTACAGAAATTCAAAATAGAATTACACCCAAAGAGAATGGAGAGAAACAACCTAATGATCCAATGATTATGAATGCAAATGAGTTACCAATACCGTTGAATCATCAAATGAAACTTTAGAACATGCTCTCTTATTCTTCTTTGAAAGATTCTTGCCCAAGTAATCAATGAAGAACTCATGAGATTTAAGAAGTGGGACAAGAGGTTTATATGCTCATAAAAACTCTTTAAATCTTGGTGAAGGCTTGAAGGTAATCAGAAATTCGTATTAGACAAGTTGTAAAACAGAGCAAGTCTCACTCCTATTTATAATAAAATTTCATAACTAACATTAATCGATTAAACGGGCCAAATAATCGATTAAAACGCTTAAGTAATCGATTAAATCACCATTTTAATCGATTAAAGTGTTCATATGTTTTCTGGGTTTGAACAACGAGCAAAATAATCGATTAATACGAGCCGTAATCGATTAAACCAGTAGCACAACATTTAATTAAAACCTTGTGTAATCGATTACGAGAAACAGTAATCGATTAAAGCAGTGCAACATGTTTTTTTGAGAGCATTGTGTAATCGATTACAATACCTGGTAATTGATTATTGTAGTAGAACCATCTTTTCAAAAAGTCTTATGTAATCGATTACATTACACGGTAATCGATTAAAGTGTTCATCAAAGCTTTTCCAGATTTTGAAAACGAAGCAAATAATCGATTAATACGCTGTGTAATCGATTAAACCAGTGCAATTTGCATTTTTCCAAAAACATTGCTTCTTTGGTTCATTTATAAAAAACATGCTTTGATTATTTGTTAAAACACTTAGACAATTAAATGATTAAATGCATGCAATGCAAGGATCAACAGATTGGACTCTTTAACACTTCATTGATTCACAATCTTCCAAGGCATGTGAAAAAGCTCAAAACCATTCTTCAAGTCCTAAGCTTCAAGCATTAAGATGTTCCCCCTATATCCAACACATTTATCAACAATTAAAGGAATTATTAGATATCTTATCGGTACCACTAATCTTGGTCTATATTTCAAAAAGGAGAAAGATTTTATATTAGTTGGCTACTATGATGTTGATTATGTTGGAGACAGAATTGAAAGGAAAAGCACCCGTGGGGAATATCACTTCGTTGGTGGAAACTTAGTCTCATGGATATGCAATAAGCAAGGAACTATTACATTATTCACTGCTAAGCATAATATATCTCAGCAGCAAGTTGTGGCTACCAACTGCTATGGATCAAACATCAACTAGAGGATTACAGTATTTATGAGAGTAACATTCCTATTCTATGTGATAACATTGTTGCTATAGATCTTTGTAAAAATCCAATCATGCACTCAAGAGCAAACCACATAGAGATTAAGCATCACTTTATAAGGAAACATGTTTCAAAAGGGACAATGGAATTACAATTTGTATCCATTGAATATCATCTTGCTCATATATATATTTACAAAATCTCTTACTGAAAAAGCTAATCTTTCTCAAAGAAAGGCTTGATATGAGCTCTGTAAAGGGATAAGTTAAATTTCTTAGTGTTATAATAGAGCGTCCAATGGAATTATTATCCAAAGGACACTTAGCTACTGTATGTGCATGTATAACATGTGATATGTAGCGCCCCATATATGGGTTATTACATATTTATTTGTTTCATTTATTGTTTCTATGATGAAACAAGGTCATTTTGGTAAGTAGTGACCAATGCTTTTTGTTGAGTCACTTATTGGCAAGTAACCGTACACCCTTCGTCAATCACTAAAAACCTACCCTCTCAAATTTGAACTGGAGTTGTTTCATATTCACTAAGAAAATCACTCAAAAACTCCTTCTCCCACTATTAGAGATCATTTTACTATTTCTGTGAACCCTAACTTTCTTCTTTCCACACCCAAACACTCTCATAAACCTAACGCTCCAATGTTTAACCTTGATTATGGACTCTGTGACCATTATGAGTACTTGTTAACTCGAAAGGGTTGATGCCCAAACGCAAAGATCAATCAAGAATATTTCTTTCATATTCCTGAACTTGAGAAACAATGATTGCGACTTAACTGAAATCTTCAATCGTGTTGAATTAAGGCGTACTTCAACTATCCTTAGAAGATTTATCTAGAGCTTATTATAATATTCTAGAGAAAGACAGAGTTTAAACACCTTACGCGTCTGGTGGGTAAGGTTCTTGGTGTTAAAGTAACCCTTTCTGCAGAATCCATATGAGAAGCCATTGGTTTGTTACATGAAACCAACTGCTACCATGATAAGTGGTCTTCTATTTTTTATGAAGAAGGAACAGTGGAAAGGGTCTTGATGAGCAACAAGTTCAAGGGCAAAGGCCATAAACTCAAGTATAGTGCATGACTGACGATGCTAAGATATGACAGCAAGTGTACAATAAGTGTCTACTACATAAGGTTGGTTCCAAAGACAGTGGATGATGCCTTATTTTTAATAAGTAATAATATATATTTCTAATTAAGTATAATTATGCTCTTTTAGAAAAATGTATAAGCATGCATTATTTTATTTTATCAAGATTCCTATAAAACAAATCCCTGGGCATATGTCAGCATTGTACAAAACTTGACTCGCCACGCTAACCATTGGCTCAAAATATAGGTCAGCGAATGAGTAAAGTTTAATCAATCAAGCAAGTTACGAAGTCAAAACTTCAACTTAAGGGGAAATAAAACAAAACAATATGACTTAATAAAAAAAATTAAATTTCCACATGCATGCATAACAAATATTTGATATATAAAAAATATTTTTATAAATAAAAATACAAATTGTATTAAATATAACAATAATTTGTAAGAAAATAAATAAATTAGATAAAAAACTATAAAAACAATATACATCTTAGGAGGGGTCACAAAATTATTTCTTATTATTATTTGTAATAAAATTAAAACAAAATTCAGAGCGATCATGACTCTTGATGTTACTAAAAAAATTAAGCATACTTTCTTAGTTCAAGTTGGGTCCAATTTAATTGAGTCACTAATGACCCTATATATTGAGTTCACTCAATGAGATAAAGCTCAAATTAATAGGTAGTAAAAAAATTAATTAATCACTTAGTAAAATTATTTTGTACTTATATATAATTACAAAAAAATTTAACAAATTAAAAATAAAATAGATAGTTCCTTTTTTATATAGAAAAATCGATATTTCCTAACTAGTATTAAATTAAAAAGTTAATTATTATGCTTTAATTGAAACTTGACTTTCAATAATCATACAAATTTAAATTTAATGTCTATTATACCGGATAAGTATTCAGACAGGATGATAAGACACCTATACAGACACCTAGCACACAACATATCCTATGAAGCCGAATACCCTTTAGGTCATGTGTTCGCATATTCCGTACAACATGTCTCGCCCTTCAACACCCAAGTATCATTTGACAACGGTTATAGTTAATAAACTCACTTAAAGCTAATTATCTAGTCAGAAGCACTTAAAAAAGATTAAGAAACATATTACCTAACTGGTAACCAAAACACGCAGGCCTAGAGACCCAAGGCCCAATAAAGTCAGTATATAAAGGGAGTAGCCCCCCAGGTAAGGACCACTATTCATTTGACATCATTGATAGCTATGAACCGAACCCTTACTTAAGCGTCGGAGTGCCATTTGAAGGTACGTACCTTTCGGATTCATGTACACCAAAGATACAACCAAGTTACCATCAAAAAGACCATTCAATGTAGCAAGAGACCCTTCGACAGAGGAGATAGTGTCTAGTCCATTCGTGATAGGAACATTTTGGCGCCCATCATGGTGCCGAGTAAGTTATATCCCGACCCCAGGAGATTATGGCAATAACTAGAACTGGAACGAATACAACAACAATGGAGCAACCAGCAGATCATTAGAATGAGGAGATTCATGTAGAAGACCATACCGATCAATCCTCGGTCATAAAAAGACTATAAGCTTAGGTTTCGAAATGCGTCGTCATCACGCTGAAGAAGTCATCTTCCTTGGGCGCGAAAATGCGCATCTACGAGAATATAACAGGTCACGAAAACTTGAGGTTAATCCACCTGAAGGAGGAGAAGCTAAGTCAACAACTTTCGGTCTACCCATGGCCACTAACTTAAGTGTGTGATAGGGCACTATTCCCCAATCGATTAAAACCTTGGGGAGACAATTGTTGCAATTCAAGAACCCCTTTGTGCCTGAAATCATAGAAGTAACTCTTCCCTAAAATTGGAAAATTTTGACCATTGAAAAATATGATGATACTACTGACCCAAATGAACACCTTAACGTGTACACCACACATGTAAGCTTGTACACCATGGATGATGCAATCTTCTGTCAGGTGTTCCCGACGTCGTTGAAAGGGCATGCCCTTCATTGATTCACACGCCTCGCCCTTAACTCTGCGGACTCGTTTGATACCTTGGCCAACTATTTTGGCATGCAGTTTGCCACTAGCCAGCCTTACCACTTAGCATCTGTAGCCCTCGTCAACATCCGACAGGAAAAGAAGGAACCATTACGAAACTTCATGGACAATTTTGAAAATTTTGCGTTGAATATCCAAAACCTTGACTCCATAGTGGCCATGCACCATTTGATAATAGTGTTGAGGCTGGGAGCTTTTGTGAATAGCCTTTGTAAAAAAAAAAACCGCATCTGATATGGATGAAGTTCAAAAAAGAGTGACCAAGTACATGCAGATGGAGGAGCTGGCCGAGTATAGGAATTAGGTACGGGCAGATGTTGTTTCAACCGAAAAAGACAATGATAAACTCAGCTTCAACAAAGCACGAGACAATGAGAGGAGGGATTGACCACCCCGAGCACCCCGTTATGCCTAGTACACACCCTTTACTGCTAGTAGATCGCATATCATGGATCAAGCATTGGCTTTACATTTTAACCATGCCAAAAAGGGCCAACTACTCAAAATGGTTTCAATACCACCGTAATCGCGGTTACTCGATAAAAGAATGCAATGTGTTAAAAGACAAGATAGAAGACCTCATTAATCTTGGCCATCTAAAGGAGTTCATCCATAAACCACACAAGTAATTTAGAGAGGCAAAGAAGCTAAAGTTGATCAAGAGAAAAAGAGGAGAAGCCCTTTGACCAACCAAGGTGGTTCATCAACACTATCACTGGAGGTTTCGCCAGAGGAGGGGAAACTGCCTCTACACGAAAAAGGAACCTACGGTAAGTCCGCTCTGTTAACATGGTCTCCCCTTGTAGAGCACCTAGCATGCCTTTTATCACCTTTACATCAGAAGACTTCAAAGTGACCAACCTGATACAAGACGATCCCATGGTTATCAGTGTAGAGATAACCAACTGCATAGTCAGGAAGACCCTTATTGACCAACGGAGCTCGATCGATATTCTATTCCGAAATACTTTCAAGCAGATGGACATTCCTGAATTTGAGATCCTACCACATAATGGCCCACTCTTCGATTTCGTTGGAGAACAAATAAGGACGAAGGGGTGTATTTGGCTATACACTAAGTTTTGAAATGAGGGGCCACTATGGAAAAAACTAAAGATATGATATGTGATAGTGCATGCGCACACGCCATATAGTATACTCCTTGGTTGTCTTTCATTGAATGGTTTGGGCACGAATGTTTCAACCCCTAATCTTGCAATGAAATTTTTGTCGAACAACGGAGCCATCATAATTGTGCATGTTGATCAGAGGATGGCCAAGGAGTGCTACATGACCAGCCTTCGATTGTGCCCCTATACAAAATAAGAAGCCCCAAGAGTCGTGCACTATGTGGAGGTTAGAATGGAGGCTGAAGAAGTGGAAGAGCTAGACCTCGATCAAGAACTAATGATGATAATCAGGTGAAGCCACTCAAAGAAGTATAATGACCTGTGATAAATCCGGGTTTGTATGACTATGTTGTCTCTTCAGGGGGGATGTATTTTTGAAACTCGGATTTGGGAGGGGTGAAGATCGCACCTTTTCAAATCCGGGATCGTGTTGTGATCTCGGATGAACTCGGATATGTTACCGAGTTGTGAGCTCGGAGGAGCTCATTTTTTTGTGACTTGTAAGAGCTACCGGGTAGAGAGACTGGAAGAGCTCGCAACCCCTTTTTGATAGAGTTATCGGGTTAGTGATCCCGGAAGCGGTTGGGAGGAACCTTGGACTTGTGAAGTACCAAGGCAGGAACTCGGATAGGTTAGATTAGGTCGGGTGAGGTCGAAGAAGGAGGGAACATTGGATGTACTATAGTACCAAGGACGGGTTCTTATGCAATCGATTACATTAGTATTTGTAAGCGATTAAAACAGTCAGTATTTGTTGTTAACCCGGACTTAGCCTTGTTACACGTGTTGACTCCCTGCTGGTTGTTTTGACGTGGGAAGGCTCTCTTGCTATTTTATGACGCGTGTTAACTTACAGACTAAATAAGATATGCACAAGTGAGATATTTTAGTAGTAACCTTATTTCCACCGTCTTTGTTAAAACATTTTCTCTCTCTTATTCCATATTTCCTCCATTGTTAAAGTGAGAAAAAGCTTCCTAGATAACCATTCCTTGACCTAAACACCTACACATCCAACGTGAGGATTGAAGAGAATCACCTTATAAACTAGTTTCACCCTTCGTTAGTTATAGAAACCATCAGGCAAGGAGATCATTTCTCCAAAGGAAGTGCAAAGTTTCAACCTTTAAGAGTTAGGAGGCACTTTAAGGACACTCAAGTTTTCAGAAGTTGTCCACAAGCCTCCCTAGACATTTTTAAGGTAAGACACGTCAGTTTTACCATTTCCTTCGAGTTTGGAGTTAAGAGGAAAATGACCCACATGAGTTAGGGTTGGTTTTGGGTGATATTTCTTTGGAAAAGTATGCTTAGGAGGTTGTTGTGATGAAGGTTCAACCTTGAGAGTAAACTTTTCTAGGTTGTGGGTATTTTATTATGCCCGGATAGATCTTTGTGGGGTTTACAAGTCACTGGTTGGTTGTGTAGGGTTGAGATCTGGAAAGGAACTGGGTTCTTTTCATGAAACGGTTGAAAACCGTTCTTGATATCTTTCTTGCCTGTTGTAGGGCTTGATAAAGAAGATATCGGTGGTCGGAAACACGAGGCTGAGGTAGCCGGGATAGCTATGTTTTTATTTTCTTAAAAGGCTGAGGTGGTTATACTATCATTTTTATTAAAAGGCCGGGTTGGCCATGTTAATTGTAATGCCAATATAAATGCCATGTACTGTGGAAGTGAACCAGGGGGAGGTGTAACTCCAAGAACCCTGAGTTTACTGAGATTGTATCTCACCCCGGTTGGGGATTATATTTTATTGAAGGTGATAGCCAGAGATCGGAGGACGAGGTCCGCGGTAAGAGACATGAGTAGGGGTTGTTCAGCGGATCTCAATTGGGAGGCCGCTTTGGCTATTAATTGAGGATCCCAGACAAGAGGCCGAGGCCGGGTTCGAGGAAGCGGATTTTTGGAAGGTGGTTCTTTTGGAGATCCTGTTGGTTCAATTTTGTTGTATATTTTGTAGCCTGGTATGGGTTGCTTTGTGTGATGTATCTTGTGGAACAGAACCCGAATGCCAGGATATATATCATAATTCCATACATAATGTTTTACTTGTATTATGTGACGTAAGATGACGTCTTGTTTTATTTTGATGCTTCTGTGTTTACTTAATTACGTTAAGTATTGCTGCACTAAGACCATATTATAATGTTAACGAACCGGATGTATACGGGGTCGTTACAAGAAGCATCCACCTTCTAGCTCGATCCTAAGCAAGAACATGTCACTCAATTGGGGAGACAAATTTTCGAGGATGACCAAGGCCATATCCAACAAACTATATGGGAACAAGCTGATTTATTCACATGGTCTACGACATACATGCCTAGAATTGATCCAAGCTTTCATTTCCATAAGTTAGCTATACACAAAGATGCAAAGCCCATTGTGCAAAGAAAGAGAAAGATGGGGAAAGAAAGGTGTTGAGTAGTATGATAAGAAGTTGCCAAGCTGATGGTCACTCAGTTCATAAGAGAAATTGACTATCACTTGGTTGTCCAACGTGGTCATGGTGAAGAAACCAAATGGAAAATGGAGAATGTGTACAGACTACATGAACCTAAATTGAGCATGCCCAAAGGACACTTACCTACTCCTAAACATCAATTGCTTGGTTGATGGAGTAGTCGGAGACAAACTATTAAGTTTTCTGGATGCATATTTTGACTACAATCAGATAAAGATGCACCCGATGTATTAGAAGAAGAAGACATTTATCATCGAATCTGCAAACTACTACTAAAAAGTTATGCCATTCGAACTTAAAAATGTTGAAGCTACTTACCAGCGTTTGATGGACAAGGTGTTCAAGGGTCAACTCAAAAAAACTTGGAAGCCTATGTTGATGGCATAGTGGTCAAGTCTGATGATTTGGCAACCCACATCACAAATTTAGAAGTTTTCCGCTGACTCATAAAGTAAAACATAAGGCTGAACCCCGAAAAGTACGTCTTCGGGGTAGAATAAGGAAAGTTTTTGGGGTTCATGTTGACTCATCGATAGAGACACGCCATCCTAGATAAATGCCAAGCCATCTTGGAAATGAGGAGTCTCTAGAATGTAAAGGAAGCTCATAGGCTAGCTAGTAGAGTAGCCTTTTTATCAAGATTTTTGCCTAAAAGGCCAGACTAATCATGAAGCTTCTCAAGAAAGCCAAAAGCTTTGTCTGGGACAAAAAGCTTTTCGATAGTTGAAGGAAACATTGGAAACACCACCTAAGCAAAAGGTTTATTTTCTACCTTTTGGTTTCGGATGAAGGCATAAGCCTAGTGCTAGTATAGGAAGAAGTAGGTGAACTAAAGCCGATATATTTTGTGAGTCAAGTATTTCAGGATCTAGAAACAAGGTATCATGTGATGGAGAAAGTAGCCTTAGCACTGGTCAATGTAGCTCGCGATCTTCGTCAATATTTTCAAAGTCACCAAATCATGGCTCAAACTCATTGTCCCATAGCTAAAATATTGCGCAAGCCTGAGCTAGCAGGTGTTGGTCAATTTCATCAATGAATTTTATCCTCCACATTCATGTCTAGAGCAAGAATGGTTGACGGTTTATCTGGACGACACTTCTAACCGACATAGGAGTGAAGCCGAGGTTATCTTAGAAGGACCCCATGGCATAGCCTTGGCACAATCTTTACGTTTTAGCTTCAAAGCCACGTCCAACCAGGGCGAGTACCAGGCTCTCCTGGTAGGACTAAGACTTGTTAAAAAGGTCGGTGCCAAAGTGATTCAAAGGTTTTCGCTGAATAGATAAACAAAGTGTTTCGATCCAAGACCCTCAACTCTTGAAGTACTATTGTGCATTTGAAAGACTCAAGGAAGAGTTCGAGGAAGTTTAGGTGACTCGCATAAGCTGAGAAATCAATGAAAAAGCTAATGAGTTGGCTCAACAGACAACTTCACGTACACCTGGGCAACAGAAAATGTTCATACTCCATTTGATTCCTCTACCCAATGTTTTGGGAAAAGAGTGTTTATAGATTGAAGAAAACTCTTCAGGATGGAAGAAGGAGATAGTCGAATACTTGAAGCATGAGACACTCCCAACAGACAAGGAGAAAGCCAAAAACTAAGAACACAAGCTGCAAGCTATATCTTAGTTGCCAACGAACTATATGAGAGGATTTTCCTCACCCTTGCTCAAATATTTTGACCAAGACTGGGCTAATTTTATGATCCGAGAACTACATGAAGGTTTCTACAGTATGCATTCCAGGGAAAAAACAATCCATATGAGTGTTGAGGGTCGAGTACCATTGGCTAACCTTAAGAACAATCTGCTTGAACTTTGTCAGAAGATGCAACCAATGCTATAAGCATGGAAATTTGATACATCGTCCGACCAAAGAGTTACATCTTATTGTTTCCCTATGGCCTTTGGATGTTTGGGGAATGGACATCCTAGGACCCTTCCCAACCGCACCAGGATAGAGGAAATTCCTGTTAGTAGCTGTTGACAATTTCACAAAGTGGTCGAGGCCAAACCCTTAGCAAGCATCACATTTTAGGTTGTTTAAAAATTTCTTTAGAAGATCATTATCACGCGATTCAGAATTCCAAATACTTTGGTCATGGATAACAGATTGTAGTTTACGAATCGACAGGTCAATGAGTTCCTAAGTAGCCTCGGCATGAAGCATAGGGTGACGTCGGTAGAGCACCCTCAGACCAATCGACAAGCTGAAGCATCTAATAAGATAATCTTAGGCGAGCTAAAAAAATGGCTGGAGGGAGCAAAAGGATTATGGGCTGAAGAGATTACGAAGGTCCTATTGGCATATAGATGTAACCCACAATCTACCACCTAGGAAAAAACTTTCCAGCTAACCTATAGGATGGACACCATGTTGCCAGTCAAGATAAGAGAAGTCTCTCTCTGAAGGCACTACTTCGTTGAGGCCGAAAAGAACGAAGCAATATAGATAGATTTAGACCTCATCGAACAAGTGCGAGAAGATGCAGTCATCATGACTGAGGCTTGCAAGTAGTGCATGGCTCGACACTTTAATTCAAAACTAGTTCCTCAATAGTTTGAGGAAAGAGACCTGGTATGGAGAGAATATGGAGAAGCCCAAAACGCCTCTTCGAAAGGAAAGTTGGCGACCAACTAGGAAGGCCCCATATGAGCTTACAAGTTAGAAGAACAATTTGGGAAAGTCATCTCGAAGACTTGGAACTGCACACATTTAAAATTCTACTACAGTTAGGTGTTTTTTTGTAGCGAGTATCATACTATTTTTCCTACCTTGATTTTTTATCCCCATAAAAATGTGAAAGGGATTTTTATTAAGGAGGTTTTAATGAGGCGCGCTTTGGCAACCAACTATTAATCAAAATCCTCTTATCTTTATCTTTGATGGAAAGTTAATGTATTCGTCTATGTAAAAGTTCCCTCCCAAGTACCTTCTATTAGAGTCAGGGGGAGCTCAAGAGGATCAAGAAGCTGAGTCTCTTAGGCAGTAAAGTATTTAGGCTTTTTACATGCCAATTCAATTGATTGGTAGTTGTAATTTGTTTATGTCTAAGATGAGACTTCCTATGATCCATTGAATAAAGCTCATTTATGTTTTTGCATTCATGTTTTCATAAAAGCATAAGTTTTGTGAAAAGGTTTTTCTGAAACATAAAGTTTTCATGATTGCATAAAAAGCCAAGTGTTCCATGTTTAAGTTTTGGAAAAACAATTTTTCACTGGTTTAATCGATTAGCAACAAATGGTAATCTATTACTTAAGTTTTAAAGAACACTTTAATCGATTACAAGAGTATGGTAATCGGTTACACTACAGAAAATCACAAAATAGTCTTCATGTGATAATCGATTACGATATGGTGGTAATCGATTACTTGGCGCATTTTGAAACAAAGACTTCATGTGATAATCAATTACATTGCGAAATAATTGATTACATTTCTCATAAATCTTTTCCAGAAAGTTCAAGAACACTTTAATCGATTAAATGAGTAATTAATCGATTACATAAGTGAATTTAATCGATTACATTAGTGAATTAATCGATTACTGAAAATTACAAACAGTTTTCTATAAGTAGATGTTGGGTTTTTTGAAAAGAAACAATGAATTATCAAAGTATTTTCATAAGCTTTCTGAAGAAAGAAAAGATTCAAAGTTCTATTCTGAGTTAATCCCACAAATCCTCAAGCTTCAAGATTTCTGAAGAGGATTTATTTTTGGGCAAAGTTTCAAAAGAAGATTTTGGAAGGAAATTTCTAAAGTAGTTTTCTTTCACCATTGATTTAAGTCTAGTAATCTTTTGCATACATCAGTAGTGGATCATCAAGTGGTTTCTTTCCATACAACTTGTTTGTAAATTCTTTTGGTATAACTATAACAATAGTTTTTCTTAAGGCTTTTCTAGAATAGGTATTTCTAAAGGTAAGAGTAGAGATAGGTTTTCTCTATATCTTGACCAAAAAGAATCTATGTGAGTTAGATATCTCATTCTTGATCTAGGTGTATTAAGAGTGGTTGTAAGGGCATGTAAGAAACAAATTGTTATTAGTGGAACTCTAACTTGTTGGTTAGAAGAACTGGATGTAGCTTCTCTAGGTTGAGAAGTGAACCAATATAAATCTTTGTATTGACTACTTCATCTTTATCTTTTCTTGTGATTATAACTTGTCATTCGTTGGTGCAGCATTTCACAATAAAAAAAGTTTTTGATTGCATTCTTTGAGGATTGGTGTTTGATTGGTTGAAAGCTTTCTTGGACTGTTTTGTGATACAATCTTTTTAACTTTGATTGTTTAAGAATTTTTAATTGACCAAGATCAACCAATTCACCCCCTCCCCCTCTTCGTTCTTGTGTGTTGTTCATATTGTTTTCACCTTCCTCGGCTAAGGTTGAACTTGTGCAATTTATAAAAATAGTTCCTTCCCAAGTACCATCCTAGGCTAAGGTTGAACTTACAGTTCCCTCCCGAGTACCCTCATCGGCTAAGGTTGAACTTGTGCGATTTATGAAACAGTTCCCTCCTCGGCGAAGGTTGAACTTATACTCTTTATTAATAGTTTTCTACCGAGTACCCTCCTCGACTAAGGTTGAACTTATGTGATTTATTAATAATTCCCTTCCGAGTACCCAACTCGAAGTTGAACTTGTGCAATTTACTAACAGTTTCCTCCCAAGTACCCTTGTCAGCGAAGGTTAAACTCGTGCGATATAACAATTCCCTCCCAAGTACCCTCCTTGACTAAGGTTGAACTTATACAAGATTTATTAACAAGTTCCCTCCCGAGTACCCTCCTCGACTAAGGCTAAACTTGCATGATTTACATTAAAATTTCATATGCCTTAGTTAAGGGATGAGATTTTTACTCTTTGCACTTGTGCAATTTAATTTTTATCATTTTACCGCCAAATGCCACTTCGGTCACATTCAAAGACATATGAGTTGTTTTATACTAAGTTAATATCATAACAAACACATCGACTCTTTAAACATAATAATCTTTTCATTGATAATAATACGTTGGAAGCCAGCAAATACATGAAAATTCTAATCTAAAGCTAAATAAAAACATATATCCTTTCAATCCCTAGGGTCTTTATTCTCCTAATCATCAGCCTCGACATCTTTAGCATGAAAGTCCTCCACCAGGGTCATCGACCTCTCTGGTGTAAGAGCTCCATCATACGAAATGTCATCAATGGACATTAGCTCCTCGTGGCATACATTTTTTTTATATCAAAGATGCCTAGATCGAAGACTTTGCATAAAAGCATCACCTACCGAAGGCAATGGTTGAAGCCCACCTCGTGTGTAGTGTACACATCATCAAAAGCTTTCTGTTTAACCTTCTCTTTATCAGCAGTGGCCTTGTCCTTCTCTTTCTCTGCAATGGCCAAGGCAACCCGAAGCCTGGCAATCTTGCCATCTCGAGACTTAATTGAGGCATCAGCATTTGTGAGGCGTGTCTCCAACCCCTTTGCCCCAGTTGTCAAGGCAAGCACTTAGTTCTCGAAGGTTTTGTTGTTGCCTGCCAACTTAGTGTTGGCCTGAAGCATCGAGTTCAAAGGTCCTCGACCTTCAACAACTGATCCTTCAAGGCATCAGCATTTGAAGATCCTTGAGGTATTAAGCCACTACCGAAGCCCTAGTCTGAAAGGCCCAATTGGTGGCATTATCACTCTTGTTTAGCACCTTTCATACATGATCAGAAATCATCCTCGGGTTTATGAGACGATCTAGTTGAAAGTCGTTAGTAAAAGAACCTTGGTTGGTCAACGTCGACAAGTTAGCCATGGCTAAAGCAGACTGGAACTCAAGCATTTGTGGTTTCAATCTCGTCTCAGGAGTTACCATCCCTTCAGACGGAAGGTTCCCCCGAGCCGCTTTGATGTTGTGGTGGCTCCTCTTCTTGTTTTTGTGCTTGTCATCCTTACCCCTAGGTTATTTGCCAAAAGAAGGCACCACATCAGTCGATGCATCACGTGACCCCATTGTTCAATTGACAGGAGGAATCAGTGGAGAAGGACCACCACCGGTAACAATCCAATTTTGGCATTTGAGGCGGAAAGTGTTCATGTCAGCATTGACTTAAGTCATGATTCCTACAAAATAACAAAAGTGATAAACGAACAAGTTAGAGCAAGAAGTCGCAACACACCCAAAGGAACCATAACTAAACCCCGAGATCCTGAACATGATCTGGAGATTAGAGAAGAAACACTAGAGGTTAAGCAGGAAGTCGCCGAGGGAGTGTTTCAAGGATCTCAATGTTCATCGGTGGCAAAAGCTTCTTCGATTACTTATCATAACGACAAGGGCATTGTTGCCAGTAAAAGGGAAATAGTAGATTCCCCGCTGAGTCATAAAAGAAATTCTTCTTGGTTATCAGCCTTATTGTTACTTTGAAGTAACCCATTTTGAAATTTTTGTAGGACGAGATGAAGGTACGAAATAAAGGACGATTCGGCACCCAAATCAAAGATACCCACTGGGCTTTAACCTGTAAACTACTGCAAAAGTAGTGCAGAAAGAATCTAGGTGTCGCCAACACAAAGCTATACAAGAAGAGCGCACAAAACGCTTGCATGGACGCTCACCCGTTCAGATGAAGTTGCGTTGGGACCACATTCAAGATGCGGTGAACACCCATGGTGAAGTCATCAAATGGGACTCTTACATGCATGTTGCAAAAAAAGTAGTTGTACATGCAGAAGAAGTCCATGTTCACCCCCTTTCAATTCATGAATACAAACTCCAAAGGATGAGTAGCATCTGACTAAACTCTTCGAAGAGTAACCGGACAGTATTCTAGTTCTGTTGTTGTACTGATCGACAACCAACTCAAAAGGTCGAGCAGATCTGACTTGTAGGTGTATCTGGAGAAGTAGGTACTTACCTCACCATCCGACTTGTAGGTGTATCTGGAGAAGTAGGTACTTACAATAACTTTTATCAATTCTATTAGTTTCTCCATTTTTCTTCAGTTTTAGTTTGTGTTTTCGCAATTTTTGTTCAATTTCTACAAATTGTTCGATTAAAATCCCCCTATTGTTTATCAATGAATTTAAGTTGGAACCAAATTGATCATATATCTGAGTTGACCTAGGTTGATCTTGTGCTACATAATTAGTGTAGTTTTATTTGTTTTGAAGTGATGCAACATTAGTCATCACCAATATACCAGATAAGTATTCGGATAGGATAAGACCCCTATACGGACACCTAACACCCAACATACCCTATGAAGTCGAATACCTTTTTCGGCCATGTGTTCACATAGTCCGTACAACAAGTCTCACCCTTCAACACCCAAGTACCATTTGATGATGATGATAGTTAATAAACCCACTTAAATCTAATTATCTAGTCAGAAGCACCTAAACAAGGTTAAAAGGCATATTACCTAATTGGTAATCAAAACATGCAGGCCTAGAGGCCAAGGCCGAATAAGGTCAGTATATAAAGAGAGGAGCTAGCCCCCCAGGTAAGGACCATAGTTCAGTATTTATTTGACATTATTGATAGCTTTGAACCTAATCCTTACTTGAGCGTCAAAGTGCCTTTTACAGATACCCCCTCCCTTACGGATTCATATACACCAGAGATACAAACAAGTTACCATCAGAAAGACAATTCAACATATCAAGAGACCCTTCGGCAAAGGAGATAATGTCTGGTCCATTCATCACAGGAATATCTATGTACTAACAATGTAAAACAATTTTACATTGTCATTCAATCACAAATTAGTGTTTGAATTATTTTAATATAATTATTTTAAAAATCAACAAACTTATCATACATAATGAATTGTGATTGAATGACAGTGTTAGACTATCTGTATTGTGAATGTATAACCCTTTATCTCAAAAAAATTTAGTTACTTTTTGTTGCTAGCCCTACCCGAATGGCCATATAGGCGCATATCAATTGTAGGTGCATGGCAATTGTTGGAATTAATTAGTAAAAGAGAATATTTCTATGCATGAACCAAACAATTCACTCATCAAAGATATCAACCAACAAACAAATCATAGCGGAACATTTTTTTAAAATAATTATTTTCTTCGTAATTGTGCTATGGATGGATGCATGTATGTAAGTCTAGGAAAAAGGAAGATAATATTCTACAACCCTGTGTATTATTATTATATATATATAAGCCAGAACACTGTTTTGTTTCCTTAATTGTGCTATGGGAGGATGCATGTACTTAGATATGAACGAAACCTTAGAAAAAGGAAGATGGTATACTCTACCACCTTGTGTATAATAATTATAGTATTACGTATTACGTATTACGTATAAGCCAGAGCATGCACCATTTTGTTGTTTCACTTATAGTGTCTTCCGATGTTAATTTCAAAGTAAGACGTAGCTAGGCACCATTTCAGCCATTCAAACTGTCGGAAGATGTTGAGTTTTGAATTTAACAAAGTCAACCAATAAAATTTAACCTAAATGTTAATTATGACCCTCATAATATTATGATTGGTGACCCTTTCAGGCCATATAGAGTCAAAGAGTTTTAGAATAGAACTCTAATGAAGCACAAGAGCGTGCCAGGTATGTGTTTAGTGGTCGGTGGAACCGTGGAAGTGGTTTCTGCCAGATAATCCACCAGTACAAAGAGTAACTATATATGGTTTAATGTGGCCTTAACAGGCAAAAGAACCTAAGTGGTATATTTTCACAAAAAAATTACGAATTTGGCGCAGTTTGAAAACATATTACCAATCTGGTGTCTGGGTCACGCCCAGAACTGGGCAGGAGTGGTCACACCCAGAACCAGGCGTGACTAGGGGGGCAGTCACGCCTAGTTCTGGGCGTGACCACTCCTGGCCAGTTCTGGGCGTGACCCAGTCTTTTATAAGCCCCCCGACTTCACCTTTCGTTCACTTTTTCCATTTGCGCCTTCTCTCTAAAAGCTCTCCCTTCTCTCTAAAGCTTCTGAGGGATTTTTCTCTGCACCGAAAATCTGCCGAAACTTTGCCAACAAGTAAGTTATTTGATTAATTATGAGTTTTATTTAATATGTTATATTATAAAATTGTTTGTGACATGTGAAATTCTTAGTTGTTAGTGTTTATTATAGTTTAGTTTTGTAGAATAATGTTTGGTATTAGGGTCTAGGGTTTAGTTTAGTTTAGGGTTTATGGTGAACGGTTTAGGTTTAGGGTGTGGGGTTGAGTGTCTACGATGTAGGGTGAACGGTTTAGGTTTAGGGTATGGGGTTGAGTGTCTACGATGTAGGGTTTACATGTTAGGGTTTACTGTTTTTGGGTGTAGGGTTTGGTTGTTAAATTTATTTAGTTCATTTTAGGGTTTAAGGGTTAGGATGTAGTTTAGTTTTGTAGCAAATTGCTATGTATTAGGGTTTTGGGTTTAGTTTAGTGTAGGGTTGAGGCCTGTAGGCGTATGATTTATGTTTTAAGGTTTTAGGTTTAAGGTGTTAGGGTTTAGGTGTTTATGGGTCAATGTTTAAGGTTTAAGGTTTTAGGGTGTAAGAGTTAGGGTGTATGGTTTAATTTTTAGGGTTTCTAGTTTAGTTTAGTGTTGGGTTGA
>CM023947.1:15375898-15511115 GCA_013407115.1 Glycine latifolia
ATTCCTAATTGCCTTTATGAAATCCTACTTGTTTGCATATTACCACATGATTAATTCCTATTAATGAATGTATGAATGCATGAAATTTCAATAGCTAATGAGGATTATAAAGCTTTATCTAATGAACCAAACTTAAACACAATTTACATATGTCATCAAATTGATTGGGCATGTAAAATATCAAAACTCATTTTCTTCAATCCTCTTTGAATTCTTTGCTTTAGCTTCTTTAATTCTAACAAATAATTCATTAAGAGAAATTGTGACAACACACTCCTTTCTTTTGGTTAAAATTTATAAAAAATTTAAAAATAAAAAAGAAGCTAACTAATTAGAATTGTACACTCACAAAATTTTGTATTTTTTAATAAATTTAAACTAAATCTTATGTGTAGATTTGTTCCATATGTTATATCAATAAATTTGTTACCCGTAAGAAAGACGGATGGATCCAGAGTGTATTAACGGGAGCCAAATTTTTTTACAAAATTATTTAAATATCTAATTTTTAATAAATAATTATTTAAAAATAATAATTTTAACAAAATATATATTATTAGTTTTGTGTAAAATTAGATATATGATCTATTACTAAAAAAACATATATCAACTCAAAAATCTATTTTTCATATTCATCTTCTTTTATTAGTTTTTTTATTTTTTATTTTCTTTCTCATATATAGGTAAAGAATACTAAGGGAGCCAAGTTTCCTGTTTTGTCCCCTTGGATCCGCGCCCGTCCATGAGAGAGATTAGAGTAGATTAATTTCACATATTTCACATGTTTCTTTGATCTTCTATATATATATATATATATACTTCTTTTTAGCTGACCAATAAATAAATAAATTTTAACTAATAAAAAAAATATGTCTGAAAGAGTATGACAGAGTTTGTATTTCTAAAAATTATCAACAATTAATCAATGTATGTTATTTTTCATTAAGAATTGTAGTAAGAGATGAAATATTCAACAAATAAATAAGAACCTGGGATAACCAAAATTTTGGTACGTGCCTACTGTCTATCACTCGTAAAAGATATATATAGAGTGCATCTTAAGAATCTGCGTGGACAAGGTTAAAAGTAGATGTTAAGAACTCAAGTGGCCCAAGAATCTTTAGTACTACTTGATCCTAGGATAAAAACCCGCGTAGGTAACCATGACCAAATGTTCCAATTCATAATTTTGTACAAATACTCGTTAAAAGTTTAATGATATGGTGAAAATTTCACCAAATGTTTGTGATACTAATTAATGTCTCTTAGGAAATGGTGGGTTCTGAACTAATTAGTCCTTTCTGCGCGGTTTTATTATTAAGGGCCCTTAGTTTTGCTTTTTTCCCTCATTTTAGGGGTCTTTTATGCCAAATCACTACACACTCGAGATAGCTCGCCCCACATAGAATTTAAACATTTTTCAAGACATTATAGACTTTAAAAAAAAAAAAAAACATATATATATAGATAAAGGTACGCAAGTTAACGAAATGAGCCATAGTAGACAATTTCTGTAAACTTTTGAGAAAAGGAAAATGTTTAATTGGACGAATCTAAAGGTATTAAAAAGAGATGAAATTAAGTATCTGATTTGATGGTATTTTAATGTTTATCCTATAAATTTCAGGTATCATCTATAGTCATTATTATTTTATTGTTATAATGACAAAATATACTTAAGAATCGAATTTAAAATATTTAGTTAAGTTGAAATAATCCTTACTAGTTAATTCATGTGTTTGGTGTTCTTTTTTTAATCTTTACTCTTTATTTTTCGAAAAAGAGACTGCAACTTTGCTATTTGATACAATGAAAAACAATATGAAATGCCGGAGCAAATAATGAGGACCAAAATATCACTACTACAATTGTTGTATTTTATGACGGCCAATTAAAGTCGATTCTCGCGAAATCGTCTTAGAAGGGGTGTGATGACATTTTTGTAATTAAAATGAATAGTACAACAACGGTTATAGTGTCTGGGGTCTTAGAAAGTTGCAAACAACGACGGTTTTGGTTTAATCGTCTTCGTTTTGGTCCGTTTTGGGTAAGACCATCTTTGAAATGTTGACCAAAATGAGTAGAATGATGGTGTTTTGCTCTAAGACCGTGGTTGTCTCCATTTTCGTCCCACAAAATGGTGAATCTTCTCGTGCCCTAGTACAGTCTCCGTCAATCGCACCCTCTCACTCCTTGACCCACAATTCCAGCGCTGTGGCCTCTGTTTCACCCTCATTGGGGTTTCAGCTCCGCCTACCACGTCTCGCTTCGACCTGGTGTACCGCCGTCTTCAAATCGGATATTGAGGTATGATCCTTGTTCTAGGCCCTAATTTTCGTTTCATTTTTTAACTTGAAAGAATTTGAAAGAAGAAAGAAAGAGAAACCCTGTTTTTCTCTCCCATGTTTTGAGGGTAACATCTTTTTCCTCGTATCTCTCTGATCAACAACGCCTTTGCCTTGTTATGCCTCCATTGCTACCAATCATGAACACCTTTTATATCCCTGACTGCTGCTTAACCCTCACAATTGAATTAAGGGGAAGCATCCTTTATGAACTAGAATCCTATAAATGTAAATCTTCACATGCAATTTTATTAATTATTAAATCATTTTTACGAGAGAAATTGCATAAATAAATTGGTAATTAGAGGTGTTGTGTTTGTGTGAAACAAGTTCATGCAATTTTAAGTTGTGTGATGTGTTGGTGATTTGCAATGGTTAAGGATAAAATGAAAACAGAATACATCTTGACTAGGATGAACATTGATGAGGACAATGTTTAGTCGTTAAATGAGAAGAAAAAAATGGCATGTGGTGTGTTATATGCACTAAGAAATAGAGTTTCACTCTTTTATCATTTCGGAATTTTACTCTTTTATTCTTGTCACTGCAAATTAGTGTGTTTGGCAAAAACAAGCCACATAGTTATAAGCTATATAACAAGTCTGGTAGAAGTCTTGCCAGCCCAAAATCAGCATTTCTTGGCTGCGTCTTATCATCAAAGAGGATATTGCTGGTCTTTATATCCTTATGTATGATGCAAACGTGGAAATCCTCAATTAAATAGGCCAAACCCTTTGTTGTGCCTAAAATTATATCATATCTTTGTTTCCAGTTGAGAGAACCCTTATTTTCACCTATTTTGAAAATTTTAATTAATACATTGAGTGAAGGGGAAAAATACAGGAGAACATTTAAAAAATAGATATCCAATGAATGCTTCAATTAGGAGATTGACATGAGTTTTACCAAATAATTAAGAATCTGTCCAAGCTTTTATTTTCCATGTATTCATAAACAAGGATTCTGTCTTGACCTTTACTGCAACATACAAGAAGTCGAACCACATTTTTGTGATGAACATTACTTATAAGCTTGACTTCACTATCTAATTGTTCATCCATCTTCCTGGACTGGCCTAAGATTAATTTTTTGACTGCAACTATTTTCCCATTTTTCAAAGTCCCCTGTTCCACAAATTGGTGATTAAGAATATACCAATTTTAAAAAGTGATTTATCTTTTTCTCAAGAGGAGTAGCTCAATAAATTTTGCTTGTGCCTAACATAAACTTGCTCAAAATCATGCTTGTTTTTTAACATGTACTCCAATAAAATGCTGAAATTACCTAGTATACATCTCCAAAACCTACTTCTCCTAGTTTATTTTCATCACTGAAATTTTTTGTTGCAGTCTTGAAGTTTAGACGTATAGGGAACTAGACCTTTCAACTCAGTTGCTCCCACTAAGATTATCTAGTAAGGCTGTTTACCTTAGCTAGGGTCCTAGTCTTGTAATATAGTTGATTGAAGTAATGGGTTATATGTTTCACCTTATGGTATAAGGCCATGTTTGGATAATTTTCTCTGATAACACCTATAAGCTTGTATGCCTATGCCAATAACCTTGTATGCCTATACCAAAAATGAAAAAAAAGACAGCTCTTGTAAGCAAAAATTAGATTTTTTCCAGTTCCAATAACCTTGTATGCCTATGCCAAATGTGTCATCCTTTCGATTGACTTGGTTTGGTGAGGAATCATAAATTTAAATATATTAAATACTGTGTTTTTTTGTTGGCAGGAAATTTGTAGTCCAATTTGATTACTACGATATTGTTACCTCTGCAACCCACAAGAGTCTTCAAAGTTCTATTGGTATCGTCTTTTATCAAAGAGGGACAAAACCCAGGAAGCAAGGCAAGGTCTGGTGCATTTCATTCTACACTTTAGTTTTTGTTTGTATGTTTTTTTGTTTCTCATATATGATTTCCTTGTGTCTCGTACAATAATTATCATGCAATTAGTGTGTAAACGGTTCAAAGTGAGTACTCTGAATCACGTCAAAGGACTTTAGATAGAGGTATGTCTTTCTTAAGTCTCATGACTGATTTGACACTCGGGATGTATACAAGACAAATTTGGATCATTGTTTTAAGCACTTACCCATAATATAATGATCAGTTTCTCAAACCATTAGGGTGTGTGCACATATGGTCTGTGTAGAAGTTGAAACAGGAGGACACATTAACATGACATACCTTAGTTACTAAGTTGATCTTCAATGAATGCTTTAGTGTCTGATTTCAAATTATGAATGCATTTTCAATTGATTTTTCAAATTATTTAAGGACAGATGTGTGAGTATGATTTTCTTTTGTTACTAGAGTCTGACATTGGTTATATTCCCCCGATATTTTGGTTGATTTAATCTCAATGTATCCTTTTTTTTGTGTTTCTGAATGTTGCTTTGTTCCTGTTCATGAATTTGTTGTACAGTTATGTGATAGGAGCAATTTTCTTGCAGCTTTGTCAAGTGTTAAGGCTTAGAGAGTGCCCAATTGTTCAAAATCCTATTGATCCTACTGTTTTTGTTCATAGATATACCAAGAGTGAGTGTTTTCTTTTCACAACTTAGTTTGTGTAAGAGGAGAACTAAAATGAATGGTGTAATAGGATAATCTCATGTCTGCATGCCATGATTAATAACTCACTATTAAGTGATTAATGTTTATTTGAAAATGAATCTAAATTATTGTGATCTTACTGCATTAAATAAACATGGAAGAATGAAATTGGGGGTCCTTTCACTACCCTTGCTGGCATAATACATTTTTAATACTTTAATTTTTTTATAAAAAAAAACCATGGAGTAAATAAATCATGCATCTTCAATTTCCATGCACACTTAGATGAGAAATAGATCGTGGTTTCGAATCCTCCCACTAACAAAAAGTCATAATTAATAACTAATATTTGTGGATTAAAAAAAATGGGAAAAGATCAATGGTAATTTGTGCCAGCAATATGAATAGGGAGAGAAAGGGTTCCTAGAACTAGCTTAAAGAACTCTGCCATGAATGAGTTAGATAATGATCAGATTCCATGCCAGCAATCTGCTTCAGAGATGATAAGAAGGCCATCTATTTCAAATGTTTTGAGAGTTTGGAAAAAGTTATGTTAGGAAATTGAATTGTAATATAAGTTTTTTTCTTTTCCATTTTGGTTAATGAATTTCGATTGATGAACAAAACAAACAATTACAAACCTCTTTGGTTTTCTATTGAATGTTGATGACTTTGTCACCCCAGTTACCAAGGTGGGCTCTCATGAACTGATCAATTTTTGGCAAAAACTGATCTCTGATCAAGGTGGGGCTAATGATGGAAAGCAACATTCCTCTCATGTACTTGTGAGTGGAGCCATGAACAGCTGCAATGTTGCATTTGCCTAACATCCATAACATGGATTTAGGGTAACCAGGAACAAGCCCTTTTGCCTCATTTATTAGGATGTATCTGTAACAACCTGCCTCGTCGTTACGATATATCACTAACTCTTAATCGTGCATATCTCAATTTTAATAAAAACTTCATTAATTTGATTATGAAAATGATAGTAATTAAATTTTTCATGATAATACAATTATCATGCACATATTACAATTACATAATTAAACACATATGTACATATATATTAAATCAATACATGTCATCCACATGTTAGAGCTTTCTTTAGCTTTACATGTATATACACCTGAAATTACATATTTAACAAAAAGCCAAAGAACAAACTAAGAAAGAGTTGATTAACAAAACATAACTCTTTCTCCAAAAAGAAATCCAACGTCATCACGTCGGCTCGGTGGCTCCAACCAAAAAGAAGATCTCCCTCCAAGGTCACCTACTTCTGCTCATCTGCTCACACAAACGAAAGTTCGCGATCATCACAGGTACCAACCACACAATACAACAAATGCAAGGGTGAGTTTATTATATAAAACCAAAAAACATTAGATAGCAGTAATTGGGAAGGAAACAACATTATCCACCACAATCATTAACAAAAATCCATGATACCAATACCCACTCAATAAATCAATCATCCAATGCATTTCAAAACTCAAACAATCATGTATAGAATGAGGCATGCACCTGACTCATCTATCAACATGCAATGTGGTACCATATCCCGGAAATAGCCTCTCACAGGAAAAATGATTCACCGCCTATGAAGGCCACCCTGTCGTGCACTGGTCATTCCCTCACCCAATGATCAGCCAGCATCGCTAGGGAATTCCAAACCTGATGACCCCTTAGTACCTGCATTCTCAGCCCATTGAAACCCACAGGTACGCACATGCCTTCATTCTATTTCCACACATACAAAGGAAGTATGAAACATGGGCATCATCAATGTATGACCAAGGCTAGGAACAAATCCTTCCCCGCAAGGATGACCAGTCATACACCCCTCATGTATATACCTAACACACAAATGTGGGCTCACCGATGCACTGACTGTGGCTAGGAACAAATCCTTCCCAGCAAGGATTACCAGTCATACACCCCATAGGTATCCATGTATATCAACATCACATAACGATAACCATGGACACCATCAATGCATGATCATGTCCAGGAACAAATCTTTCCCCACAAGGATGACCAATCATGCACCCCCCATGGGTATCAATGTGCATACACATCACATCACATCATCTCAATATCATCATCACATATATCAAATTCATCTCATTTCAACATTATCCTCACAAACATCAACTTCATCTCATTTCAACATCAACAACCATTTCATCATCATCTCATTTAAACATCATAAACCACATCATCATTCTATCATTTATACATCATCAAACACATCATCATTATCTCATTCAATCATCATCAACACATCAATAACATCTGATTCATCCATAATCCATATTATCGTGAGACTGGTATTTTAGGAAAATTCTAAATTAAAGAGGAGAACTACAATATAGAAAACACACTCTTATGCCCATTTAAAGATTTAATAAAGAATTAAATAGAAAAACATATTATAAAATTTTGGGCAGTCTCCTCTGTAATTAAGACTTTTCCCAAAAATCCAATCATTACAACAACAATATCATTCACAATTTTATCCATCAATAATAATTTCATCTCATCCCATTAGTTAAAAACACAATTTTTCTTGAAAACGAGCACATAACAGACATAAATACATCACATCCCATTAGTTAAAAACGTAGTTTTTCTTGAAAACCAGCACACAACAGGGACGGGTAGATATCTTCATAGTTGGACTCCCTGGCACCCAACTATGGTATCTAAACTATTGCCAACATAATAAATTTCCCTTACCTATCTATATTTCTCTGTTAGCTCCTTGAAATGTCATTTTGGGATCTCTCAAGTTCACATGTTTTGGCCCAAACGCAGAGCTCTATATACCAAATTGAAGATAATTTAGTATAGATTTCAAAAACAAGGCTAACATTAGCATTCGGGGTCAAATACCCACTCAAATTTAAAAAAGAGGCTAAAATGGTGTTTTGAGAGTCTATATCAAAAGACATCATTTTGAAATTCCGATCACACCAATGTGACCAGGGTTCAACAAGGATCACAAAAATGATATCAGTTTCATAAAAATGAGACTTTTACAACATCTCATTTTCAAAGGGTTTTCAAAGGAAGTATACAAACAACCAATAACGCTACCCGAATCACAAGAGATATCAAAAGAGGCTTAAACTAGCTAGAATAAGACAAAGGAAACCAAGATTACCTCAAGGAAACCAAGAGAGAAGGATTGGAAGCTTCGTTCTCTACCAAATCCTCAGGTTAAGTTTTGAATTTTCCACTCCGATTAAAGTGTTCCTCTCCGTGCAGTGGTCCAACGGCAAGCGACGGTGCCTCGTGGTGGTCTCCGGTGGCCGTGGGTGGTGAAGGAGGATGGTGGGAAGCTTGAGAGCTGTTTGGGGGAGGAAGAAACTCCATTTTCGTGATTTATGGCTGCTGGTACGTATTTATCACCGTCTTCACTCACCCAGGCAAGCAAAAATGCCTGGGCTAGCTGACTCAATTCTAGAATTTTCTACTTCAGTGAAAAATTAATTTCTAACTTCCAGATATTATTTTGACAATCCCAATGGTCAAAAGTTACATATATGGGTTAGGAACCTATCTTTAATGGTTAACCTATCCATAATGGTGATTTTACTGAAACAGATTTTTGGGTCAAACTCAGAATCACTCAATTACAATGTAGCTCGAACAAACTTCACATACTTGACATTTACACCAAGCAATGGCACATGGATAATTCACATAACATTTCAACTAATCTTAATTAATAAAGAAATAAAATAATACAAGAAATACATCACACATATATTTTAAGTTATCAAAATTTTAGGGTGTTACAGTATCTGTTAAGCTGTGGATCCGTAGAAACAATGATAGTACAACCCAGTATGTGGGATTTGAAAAAACAGTCATACCTGTCATTTTTTTTTTTTTGTTTTTGACAAAAGGTAAAGCTATGTTCCTCTTATTTTTCCTTGTTCTAGCATTATTAAACGGTTGTTTAGATGTAGTTTGGTTTGAAGGGTATAGAACAGTGTCATTCTTGTCTATACCCATAATGGAAGCAGTGTAGCTGTACTGTTTATATGTTCTAGTCATAAAAAGATCCTCTAGATAGGGTGCTAGGTTCACTTCCACATGTTTCCTTTTAACATTGTCACCTGAAAATTAGATAAAGAAACCCACCTAAAGAACACATTTCCACTTTGATTTCTAGAAAAAGCACTTTCATATCCAGCAGTTGGCTGACTAAGTCTTGCTTCTTCTACATTTAGTTTATGATTTCCTTTGTGGTTGTATCTTTTTAGCCATAACAAAGCAGTATTGAATGATTGGAATGTACCAAAAAGAAGTTGGCATAGATTTATTGCAAATGATTGGAATGTACCAAAAACACAAATTATACTTACTAAATAAGTAAATATAATTTTAACTGATTTTTCTAGTAAAACACAAACAAACAAATTCTATTTTCTCTACTGTTATGACAATATCAATTTCTCTTTTATTTATTCCAAGTGCAAGAAAACTCTAAGGACTTGCAGTTTTTTCCTACCAACTGCCTTGTTCCCTTCACCACCCCCATGTGAATTGTCTACAAGGTTCATAACTATTTTTTATGTCTTTTCTATTTATCTTCAACAAAATGAATATAGATTGGAAATGTAATTTTTTACCATTGTCTGGTACATTTCTGTTATTTCTATTCACTGTATTTATTTATCCTTTGCCAAACGACCCATTAATATTACATTTGAGCTTCCCAATTTGGCAAGTAGCATGGCCCACCAGTAAAATAAGGACGTGGATGATGTACCACCATAATAACTCATCCACATTAATCCACAGTAGTAGCAACATTCACCTTACCCTATCAAACTAGTTTTGTTACACCTTAGCTTTCAAGCCATTTTGTAGGGGGGTCGCAGCAACTGTGATGTGCCTTCAAATTGCATTTTGTTTACAGAAATTGTTCACACATTCTGAACAGAAATAACGTGCAGCGTAAGTCCAAAATCTGTTAATCTTCCTAACGGTTTGGTTCTCATCCAAATTCTTCCAGCTTCTCAAACTTTCAAATACTTCATCTTTGATCTTGTGAATGAATATGAAATCCTTCTTTGACAAAAATTTCCTGATCATAAGGCACAAGAATGGGAAGGGGTTTTAGTTGTTTCCCCAAAGATGAACATTAACATAGCCAATAGTCCCTTTTGTTGTTTAGTGTCTAGTCATTATGTTGCCTCTATATGGTCTGCCATACACACAATGTGGACATAACTATAGGTTGTCCACTTTGTCTCGACATCGCAGCTCTTGTTTGAATCGTTCAATGAGGTCGTGTCACGTACATTGCAGCTCTTCTTGTTGTTTTTACTTTGTTTGTTGAAACTGTTGGCTTTTTCTGTCATGGATTCACCATTCACAGAAAAATTTTCCTCCTGCTACACCAATTCTTACAAAAAGAACACCCTATGAGGGTTGTCATTCACTGCTTCCCCGAATCTTTGAACATAACTGCTTTTCAACTCTTCTCTTCGCCTCTTCCTTGTTGATTTTTGATCACTGGAATCATGATCATCTTTTCGGGAAGAGAAATTTCTCATGCCAATTGTCACAAAGTTACTATAAGAGCCAAAAACAACTTTACCTATGTCCCTTGAGATGGTCTCTTTGGCTTCAGAATTCACACCAAGAAATAACATCCAACTTTTTGATTTTGTTCTGTGTTCATCAAGTGGTTTAATTCTCTTTCTCTCATTCCTGATCTACAATGAAGGATACTACTTGCAATCTCTGGAACAATAACATCTTTATGCTATGGAAATTTTTTCTCCAAAGCATGACACATAATCTTTTGATTCTCAGCATTAGGTTCCATGAACATTTGATTGCTTTCCAAACCATCCATTGCTTCACTTGAAGAACCTTCGTTGGGGGTGGAGTTTGGATTTGACAGAAGATCTGGTTTAGGGACATCTCTATCTGCCATGAACATTATAAATTTGCTATCATAGGCATCATGATCACTAGTTTCAGTGTATAGCTCACATTCTTTTGGTTTAGTCATATTTTATTTGGGTTGCCTCCTACCAGCAGAAGCCTTTTGTGAACAAACTTCCATTGAAGCAGCTTGTTCAACCGTTGTTTGGACAAGGGTGCTACAGAAACCAGCTTCTAATTTATTGTCCTTACTAACAGTAGGGTCATCAATGATTGAAATCACGATGTAGGCCACCTTGATCTTCAAGGAAACAATATGTTGCTGCTGGTTCTCACTACAGCCACGACGTTAGTGAGACTGAGCACATTCGAAGGCTGCAACCAATGATCACTAACTCTACACCTGGAAGTATCATGTCTAGTAAATATTACCACGCCTTGAGTTCAAAATCATTGTCCCTTGTTGATAGCATTTGGATCTTCAAATTTGCTGACAACCCAGAAATTCCCAAAGTTCGAGTCTTCTTGCAACTCATCACTGCTTCCAGTGCTTGTTTCCGATTCAGATTTGTCTGTCCATCAAGATTCATGGTCTCAACATATCAAATTGCATCATAGTTTGATGCAAGTAAGATGACATCAGCAGGATAAAATTCATCTTGTTATTCACTCAATACATCTCCTGCTTTCAAATCCCTCCATTTTTAATAGTCAAAAACACCACTTCCACGATGCAGTTTAACTTTTTTGTTATTCATCACTATATCCTCATGAAATTATAAAACAATATTATGAACGTAGCATTATTGAAGAGTAAAATATAACCTAGGATTGTGATGAGGATGTTGTCAATGGATTGTAGAGACAAAAAATACTAATGGAAGTAAATAAAATTAATGCTTACTGACCATCCATTTGCAAAGATCATCAGTCATCTGTTGGACGGATTCATATCTTCCAACTTGTTTATTCAGCAATGTTGTGTTGGACAGATAACGCTTCATACCAAGTTTGCTATCATCATTAAGTAATGCTTGCTCATCATTGGCTTGACTTCCTGTTAACCTTTTCAGCTTCTTCATCTTGTAGGATATTCCAATTTTGCAGTTTTAGGCAATCATTCTACTATATTTTCATAACACGTAAAATTTAATCATACCCTTTCAATGGTGGTCTCTTGGTGGTTTACTATTGTGTCACTCAACAAAAAATCAACTTGTTTTGATGTACATGTTAAGCATATATGTGTGTCTGGCTAGTATTATTAAATTCTGCATTATTGTATGATTTATTGACTACTTCAATGACGACATCAATAAACAATTTGAAAGACATAAAGTATATAATTAACAATTTCCTACATATTGTTGTTTGTTGTTTCAGGTCTTTCTTATTCACTCAATTAGCACGTTGAAAATTCTTTCCTTTGTGTTTCTCAAACAATAACTAAGTCATTAACACCGTCGAGTTCACCACATTCTCTTGTTCTGGATATTGACCCACCAGCAGGTATGTACCGTGTGTGTCATTGTTTTGTGGAGTATACATCTTTGTTGACATATGCCAATTACCTTTTCTCATAACATCTAGTGCATAGTTGGTCAACCTTAGTTCCCCATTTAAGGTTCAATTGGATGATTATTACAGATACTTTGTATTAATCGTTCAATTGAATCTTGAATTGTCCATTTGGACAGTTTGGGAAGTTATTTATTTTATACATCATTCGTACATATAGGTTAACTATGAGTTGTTTAATTTAATGACTTTTCGGTTTGCTGCATCTTCCTTTATTCTCTGAGTGCATACATGAAGGTGGTGTCAACAAGTCATCGCTCTCACGTTGTGTACTTGGAGACCAATGGGAAATGCTGCCGAAATTTCATTAAATTAAACCAACCATACTTAACTTCTATGTATGAATCATGTATAAAAGCTAACTTCCTAAATGGGGTAGGGCCACACCTTTTTCAAACATGGGTCTTTCATTTACATGCATTGAAGATTTACACAATGATAACGATAGATAAGTGAAACCATGGATCGTACTTGGATGAAATCACCGCACATTAGTGACAGTATTGCAATGGTGTTGAACAATTCCTACAATTTACAACACAAAATACACCTAGTCTGCATGGAAATTATTTTTGTCCATGTGTTAAATGTTTGAATGGAAGGCGACAATCAATCGATGAAATTAGAACACATCTAATATCTGATGGCATCCTTCCGAGTTACACAAAATGGATATGGCATGGTGAATTGCCTTTGCCAACAGTCAACACAAAATGGATTCCCTACTTGCTTATGTAGCTATCAAAGACTCCATAAGAAATATCCATATCAAATTTTCCTTTTTGTGCCAGTGGCATGGGCTTTCCCTACTTTGTGGTATTTGCTTTGTGGCTAAAGAAATGGTTCAAATGAGTACTCTTTTCTGATTCCCTTGTATAAAGTTTTTGTAAGGAAGATCTTATTTAGTTTAATATGTTGTTTTACGTATACTATCCCAGTTAACAAAGAATATAAAGCTTATAGTTGGCCAAAGAAAATCACATCTCCAAAGAATGGAAGCCAAAGTTTATACAGGTAGAGATATGATGACATTGTGCAAGAATGATAGTTGTGATTTAAGAAAGTAGGGACAAAGAGAGCTATGAAGTAACTAGATACTGATTTTGCAGTACATCATTCATAACTCTCAGTGTTTGGATCCAAGTGTCATATATTTGTCCATAAACTATAGAAAGAAAGGTACAGGTACATGTCATATTTTGGCTAATTAGATTTTGAAGAGGAAGTAAGTGTTAGTTATCATATATGAAACAAATTAAATTTTTGGTTTGAGTGATTGTGTGCTTAATTATTTGTGTATTTTGTTGTAGACTTGTAGTTGCACATATTCAGATCTCTGTTGATTTATAAGATGCTTATGGTTGGCATTCTTTCCCTTTTTAATGTGTAGTACATGTAATTGTGTTGTTTTAGCTATTTTTGTTAACTTTGGTTTGGATAATTAAGAATCCTCACTGACATGATGACATATAGGGATGGTCGAAGTCCTAATGACAAGAAGGATCAGACACCCAGCAGATCCGAGAGTCCTAGGGGCAATGATCTCAGTCCTTCAAGGTCTCATTCACGGTCATACAGGAATGAATTTTATAAGTATATTTATTGATTGAATATATGGCATGATTGAATATATGCATCAATTTTTATGATGGTGATTCACTAACTGTAGGAATGTGTGTAATCATTCAGCTGTAATTTATAATTATTTCTAGTTCTTACTAATTTCAGGATAGTAACATGTGACACTTGCTGTACTTTTATTATTTTATTCATAAGTCATGGTGAAATATAAGAAAAGAGGATGGTAAAAGTAATGAAAGACCCTCTGTTTCTGGCATGGTGTTCCATTTTATTTTTTTAATTTATAAAGAGGATCAAATATTTTGAAGGGTTGATATTTAAGCAGTTTAAAAATTAACTGTAGGAGTTCAAGATCTGTAGCCTTGTTTTTCGAACTGTTTAATATCAGTAAGAACAAAGGTGTTTTGAGTTTGTTGGTTTGGCTTCATCTCTGGTGAGGAAGGTGCTGTAGTTTTTGATTTGGGGAGGATGCCTTTTTATTTTGTGGTGTTTGGGGGGGGGGGTCTCTTCCCTCATTTTATTGGCTTTGTAGAACAATGGAACTAGGAATGGCAAAATGAGACACGAAGAAAAAATTTGAGGTGCTTAATTATAAGGAGTAAGGTTACAATAGTGCAGATAGGAACAGGATGTTAGGATAAACGTTTAAATAGAGATAGTTACGTAGTTTGAATTTTAAATATGAGAAAGATATATGAGAAGATATGGGTAGATAAGATATGAAGAAAGATAAGATATGAAAAGAGATAATATAGAAAGATATTAGAGAAGATATTGTTTAGATTTGAATTTGAATTGTTTTAGGGTTTTGGTGCTTATAAATAGCACATTATGTAAAGAGCTCTGTGTGGCTTTGGCAGACTATTATCAATAATATTAGAGAGTTTCCGCCCCAGTAAATTTGTGTGTGTTTGTGTTTGTGTGAGTGCACCAGTGTGTGTGAGAGAGAGTGGGCCTGTGAGATATCAGTATAATCAAATCACTGATATCAAATTGGTATCAGAGCTGAGAGAGAATGGAGAGTGGTCCGAGTAGTAGTCTGCCATTACCCCGCCTTACGAAGGCTAATTATGAGAATTGGAGTATCCAGATGAAGGCTCTGTTGGGAGCTAATGATAGTTGGGAGATTGTCCATGATGGTTTCGAAGAACCACAATCCACGACAGGATACACGGCGGCGCAGAACAAAACATTGAAGGAGATGCGGTTGAAAGACAAAGGCGCACTATACATGATGCTCCGAGCTGTTGATGATTCCGGATTTGAGAAGATTGCAGGCGCAACAACGTCAAAGGAGGCGTGGGACATTCTTGCGAATGTCTACAAGGGAGCCGATCGAGTCAGGCAAGTCAGACTTCAAACCCTCAGAGGAGAGTTGGAGACAATGAAGATGAAGGAAGGAGAAAGCGTATCCGATTTCGTTACTCGGATTCAGACCGTGGTGAACCAATTAAAGAGAAGCGGAGAGATACTGCCCGATGCCAGAGTGGTGGAGAAAATTCTGAGGTCTCTCACTGATGACTTCGAGAATGTTGTATGTGCGATTGAGGAGTCAAAGGACTTAGCAACGTTCACCGTTGACGAACTTGCTGGTTCATTGGAGGCGCATGAACAGAGGAAGAAAAAGAAGAAAGAGGAGTCACTGGAGCAAGCACTTCAGACGAAAGCTTCAGTCAAGGACGAGAAAGCGCTCTACTCTCAAAATTTTCGAGGTAGAGGACGAGGCCGAGGAGGACGTGGATATGACCGAGCTGGTAGAGGCCGAGGTCAAGAAGGCTGGAACAAGGAGCAGGCTGAATCAAGTCAACAGAATTGGCGAGGAGGCCGAGGACGTGGAAGAGGCCGACATTCAAATGTAGAATGTTTTAAATGTGGAAAGTACGGACATTATTCGAGAGATTGCAACAACTCGGATAGATGTTACAACTGTGGCCGAGTTGGTCATTTTGCGAAGGACTGCCGAGCTGAGAGAAGAACGAATGAGACTGCAAATTATGCTGCAGAAGTAAAAGATGGAGGAATGTTGATGATGGCTGGAGGTGTAGCTAACCAGACATTCGAGATGGAGTGGTTTATAGACACTGGTGCAAGCAATCACATGTGTGGGTACAAGCACTTGTTTAGTAGCTTGAGAGAAATAGAAGCCGGACATGTATCGTTTGGAGACGCTTCAAAGGTCGGTGTGAAAGGCCGAGGTACGATTAGTTTCTTGCAGAAAGATGGACGAGTTGGACGTATACAAGATGTGTATTACGTGCCAGAACTCAAGAGTAATATTCTGAGCGTGGGACAACTGATGGAGAAAGGCTACTCGGTTATTATGACAGACCGAGTTCTTTTATTGAAGGAGAAGCAAGGGCGACTGATAGCCCGAGTGCCGATGAAGAAGAACAGAATGTTCAAGTTAATTTTGAGAAGTGTGGAGGTCGGTTGTTTACAAGCCGAGATGAATGATGAAGCATCCTTGTGGCATCGTCGGTTTGGACACTTACATTTTGGAAGCCTGGCCGAGATGGTAAATAAGAGATTGGTGACCGGATTGCCGAGAATGAAATGTGAGAAGAGATTCTGTGAAGATTGTGTGCTGAGCAAACATACGAGGAGTCCATTTCAGAGGTCGGCCAGATACCGAGCACGGCGACCACTGGAACTAATTCATACCGATGTGTGTGGACCCATTACTCCCGGGTCCTTCAGTGGAAAGAGGTATTTTGTTACATTTATTGATGATTACAGTCGTAAAACTTGGGTGTACTTGCTGGAAGAAAAATCCAAGGTGTTTGAAGTGTTCAAGAAGTTCAAAATGATGATTGAGAATGAAACTGGAAGGAGGATCAAGTCGATACGATCAGACCGAGGAGGAGAGTACACATCAAATGCTTTTAGGAGGTACTGCGAGGAGTATGGCATCAGAAGATTCTTGACGGCACCATACTCGCCTCAGCAAAATGGAGTAGCAGAGAGGAAGAATCGAACCATTGTTGACATGATGAGATCAATGTTGAAGACGAAGAATATGCCGAAGGAGTTTTGGGGGGAAGCTGTTCTGTCTGCAGTATATGTACAGAACCGATGTTCGCATTCCATATTGAATGGAAAGACCCCACAGGAGTTGTGGACGGGCCAAAGGCCAGCAGTGGACCATTTGAGAGTTTTCGGGAGTGTGGCATATGCACATGTCCCGGATCAGCAAAGAAGCAAGTTAGATGACAAGAGCAGGAAGTATATCTTCATTGGATATGACGAGAAGACGAAGGGATACAAGCTGTTAGATCCCAGCACCAAGACGGTATTGATAAGCCGAGATGTGAAAGTAAATGAAGACGATGAGTGGAGTTGGAGTGCTCCATCCGAGATCAAATCAGATCCCGGAAAGATGGTGATAGAAGACAAGGAAGAAGGATCAACGAGTTGGATCCCGGCAAGGACCGAGATAGATGATGAAGACGAGATGAGACGACCCCGGATGAGGAGTTTGCAGGATTTGTACGAGTCAACAAACGAAGCTCATCTTGTTTGTTTGTTGACAGATTCCGAAGAGATAAGATTTGAAGAAGCAATCCGAGATGAGAAGTGGCAAAGTGCCATGGATGAAGAGATCAAGGCAATTGAGAGGAATGAAACTTGGGAGTTGACCGAGCTGCCAAAAGGAAGTCGGCCCATTGGAGTTAAATGGGTTTATAAAAAGAAAATGAATGCTGATGGGGAGATAGAGCGATATAAAGCCCGGCTAGTAGCTAAGGGGTATTCGCAAAAGGCAGGAGTAGACTATGATGAGGTGTTCGCACCTGTTGCGAGAATGGAGACGATCAGATTGTTGATCTCGCAAGCAGCTAAGTTTGGGTGGCCGATATATCAGATGGATGTGAAGTCGGCATTTTTGAATGGTGTACTTGAAGAAGAGGTGTATCTCGAACAACCACCGGGATACTTGAAGGGCGGAGAAGAAAAGAAAGTGTTGAGATTGAAGAAAGCATTGTACGGCCTGAAGCAGGCACCGAGAGCCTGGAATACTCGCATTGATGCATATTTCAGGGAGGACGGTTTTGAGCAGTGTCCATATGAGCATGCCATATATGTTAAGAAGAAGGGTGATGAGTTATTGCTGGTAGCATTGTATGTTGATGATCTGATTTTCATGGGGAATAGTGAAGAGATGGCACGAGAGTTCAAGAAGAAGATGTCGAGAGAGTTTGAGATGACTGATCTCGGTTTGATGAGATATTTTCTCGGTTTGGAAGTCAGACAGGACAAGGATGGAATTTTTGTATCTCAGGAGAGTTATGCGAAGGGAATCCTGAAGAGATTCAAGATGGCGGATTGTAACCCGGTTTCAACACCTATGGAACCCGGTACAAAACTTTCGAAGTATGATGGAGGAGAACGAGTTGATCCGAGAAACTATAGAAGTTTGGTCGGATGTTTGAGATACTTGACGTGTACGAGGCCGGACTTGTGTTTGAGTGTTGGAGTTGTAAGTCGGTTTATGGAGGAGCCGAGCTATTCTCATTGGAAGGCGGCTAAGAGGATTTTGAGGTATATTCAAGGGACGATCACACAAGGACTTTTGTATAAGAGGTCGGAAGATTACCGATTAAAGGGGTACTCGGACAGTGATTGGTGTGGAGATGTAGATGATAGAAAGAGCACGGCTGGCTATGTATTTTTCATGGGAAGCACAGCGTTTGCCTGGATGTCAAAGAAGGAACCGATTGTGACGTTATCAACATGTGAAGCCGAGTACGTTGCGGCATCATGGTGTGTGTGCCATGCAGTGTGATTGAGGAATTTGTTGGAGAAGCTGGAGCAAGTTCAAGTCGGCACGACCGAGATCCGAGTAGATAACAAGTCGGCTATAGAGTTAGCGAAGAACCCGGTCAATCACGAGAGAAGCAAGCATATTGATGTGAGGTTTCATTTCATCCGAGAACAGGTGAAAGAGAAGAAGGTGGAGTTGAGTTATGTGACGAGCCGAGAACAAGTCGGAGATATATTCACAAAGCCACTGCCGACATTGCTGCTGGAGAATTGCAAGAAGATGATGGGGATGAAAGATGGAAGAGATATTTAAAGTTTATGGGGGGATTTTGTTAGGATAAACGTTTAAATAGAGATAGTTACGTAGTTTGAATTTTAAATATGAGAAAGATATATGAGAAGATATGGGTAGAAAAAGATATGAGGAAAGATAAGATATGAATAAAGATAATATAGAAAGATATTATAGAAGATATTGTTTAGATTTGAATTTGAATTGTTTTAGGGTTTTGGTGCTTATAAATAGCACATTATGTAAAGAGCTCTGTGTGGCTTTGGCAGACTATTATCAATAATATTAGAGAGTTTCCGCCCCAGTAAATTTGTGTGTGTTTGTGTTTGTGTGAGTGCACCAGTGTGTGTGTGAGAGAGTGGGCCTGTGAGATATCAGTATAATCAAATCACTGATATCACAGGAAAACCCAAACAGTGAGTGAATATTATAGATGCAGCAGTAGGGGGGAGGATATTCTTCATTCCCTCAAGAGTTTGTGGTTGAGTAAATTTTCTAGGTTCAACAGAAAATTTCCCAAGCTTTAAGATCCTTAAAGCTTAGTTCTTAAAGACTTAAGATAAATGCATTAGTTGCTATTTTTATCTGTTGTGTTATCCTTTAGTTTTATGGGACTTGAATATAGAAAATCTAATTGTATGTGTTGTGTCCTTCTTTAGTGTAATTGTTTGTTGTATGTGGAGTTTATGCAACATGGTGCACAGATTTAAGGGAGCATTTTGAGCTTGGTTTGCTTGTGTACACTGTTTATTTTATTTTCTTGAGTTCAAAATTACAAATTTTATGTGAATTTGCCTATTTGAGCTCTACTGGACTGGTGTTGATTTCAACTTGGTTTCCTTCTTCGCACATGCTTTTTAGGGAGAGTATGGAATTAAATCTTATTCAAAGAACTCTATAGCGTTTAATCCATATTATAACAAAAGGATACCTATAACATTTTGTGATTGTTAAAGCTACAATGGATAATGAAATGCTAATTTATTTTATAAACGTGTCATCTCGATTGAGGTTGATGATATCACCACTGTTCAATTTAGTGTGTTTTGATTTTATTTTGAAATATTTGTTAGGCTTGAACTTGTGCATTTTTTTAGTTACCAGTGTAGATGTTATATAATCCTTGGGTATTTATTTTTTGTTGATCACAGGTTCTGTATATTGCTGTAGTCATGCTATTCCGGGGTGAGAGTGGATATGAATACAGGTTATCAATTTTCTATATAGAGATTTTCATCAAGGACAAAATACTAGTTTATGATGAATTCTTTTTAAATATGTTTGAATGCTTCTTACTTAGCAGTAGAATAAAGGCAAGATTTAATGTGGTATATTATAAGGTTTATTCATGTGTGTTTCAATTTCTAGTTATTTGATATAGTTATATAAAAAATTGAAAAATTTAGGCAAAAGGGTTTTTAAAGACGGTTTTGCATTTCAAATATTACACATTTACGTAAAATAACTGTATGTCTAATATAAAAAAAAAATAACACCATATTCTAAGACGGTTCATAGATTAGAACTGTCTTAGATTTAAGCAAAAGAAAAAAAGAAAAACGTACATTCTAAGACAGTTCTGGACTAACAACAGTCTTAGAAAGTGACTTTCTAATACGGTTGTTAGCTAACAATCGTCTTAGATTGATGAAAAAAATTCAAAGACGCATTCTAAGACGATTCCAGACTAACAATCGTCTTAGAAAATGACTTTCTAAGACGGTTATTAACTAAAAACCGTCTTAGAAAGTTACTTTCAAAGACGGTTGTTAGTTAACAACCGTCTTAGATTGACGTAAAAAAAAATTACAAGGACGCATTCTAAGGTGGTTCCAGACTAACAACCGTCTTAGAAAGTGACTTTTTAATACGGTTCTTAGCTAACAACCGTCTTAGATTGACACAAAATAATAATAAAAAATTCAAAGACGAATTCTAAGACGGTTACGAACTAACAACCGTCTTAGAAAGTGACTTTCTAAGATGATTCAATAACCGACATTGAAAGTCCTTGTTTTCAACGACACCTAAAACAAAGACGGTTGTAAAACCAATGTCACATGAGGTAAAGAACCGACGTAGAAAGTGCCTTTTGTAGTAGTGTATTTTTTATCTAAATAATTCTTGATTAAAAAATTTAAAAAGCGTAAACTTCAGAAAACAAAAGCTTAGTTCAATTTGATGAAAATTGTCAGCAGGTTCGAATCTATTTATTTTTCTTGAAAATACGGTGAATGTAAGTTTCTTTATAATGGTTAAGTCCAAAAGACTTCTTTTTATCTTAGATGGGAAGCAAATCTCTTCCCCCTAAATTTATTTCAGGGAAATTTTGATATATATAAGACATGTATCTGTTCCAGTAAAAAAAAAGGACACGTATATGTTTGTGTATTTCATGCAACACAACGTTCCTATTAAATAGTAATGTTGACAATTTTCAGTAGTCAAAAAAATAAAAATAAAAATAATTAAACCAAATAATAACAATGTTAAAATTTACAATAGCTAAGAGATTGAAGTTTGGAGTTAAAGAAGTTTGAGAAAGCAACACTAAAGCATGCACTTAGGTTTTATATTATATTATATTATATTATATTATATATATATATATATATATATATATATTATAAATAAAAAAGAGTAAATATTTTATTGAATAATAATATTCGATTACAAATCATCATATACCGTACTTTTATAAATTTTTATAATAATTATTTTAAAAATTATATCTACTATAATCATAATATTTAGTTGGTTTACAATGCATAAAAATTAATTAAACTTTAAAAACAATATTTTGATTGTGTTGCATATGTTATTGTCTTACTCATTCTCAATTTACTTAATGATCAAGGTTCAAGATCCTAGTGAATCCATGTAAGAATTTCATGACACTAGCCATAACATAATAATAGTGAAGACATCTCTATAGTAGTGAAACAGGAAACGAGGGTAACCTACAACGACAAAGCGTGCCAGCCATTTTGGGACCAGGGAATCCCATCAAACTCAATATTTTACATGGAATGCTATCAACAAGAGAAGATTTTGGCATCAAATAATGAAATTTTTCAACAAAGGTGTACTCAGGTCTGGTTCTTTTTTTCTTGCATTGAAAAATTCTCTAGTTGAACAGAAACTCTTCCTTTTGTCTCAATAAGGGTGGTGGTGACCATCATTTTATAATGACAACCCCTTCATGCTTTCGTAGCTTTCAACTAAAGTGCTTTCCATCCAATCATTTGTCACCCTTATCATAGGACACCTTGTTTTTATTTAAATGTCTGAATGAACTGGCGGCATCTTTGCTTGAACCTTAAATAAGCTCCTTTTTTAAGTGCCCTCCTTTATATGTTGTCACTCTTGTTAAGTCTCAAGGGATAAAGATAATTTCTTGATTTGGCAAAGGTGAAGGTTACAAAAAATGGGAAGACAGCCTTGTTGTGATAAGGTTGGTTTGAAGAGAGGTCCATGGACTATTGAGGAAGATCACAAGCTTGTGAATTTCATCATCAATAATGGTATCCACTGCTGGAGAACAGTTCCCAAGCTAGCAGGTATTTATTTTGTGAAAATTTTGTTCACATTTTGACTTTGCATGAAAGTTGTGTATTTATTTGAATTGTTTTTTTTTTTGTGGCATGCTGTTGAAGGCTTGCTAAGATGTGGAAAGAGCTGCAGATTGAGATGGATTAATTATCTGAGGCCAGACCTCAAGAGAGGTGGATTCACTGAAATGGAAGAGGATCAAATTATACAACTGCATTCGTGTCTTGGTAATAGGTATATATATTACATGTTTCTAAATTGTCTTTGCAAAAAAATATGGTATGGTGTTTGGAGAGTGTGTATGCGAAAAAGCCTTTGAAATCAAGGTTTTAAATTATGATCGTGGTGCCTATCAAAAAAATTATGGTCGTGGTTTCATCACGATCCTTGACACTGCAAGAAATTGCATACACATATGTGATCGCAATTACAGCTGCAATGCTTTTCCAGAGAGTTTCCAAAAACCTTGATGGGCCGAAATCAACCTTTTAAATCAAGGTTTTAAATTGTGGTCCTGATCTCGTCACAATTCTTGACATTGTAGGAAATTACAGGCATGTGCAACTGAAATTGCAGTTGCAAAGAGTCCAAAAATCTTGATGTTGCCAAAATCACGGACATTTTTTAGAACTTTGTTTGAAATGATCCTAGGGGTATTGCAGTTTTAAAAGAATATCAATGGATACTAATTTCTTCTGACACAATGAAGCACATTTTCAGGTGGTCTAAGATTGCTTCACATTTTCCAGGGAGGACAGACAATGAAATCAAGAACCATTGGAACACAAAAATCAAGAAGAGGCTGAAGCTCTTTGGTTTGGACCCTCTGACGCTGAAGCCAACTGAGCAAAACGAAAAGTCTGGTGATGACATAAAAAATATAGAATTACAACCAAACACTTCAAAAGGGTCTGAACAAGGTGTGGAGAACAAATCCTTGGACATGGATGGCACGGGAGAAATGGCAAAAACAGAAGGGAAAATGGAAGAAAACGAGGTGACATGGGATGATACCACTGGATTTTTCAACAATTATGAAGTGCTGTGCTCACAGTTGGACTTGGGATCACGGATGAGCCAAGAAACCAAAACTAGTTCTTATTGTAGTTCTTCTTCTTTCTCACTTGATGATTCTAGCAACCATTCTGTAGGTGAATCCTCTAACCTTCAGGAAAATTCCGTAAAGCAATGGGTTGATGATTTTGATTCCATTCTGTCTTGGGATAACTTCAATTTTCTTGAGAAAGATTTTCTCTTGGATAATAGGCAATAAGCATAACCACCTCTTGAAACTGCCACATTTTTACAATCTCTCAATCAAGAAAATGTTACAAAACATCTTGTGAAGAAGAATGTCACTGCTTTTCTCAATGTGATTACATATTGTTGAATGTGAATTGGATATGTTTTTGCTTGTTCCATATTATATGAATTTAACCAAGTTGAATGACATTGTCTAATTCATCTCATTTAGTGAAATAAGATTTATGCTGTTGTTGTGTGTTCCTTAGCCACAGCTTGAATTGAACTCCTCCACAACACCCCATGACCTGTACCACATGTGGGGCTGAAGAATGCAAAGTTGATAAGATCACCATTTTTTCTTGTCTCCTCTGTAACTGACGGTTTTATTAAAGTTGTCGCACACATCATCATGAAATGTCCAAGGTTTACCTTGCTTGGTCGCTTTCTGCTGCTTGTTATGATCAATCATTTTTCTAATTGTTCCTTCCTTAGTTCTTTTTGAATGGAGATAGTAGCTATCTTTATGCTTTAAAATTTCCTTAATTATTAAAAATAAAAATTTGTTGGGATAGGTTGATGACCACTACTACTTTAAAAAATTTCTCCCTTATCTTTTTTTTTTTTTCATTTTTGATTCTTTATCTTTTAGAAAATTCATTTTGGTCATTTATCTTTCTAAATTGGTTCAAATTGATCCTTCTGAAGTTAACGCCATTAATGATGATCAAATACCTGTAATTAAAAGTCACCACAAAACAAAAAAATAAGAAGCCCTCAGAACACTCATGATAAATTAGTTTCATCCTTCACCAGCCTAATCCTCCTTTTGGATTGAAAATCCCACAATTGCACATCCAAATCTTATCAAATTCGAGTTTTGCTGCGAAGATTTGAAGTTCTTGCAATTTTTCTGGCAATGGATAATGGAGCGAGATTTGGTGACGTTTTTCCAATCTAGGGTTTCCCCAATGCATCCCTTTTCAAGGTTGAGGATATGGAGGTTGGTCAAGTTGTTGGCAGCGCGACAGTGAGTGGCTTACTCAATGGAATATACGTCATCTTTAATTTCTAATAATTAACATTTAAATATGAAGATTTCTATCCTGGTCATCATTGCCATAAAATTAAAAATTATATTTTATTCTAAATAATTAAAGGAATTTTCTAACATATACACTCTTGTTTTATAGTGTGTGTATTAGTAAACTATAATTAGATATTGTCTTCAAATACACCAATAATGTAGAGCTTAACAGGAATATAATAGGTCTTCCAAACTATAGATTCTCATAAAAAATGAAGTAACTTATAGATATTGTCTTCAAGCACTATGGATATGTTTGCTAATCTTGGTTAAAAAAAATCATGTAACTTGTTAACACACTCATACTAAAAAAATAGGAGTGTGTATGTTAGTAAATGCTAGTGAAATTTGTTAACATACACACAATTTTTAATATAAGTGTTTTAGCAACCTATAACTAGAGATAGTCTTAAAATATATCAATGATGTAATTTGCTAACGCAGTCATGCTAAAAACCAGTAGTGCATATATTTGCAAATCCCATAATTAAAATTATTTCATATTTATTGACAGGTTAAATTACATTAACAATTTATCAAAATTAATTTTCCCTCTTGTCCTAACTGTAAGTTCAATTAACTAATTCTAAAAAATTATGAAATTTGATTAATTTAGTTAAGAGTATTAAACTTGTCTTAAATTGATATTTTTAGTGTTCTTATGCCATTAGTTAAGGAACTAAAAGAAAAAAATATTTATTATGTAAATCATAGGAGAGCCTAAAAAAGATTATAGACCGCATAATTTTTCGCTTCCCAATAAAAGTATTTCTACTATAAATTCCTTAACCAATGACTTTAGGATACTGGTTAGCATTTGTCAATTCAAAATTATCTCTATAAATAAAATTATGCTTAAATACATTTTATGTCTATGCAATTTAGCATTTTTTCCTTTGTCTCAACAATATTTTTTGAGATTTAGTACTTACAAAATATATTTTTTATTTTTTGTCCTAAAAGCATTTTAAATAGCACTTTGAACAGTAAAAAAATTGAGAAGTGAAAAAAAATGTTATTTAATGGACGAAAAACCAAAAAAAAAATTACAATGACTAAAACAAACAAAAATTACAAGAATGAAAATGAATAAAAAAACATAAAATTATAAAGACAAAAAATGTATTTAAACTACAAAGCTATTAATGAAGAGCATTTTTGTAAGAAATAATAAATGCATGAAACACTATAAATTTAACCTTATAAAAATACTAAAGTACACTTTTAATTTTAACATTGTAATAAGGACAGGATGAAATATTAAATTATTGGGAATGGTCGTGGTCGTGCTAAGCACGTAAAATTATTAATGTGGAAGAAACCTCGGAACTCTTCCATTACACGTGTAACAATCTGTGTTAGTAGTTAACAAGGAACATGAGATCCACTATGAAATGATGATTCATTTGGCGTGTATATGGATTGGATTTGAGCCAATGGTCAATTGTTTCTTTTAATATTTTATGAAATACATGTGCCAAACATCCTTATTTCAAACTTATGAAATTGAGTATTTATTATTGAAGGAGTGTTCCATCAAAAAAAAAAAATATATTGAAGAAGTGTTGCTAAAAATTGTTAACGTCACATAATTTTTGTTAGATTAAAGTATCTCAAACTTATGAAATTGAGTATTTATTTGTATTTTTTTTATATGGAAAAGTTGAAAACAGACACTAAAAAATTGAGTTAGAGTCCCATAATATATTTTTTTCATCTTAAATATTATTATTAAATTTAGTTAATATAAATTATAATTATAATTCTTGATGCACCATATCAATTTTTTAAATAAAGAGTTTTAAGATTTTTTTGTTCACCACAATATTCAGTGAATATCCATTGATATTTGATAATAAATCTATGCTATAGAACCTAGTTCGCCAAATTTAATGGTTTTCTTTTCTCTAATTGCATTTTTCAATCCAATATACTTAAATATGAGACTTTGCTTAAAGACAATAACTGAATTCAATTTTACTCAAATAAACAAAATTTTGATATTATTATAATAACAATTGGTTCCTATTTTAATTTGATTTTGACACACTATATCAACTTAATGTCTTAATTCAAATAACTTGTTTCATTTTTCTTAATTTGAAAAATCTCATCTCTTATTCTAATATAATAAAATATAATATTCATTATTTTAAATAATAATAATTTCTCATATATTTTTATTTTTAAATTTATTTATACGATGAATGAAAAGTTGCTAATAATATCTATTAATCTAACCATTTTACTAAAAATAAAATAATCAATTATATTTTATCTTCTAGTTTTTTTTCTTCAAATAATACTCATTTTTCTATCATGAAACTCTGATTTTTATAAAGTTTTTTTTTCAAACAACTTGGATAAAAAAAAAAATCAGAGTTACATCTAAGTTGAAACAATTAAATTGGGCTGGGTTTATAAGGAAAATGAGTTCAAGTGCTTCCTACACCAGCCAAAGTTATACTTCCTACACCAGCCAATTTTCTTATACACCCGGCATAAATAGTGTTATATCAATTTTGCACAGTTCCTAATCCGTAAAAGTTCATACGGATTGCACACTAATCCGTAAGAACAAATCCGTAAGGTTCTTATGTGAAATAATGGCACCAATAGGAGTCGAACCTACGACCTTCTAATTACAAGCACAATGCTTTAACCAACAGAGTTACTAGACCATTTATGTTAAAAGTTAATTAATGTCGCTATATATAACATTAAATTTTTTAATGCATATTTAATACACATATCAATTTACATAATAAGTTTTATAACAATTATTTTTATCTAATAATATATTTTTTTACATATATAAATTTCTGAAGGATATGAACCTAATATCTTTTATTGAAAATTATAATTTTTTATTAAATCATGATTTTTATTTTAAATTTATTATTATAATATGCATTTAATTGTTATAAAATTTATTATGTAAATTTATATGTGTACTACATATGCATTAAAAAAACATTTTAATGTTATATATAGTGACATTAATTAGTTTTTAACATAAATTGTCTAGTAGCTTAGTTGGTTAGAGCATTGTGCTTGTAATCGAAAGGTTGTAGGTTCAACACTTCTTGGTGCCATTATTTTGAAAATCATTTTGAATTTTTTTAACCCATATGGATTACGAATCTACAAGGTTCTTATGAATTGGTAAAATCTTACGGATTCGTAATCCGTAAGCACCTTATGGAACCTTACGGATTTGTACGAATTTACGCTGGGTATATAAGAAAATTGGCTGGTGTAGAAAGCATAATTCTCAAGCCGATTGGAATACAAAATATAAAATATCAATAACATTACTTTAAAAAATTTATAAAAAAAATGTCATTGCTAAATCTCAACACTACGATCATTGTGTTGTGTCTCTACCGATCTCTAATTGACAGACACATTTAAATTTTTTTAATTAAGAAAAAAAACAATTAAAATAGCTATTGTACCATCCAAATATGGTAAAATTACATGTGACCATCACTACAAGTTCATTATACACTTAGACACCTCCACGTTAGTGCTTTTACATTAATAGTGCTTAATCACTCTCCAAGTGTCAACCTGGACACACGTGTCCGCCCTCATCATCAGCCCTGCTATAGGAGCGCGGACGTCGACCTTCTACAGGAGGACGGCCGCCTACTGTGCATATCTCCTTATTAACAACATATCAACTATGTTTGGTTATTCAAATTGGTGTAACCACCTTATCTTATCATATCTTCACAAGTTATCTACAAGCTGTTACTTATCTACAAGTAATAGTATATCAATAAGGTACATATTATCTTCTATTTAAATTAGATAAATGTCTGCTATTATCTCTTATTATCTTATCAACAGATTACTAACAAACAAAGGCCCAAAGCCCATACTCCACGCTATAAATACAGGTTCTTTCTAAACCTTTACTCATCTCACAATCACGCATCATACACTCCAGAATGAATCTAGAATCACTCTATACTTACACTCACATTCTTCTCATATAATACTCAGTTATTCTCTTATAATTGATGTACTTACTTGAGCATCAGAGTGTCTTTCCTTTGTTTTGCAGGTCCCTCCTCTAAACAAGGTTGACTCCCCATCTGACGTGTAGAATTTGGGATCCACATTGGCCACGCCTACCTCACGCGTGAAATTTTTAGATTTTGGTAAAAACATTTGGCACTCACCTTGGGGCCGCGGTAAAACATACCTTGCGACCTCGCACTCAAATGACTCATCGGCACGCATTCATGGTCAGTACACGCTCCAGTGTTAGACGCGACACCCCTGTCGATGCGTCTAACCCCCCCGCAGACTACCATGACAAACGCCAACACCATTCAGCAACTCCAGAACCGCATGGCAGAGATGGAACAAAAATACCAAGAAGAAATCCAAAGGCTGAAAGCTGACCGCGATCAGCAGGAAGCTAGAACGAGACATCCTGAGGGAGAATAACACTCCCCCATCACCAAAGAAGAACAGACGCAAGGTGAATCGCATTCTCAACAACATGTCAACCCTCCGCTCGATCGTAGTTCAACATAGGGCTACTGAATGGAGAGGCATAACACACGGTGCAATCCTCTCGTCAACCGCATTAGGGAAGTCGATATCCCGTTCGGCTGGAAACCTCTGCACTTAGAGAGGTATGATAGCACCATTGACCCAAATGAACACCTCGATGCCTTCCTCTCACAGGCAAATCTTTACACAAACAACGACGCCATATTATGCCGAGTGTTCCCTACGTCTTTGAAGGAAGCAGCTTTAGCATGGTATGGTGGCCTCCCTGAACGGTCCATCGACAGTTTCAACACCCTTGTCGAAAAATTCAACACACAATATGCAACCAACCGAACCCATAGGCTGACCTCCATTGCATTAGCGACACTACGCCAAGCAGATGATGAACCTCTTCACAGGTTCATGGAACGATTTGGATAACTTACTGTTCAAATCAGAAACCTCAATCCCGAGGTAGCACTGCATTCCATGATACTAGCCCTTTGGCCTGACAAGTGCATAGACGGTCTATGCAAGAAACCTCTTTCTAGCATGGATGAAATATGTGAATAAGCCAAAGGTTACATACAGATGGAAAAAAATGTCAAAGTTCTGAGACGAAGTCTAATAGGTTGGACAGAAGCGAGAGAAACATGAAGTATCCATCAGAGTCGACCCCCAGAGGGTCGACAAGAAGCGAAGGTTGCACAAGCCGCGTCTCCTTCTGAAAGGACCCTAGTTTGAGAGATATACTCCCCTGGGATATGTCGACCTAATGACCACTTTCGGTCAAGGTTCACTTTCGAGGAGCTTCACAGTCAGGTATAATATTGTGGACGCTAACACATCATACCTCGTCCTGATTGGTAGAAAAACTCTGAACGAGTTGGGGCTATTGTCTCTACGCCTCATTTAAAGATGAAAATTTCCACCATAACGGGGGAAATTGTCACCATGAAAGCAGACCAGAAGTAGGCTAGATAGTGCTATGTCGAAAGCCTAAAAGTGGTACCATATCCTCCTGACAGGAGGTCAGACAGACATCGTACCACTTCGAGGGGCACCACCCAGGTCATGAACGTAGACAAAGAGTCTACTCCTTATACATTGATGGTCTACACAGTTCACCATGACAATACCTTCGACATGGATCCGCGCGATGACAATATCGACAAAGGACCAAAATCGATTGAAGAACTAGTCAAGCTGCAACTCGAGCCCAAACCCGGACAGTGCACGCAGCTTAGCAAATAGCTTACTAGCCATTAGTACAGAGATATAGTGGACGTACTCCACGAGAACGCATCTCTATTCGCTTGGCAACCATCTGATATGCCAGGTCACGACCCTAACATCCTATGCCACAAGTTGGCAATATGTCCACAGGCCAAGCTAATTGCACAGAAGAAGCGAAATATGGGAGAAGAAAGGTGAAAGGCAATGAAAGAAGAAGTAGACAAGCTGCTTAAAGCCAACTTTATCAGAGAAGTCAAGTACTCTACCTAGCTCGCCAACGTTGTCATGGTCAAAAAAGCCAGTGGCAAGTGGCGCATGTCAACAGATTTCACAGATCCTCTTCTTCAGTTGGGGGGAACAGGGGGCGGCACAACATCGCCACCCACATTGCGCACCAGTGGCCTCCACTGGATGTTGCCCATAATACCTGCAAAAAAATAAAAAAAAGTGCAAGTGTCAGAGTTCACACACCAGAAAACAAAGAATTTATAAGGAAGGAAAATTATTGTTTAGTGCGGCAGAAGGGTCATCAATTGAAGGCAGCGACAAAATGGAGTGCACGTTCAAAGATGCCAGCAACGGTTCCAAAGTTGCCTTGTCATACCTCTTCACAAGGGTCAGCATGTCCTCATCAAAGGACCTGAACCTGGTAGGGTCAGCCTTCCAGTAAAAGGGAAAGCGAGCTTCCCCATCCCTGTTGTGCGTCAGTGGCAACCCATCAACCACAACACCACTTTCGCTGACCTCAAAAAATCGGTCCTTGAAGCGGCAAAAGACGTTGGTGTCAACCTCGAACAGCTTTTTTGAGACACTGTGCAAGGAGACCCAAGCGACCATCCCAGACAACTTGGTTTGAAAAAAGAAGCAGAAAAGAGGAACAGTAGTACAAATGTGCAAATGAGAACACAAAATCTCAAAGGCCCAAACCACTGCCCAACTGTTAGGGTGAAGTTGGGAGGGGACCACATTCAAGTACTCCAGTAGAGCACATTGAAAGGGAGAGAAGGGGAGAACAAGACCCAATACCTCGAAGAGGCATCAGAACATGAAGAAGAAGGACAGAGCACCCAGCGCTGCCCTTGAGCAGGGAAAGTCATCTTCTCGACAGGGCTCGACGACGACCTTGTAGGCGTCCAAAGGAGCCGTCATTTGCAACATTGAGCAAAGAACATTTACAGCAATGGAAGTCATGGAGGAACGGTACTTAAACATGTCCTCCCTTACCCACTCACAGCCATGTCTATCGAGCCACTAGAGTCATTGCTGCCCATGCCTAAGTCAGAATCAGAAATGGGTGAGACAAACATTTTTTCCAAAAGAAAATGTGGAATACCTTAAGGGAAGGAGAAAGTTCAAGCAAGAAGAAGAGTGAACAAGAAGACTCAGAGAAAGCAATGACACAAGAATAATGGTGAAAATCGTAGAAATCTCATATATTTAAAGGCATAGTGAACGTCGACAGTTACTGGCGGGATTTTGAAACATTCCCTAGAAATTCACGCCATGATTGACCACATTTACCCACTACCGCACCATCTCGAGTATGTATCCACTCCCTGAGTGACATGTGTGCACGGGTAATGGTGTGTGGGCGGCACATGACTCCTAGCATTTATGAAGACATAACACATGTTTTCAATAATCAAATCAAACAGTCATATTTTGGCAAAAATCATCAGCCTTGACGCATCACTTACCTACCATGCTCATACTTATCATCATCCTCGACGCTTCGCTTACCTGCCAAGTTCAGAATTATCCATTAAGCAAAATAATCCACCTTGGACAACTCAACATTCACAACCTGAACCACCTTGTCCAGGTTCAAGTATCAATACAATATGGCCAACCCAGTCCAGGTTCACGATACTATTTAATCAAGCCATTGACCTCGACACGCGACATCACTTGTCCACTCTCGGGGGCTAATAGTACTCATCATATTACTACCATGACACCGGACATTCTCCATCGACACTCTTTCACTCTCTTTCGCCTATAAATTGGCTCAGAGGCTGGGGGCTTATGTACCATCCAAATATGGTAAAATTACACGTGGCCATCACTGCAAGGTCATTATACACGTGGACACCCTCCACGTCAGCACTATTACATTAATAGTGCTTAATCACTCTCCGAGTGTTAACTTGGACACACGTGTCAGCCTTCCTCGTCAGCCCTGCTACAAGAGCGCGGACGCCGACCTTTTACAGGAGCACGAAGCCTACTGTGCATATCTCCTTATTAACAACATATCAACTTTGCTTGGTTATTCAAGTTGGTATAACCACCTTATCTTATCATATCTTCGCAAGTTATCTACAAGTTGTTACTTATCTACAAGTAACAGTATATTAATAAGGTACACATTATCTTCTATTTAAATTAGATAACTGACTGCTATTATCTATTATTATCTTATCAACAGATGACTAACAAACAAAGGCCCAAAGCCCATACTCCACGCTATAAATACAGGTTCTTTCTAAACCTTTACTCATCTCACAATCACGCATCATACACTCCAGAATGAATCTAGAATCACTCTATACTTATACTCACACTCTTCTCATATAATACTCAGTTATTCTCTTATAATTGATGTACTTACTTGAGCATCAGAGTGTCTTTCCTTTGTTTTGCAGGTCCCTCCTCTAAACAAGGTTGACTCCCTATTCGACGTTCAGAATTTGGGATCCACATTGGTCACGCCTACCTCACACGTGGAATTTCCAGATTTTGATAAGAATAACTATCATCATCATGAGTATATACATAAATGAGTTTCTTTCTAGCAGATTCAATTAATCAGAATAAGGCCTTCTCTTACATTTAATTTTAAAACAGAAAAAAAAGCATCAAACATCTAATGCACTTATGCCTATGCCCCGAATAAATAATAATTCTTTAAAGGAATATTAATTGTGCATTAGCTAAGATGATTTTGGCAATAATTATCATGCTGATAATGGATATAAACTTAAGCTTGCAATCTATCTGGTATCTACATGTAAACTTTGCAGCATATTTCCAATCAGGTATCAACTAAGGAAATTTAAAAGGGGGAAAAAAACTTTGTTGCAATGGAGAACTAACAACTGCATCACTAATGAAAACAATGATGCAAGATTATCAGGTATAAAGATGATTCCAATTGTAGTAAATGTGGCAATGTGAAATTGTTGCATCCTTTGCCTATCCAGGTGTTAAAATTGGTTGATTTGCAGAAAATTCTTGCTCAGACAATCTTGAATCTACAATTTAAAATAAAATAAAAACTTCTATGAACAGACTTAGCCTTTGAGCAATTAGCCTTATGAATAAGCATGAAATTGTTGGTTTCCAATTTGACAAAGCAAACAAAAACATGACAGGTTCGATGAAAGTAACAAATGACTTGAGTTAGTATTAACATCAAACATTATCCTGAGCTTTGTTGAGATACAACTTTTTAAAGTAGAAAAATACATGAAAGACAAACAATACTACTTCCCAATGAATAAAACAAGTTGTTAATGATCTGATTTACTGACGAGAAAAAATGCTTACACACTGTCACTGTAAAGCACCTTTACACAGGCAACCAATAGTACTTTGACACGTCACTTTTATTGCTTTAATTAAATCAAATAAAAAATAATTGAAAAAAGGAAACAAATAACGTCTCTGTTATGCCGTTCACACCTTCTCCACTCACGCTGGTGTCTCCACTCGTCTCAACTCACGCCAGCGCCGCTGTTTTTGGAGTTCAACATATGCATGAAGAAGTTGCTACCTCTTTGGAGTTGCGCATCATCAACCAGTGGAGATCAAATAAGATTGCACCACCTTCATCGCATCCGTCCGTTCTTTATTTTGTCTCCTCTTGACATATGTTGTTGCACTTCCAATTCACACACCTTCCACTGCCTTCTAGTCTCACGCACCAGTTTTGCCTTCATTATAGGTTTGAACAATAATTTCACCGTTTTACTCTGTTACATTGCTTCCTTATTTTTATTTTTTGTCTGTTGTTTTATGTTCTCTTATGGGTTTGCTTGACAATTTGATTTAACCACTTACTCTGTTATGTTCACTTTAATTTAACCACTTTGAATGTCATTGTTGTCAAATTGATTCTTCTACATATTTCTATATGCATAGTTATTTATTTATCATGTTTTTGTTACATAGGAATGGAGATGACAAATGTTAATGAAGATTCCATTATGATTATTTTTGATAATATAAGTGAAAGTGATATTGATGTAGATCGTGCCGATACTGAATTACCATTAGAGCCCTTCATAGAGCCTTATGAAGGAATTGGAGTTTGCGTCAATTGAAGATACAATGAAATACTACACAAGGTACGCAAAGAAGATATGTTTTAGTTTTCATATGATTCGTAGTAGTAAATCAAGAACCAATTGTATGTTAATTGTTCAAAAGAAGGGTTTCAGCCAAAAAAAAACTGAAAAATAGCCTTGCAACACAGGAGAAATCAAGGGTGGGGTGCAAGGCAATGCTAAATATAAAGAAATGTCAGGATAGATGGATTATTTCTAGATTCTTGAGAGAGCATAAGCATGAACTTTTTTCCCCGAGGAGTTCTTTGTTTCTTCAAGTAAATAGGAAGAAAACTAAAGTGCACAAAAATTTGATTGATGTGCATATAAAGAAATGTCAGGATAGATGGATTATTTCTAGATTCTTGACAGAGCATAGGCATGAACTTTTTTCCCCAAAGAGTTCACAGTTTCTTCAAGTACATAGGAAGAAAACTAAAGTGCACAAAAATTTGATTGATGTACTTGATGATTCTAGTTTTTTGTTGGGTATGACTCATACTTTGCCTTCAGAAGATAAGCACGACGTAGCCCACATTGGGTGAACCAGGGTAAACACTGTATGTTATTTTCTTCTTCCCTTTTCTCTCTTTATGCTATCTCGATTGTTGTGTGATTGCTCGGTACCCAACAATTGGTATCAGAGCTAAGGTTCTGCGATTGGGGTTTTGCTATTTTAGTATTTTTTATTAACATTGAGAAACTTGCGAAATCAATCTGTGAGGGATGTCAATCGGCCAATCACGAATCGAGGTTGAAAAGTTTGTAGGAAAGGATTTCGAGTTATGGAAATTGAAGATGGAGGCCCTGCTTGTTGACAGGGACTTGTGGTATGTGATCAAAGATGCACCACCTGAGTTTGAAGGATCAAATGAGATGCAGACTTGGATAAAAAATGATTGAAAGGCGTGAAGCCTGATTTGGTTGTGCCTTGCTGACAACGTTCTGGTGAACGTGACCTCCGATAAGATCGCGAAGGATCTTTGGACGAAGCTGGGCAGTCACTATCAGAGCAAGTCACTCGTGAATAAGTTGTTCCTGCGAATGAGGTTGTACAATCTATGGATGTCTTAAGGTGATTTTTTTCCTCACATTTAAATGAATTTAACATTGCCTGCACACAACTCACATCTGTAGATATCAACTTGGATGATGAAGATAAAGCATGCACCTTGTTGTGTTCACTGCCAAACTCTTGGAAGCATATCATTATCTCTATTGGTACTGGTGTTAACACATTGTCCTTAGAGATCGTTGTTGCTACCCTGTTATCTGAAGAGATGAGAAAGGTAGGTTCTGAGGGTACTACTAATGAGGCTTTGTTTGCTAGAAGGAAGAATACTGATAAATCAAAATCAGATTTCAAAGGCAAATCTCGGGGAAGGTCAAAGTCTGTGATAAATCTGAAACAAGGTGCTGGAAGTGCAAGCAGGTTGGGCATATAAGAAAGAATTGCAGAAATAAAAGTGTGGGCCCTGAGAATCGGGATGAGTCATCATCTTCTGGTACAAAGAAGGATGATGATGATAGCATGGGAGATTTGTATGTAGTATCAAATCCTTATAGCAACTACAACAAGTGAATAATTGATACTGGAGCATCGTTCCATATGACACCTCACAAGGAGTGGTTCTACACTTATGAAACATGTTTTGGTGGTACAGTGAGAATGGGAGATGACACGTCCCTCGAAATTGTTGGATGTGGGAAGGTAAGGCTGAAGATGAAAGATGGAACAGTCAAAAATCTGCCAAATGTAATGCATATTCCAGGTTTGACCAAAAATCTTATATCTGTTGGAAGTATGGCAGATGCAAGTATAAATTTTAGTAGTGATAAATATTTATGCAAACTGACTCGTGGAGCTATGGTAATTGACAGAGGAGAGCATCATGGCAAACTGTGGAAACTGCAGGGTCACACAGTGTTCAATGCTGATTGTAATGACCCAGATTACAAGTCATAAAGTTGGACGTTTCTTTTGTATGGTGATTAATTATATGCTTTATTGTATGTTTCATTTGATAATTGTTGTTTTGAGTGATCGTACCTTGGTAAGCGTGCTGGTGGTTGACAGCTATCATTGTTGACTTGCGGTTGTTGTGTTTGCACGAAAGGAAAACATGCTCTGTCAGCTGGGTACTTAAGCACAGGAGCGTGCAGTGGAAGCATGTTTCTCCTATTCTTCTCCTTTGCGCTTTCTCTTCTTTTCTCCCTAAGCTTACCCACACCCAGAAACCTTTCTCCCTCAGCCCTTCTGTGTCACCTTCCACTCGAAAACCATCGCAGCTACCACAGAATTCCGATGACGAGGAGGACCTCGTGGTCAGAACAGAAGCTTAGGACAATTGTCGCGAAGCTCGTGAATGAACTCCTGGTTAGGTAAGGAGAGTTTATTATGTTTGATAACAGCTTTAGGTAGCATGGTTGAGGACTAGGGAGTCCAACCATGGCGATGATTGCATGTCCCTGTGTGTGTTGTTTTCCAGAAAGTTATGCCTTTGAGTGTATGAGACGGGTTACGCCTTATGTTCGTTGGTTGATGTTTTGTGTTGATGTTTAATGATGTTTTGGTGTGGTGTTCTTGAAAGGGGAGTTGGGGTTGTAAGAACTCCCTGTGCATGTGTGTGAAGTTGGCATTTTGATGCTGAAAAACTCCCAAGACACATTGCAGAAGTGTTCATGGAGGTACCGGGATGGGTTGGCCATGCTGCACATAGGTGTCAACCCCTGGTGTTTGAGATGTCGGGTACCGGGATGGGTATGCCGAGTTGAGCGGGTTACATAGCATGCATGTATGCATGCAGGACGCAACTTAGTCCTTGTTGGTGGACGTCGCTGTACCGGGTTCCTTACCAGGGATGATACCTTAGATATGTTGAGCTCAAGTTTGCTTCGAGAGAGTGAGCTACTAGGTTCCCTAACTCGAATGAGATCGTACCTCCTCGGGAAAAGAGTCATCAGGTTCCCTAACTCGGATGAGCTCGTGCTTCCTTGGGAAGAGAGCCACTGGGTCCTCTACTCGGTTGGGCAATTCTCTTCAGAATTGTTAAGTTCAAGCCCTTTTCTTTCTAAGCTACCGGGTTTTCCTACTCAGAAGAGCCTGCACCTTTGTCTTCCCTTTACCGACCTTATCTGCCTTCGTCCGACTTTGTGTGGATTCTTATCTCGAGTTAATATAGCTAGGTGCCAACTCGGACACTTAATACTTCACACTAGCTCACTTGTTTGTGGTGTTGTGGATGATGTGTAAAAGACGTATGTGTCTACTGTGATAATAATTGAGATCGGCCTATGTGATGGCTTGAGATGATGTACGCATTAATCACATGGGTGGTGTCTGGCAGTATCCTAGCCAGGACGAGTTGTTCCCAGGCCGGGCCATACATTGATGGTGCCCATGGTGATTTGAATGCGAGTGGATATACCTAGATACCCACGGGGGTGTATGACAGTATCCTAGCCAAGACGAGTTGATCCCGGGCCGGTCCATACATTGATGGAGTCGTAGAGATATGCTATGTATAGACACATGAAATGACGAGACCGAGTGGTGAACCTTACGAGGACCACGGTCAGTGCATCGATGAGCCCATGTTAGGGCGGCCCTCGTTTGGGGTGGCATGTATGTACATGGGAGGGTATGGAGGTCCTAGCTAGGATGGGGTTGTTCCTGTGCCAGGCCATACGTTGATGGTGCCCATGAGAGACATACAACATTTGCATGACGAAAATAGGATTGATGATTGGCTGTAGGGTACCGGGGTACTGGGGGGCCACGTCTGTTGGGAACTCCTTCTAACACCCATTTGGCTGATCACCATGGGGGTGCTTCCTGTGCACGACAGAGTAACCCTGACAAGCTACTGCATCATCTGACCACAAGGATGACTTATTTTCGAGATGGTACCACATTGCATGCTGAGAGTTGAGTCAAGAGCATGCATCATGCTAGGCATTATAATTTGACTTGTGGAATGTTACTGGATGATTGTTCATGATTGGTTGCGTGTTGAAATACCTGAATTTTGTGGTGATATTGTAATGCTTGGACTGTCTTCCTTAACTGATGTTGTCTCTTGCTTGTTATTTTACATAATGAACTCACTTTTGCTTTGTTGTACCGGGTGGTTTGGTACATGTGATGCTCACGAACTGTGTTCGTGTGAGCAGTGGACAGCAGTAGGTGACCGGGAATATGACCGCCTTTTTGGTTGGAGCCACCGAGTTGCCGGGATGTCAATGTGATAAATCCCGGGCAGGGGTTATGTTTTGCTAATTACACCCCTAGTTTTGATAGTTACACCCCTAATGTTTAATTTCTTGTTTCCCTTGTAAAACACTTGTACATTTTAGACATGGACAATTGTGTTTACAACTAAATCATGTTCTATATATATATATATATATTTATGCAAATTAGGATATTTTACACGTGTCTTGTTTATGATTATGATCATTATGTGCTCGCAAAAAATGTAATACCATTTTCAAAATCAAATTAAAGAGATCTTCAGTTAAAACATGTTTAGGGAGTGATTAAGAGTTAGTGATACAGTAGCGACGAGGCGGGTCGTTACACTGATGGCTGTATATCAGAGCACACGAAGGAAGACACTGCAATGCTATGGAATAGGAGGCTAGGTCACATTGGTGGGAAAGGTCTGGAGACTTTAACATCAAAGAAGTTGGTAGAAGGGATTTCGAGCTGTTCTATGGGCTTCGGGTTTTGTGAGCACTGCTTATATGGCAAGCAAAATCGGGTGTCTTTTTAGTCCATTGGAGGAAAAGCTGAAGAGATTCTTGACTTGATACACAATGATTGTTTGGACCTACACCTGTAGCATCACACGGAAAATCTAGGTATTATGTTTCTTTTACTGATGATTATTCTAGATATGTGTGGTTATATTTCTTACATAGCAAGAATGAGGTGTTCAAAAAATTTCACGAGTTCAAAGCATTGGTAGAAAATAAATTTTACAGAAAAATCAAGGTACTGAGAATTGATTATGGTGGAGAGTTTTGTTCTGCAAAATTCTATCAGCTTTGTGTGGCTAGTGGTATTGCAAGGCAAAAGACAATGCCCTATTCACCTCAACAGAATGGGGTGGCAAAGAGGTTGAATCGGTCTCCCATCGAATAGGCACAAAGCATGCTAAGTGGTGCAGGCTTGGCAGTTTTGGGCAGAGGCAATTGCTACTGCTTGTTATTTGAAGAACAGGTCTCCTACATCGGCTTTGAAGAATAAAACTCCTTTTGAAGCACTATTTAAAAGAAGGTCAAACATCTCTCATGTCAAAGTATTTGGTTGTGAAGCATATGTACACGTACCCAAGGAGAAAAGAAGCAAGCTTGACAGTAAGTCTCAAAAGTGCTATTTTATTGGGTACAAGGATGGCGTCAAAGGGTACAAGTTGTGTAACCGAGAAACTAAAAGTGTAACTTACAACAGAGGTGTGTTCAACAAAGAAAAGCTGAATCAGATTTTTCCATAAGCTTTTGAAAAGCCACAGACGGTAGAGTTTGATGTTCATAGCTCACAGGTAAAAGAGGAAAATTCAGATTCTGAAGTTGTTGAATATGACGGGGTGGAAGATATAGCTTCTGATACCGAGGCTGAAGTTGAAGTACAGAGGTTGAGGAGATCCATAAGGGAGAGAAAACCACATGAGAGGTATACACCCGACAATTATAATTTTTGTGCCACTGACAATAATTATGCTTTGAGTATCACAGATGATGACCCGAGCACTGTAAAGCAAGCTAGGGATTTGGATGCTGCCAAACAATGGGAAGAAGCCATGAACGAATAGATGAACTCTTTGATCAAAAATCAAACTTGGAGTTTGGTGAAACTACCTACATATCAAAAGGAAATTGGTTGTAAGTGGTTGTTCAAGATGAAGACTGGTGCTAATGGGGAGATAGAACGTTACCAAGCTCGCTTGATTGCAAAAGGATATTCACAGATAGAAGGGTTGATTATGGTGAGGTATTTTCACCTGTTGCGAAGTTAAATTCCATAAGAATTGTTTTATCTGTGGCAACTGCGTATGACTTAGAGGTGGAGCAGTTGGATGTGAAGACGACATTCCTTCATGGTGATTTGGAGGAGGTTATTTACATGAAGTAGCCAGAGGGATTCATAGTAAGAGGTAAAGAGAACTTTGTGTGCAAGCTTAACAAGTCTCTATGTGGCCTGAAGCAATCCCCCAAGATGTGGTATCAGAAGTTTGACACTTATGTGTTGAAGCTTGTGTTTGACCGTTGTGATGCTAATCATTGTGTTTACGTGAAAAAGGTAGAAGATAGCTTTGTCATTCTAACCTTATATGTTGACGAGATGCTACTTGTTGGTAACAGTTTGAAGATGATCAGTGCTATAAAAGGTCTACTGGCAAATCAATTTGAAATGAAAGATTTAGGCCCCACAAGTAGGATCTTGGGCATGCAGATCAAAATGGAGCGTCATAGAGGAGGGTTATGGTTGAGTCAGAGGAAGTACATAGAAAATGTTCTGAAGAAATTCAATATGACTAATTGTAAACCAATGCAGACTCCCATGTCTAAAGGTTTGAAGTTATTCACTAATTAGTGTCCCAAGACTGAAGAAGAAAGATAAGTGATGGCATCAGTTCCTTATGCTAGTGCAGTTGGTAGTTTGATGTATGCTATGATTTGTACTCGTCCGAATATTGCCCAAGAAATAGGAGTATTAAGTAGTTTATGTCCAATCCAGGAAAAAAGCATTGGATGGCAGTGAAGTGTATATTCTGTTATCTTCATGGTACATCTGACCTTGGGTTATGCTATGAAGGAGTGAAAGACTCAAGGGGACAACCACCATTAAAGCTAGAGTGCCTTGTGGATGCTGATTCGGGAGGTGACATTGATAGTAGAAGGACTACTAGTGGATATGTTGTTTCTTCATTTGGTGGAGCTGTTAGTTGGATGAGCAAGAGGTAGAGCACTATTACGTTATCAACTATTGAGGCTGAGTACATGGCCTTGGCACATGTTGTCAAGGAAGTTATTTGGTTGCAAAGATTGTGTAGAGAGTTTGGCCTTACACAAGGAGATGTGATTGTTGGGTGTGATAATCAGAGTGCTATATTTCTGGCTAAAAACCTAGGATACCATGCGAGGACCAAGCACATAAGCATCCAATACCATTTCATCAAATAAAAGATTGAAGATTGAAAAATAGTATGAACACACACAGTAACCAAGAGGGGAGTGAATTGGTTTAAACTTGGCCTTTCAAAAAATCTTTAAAGAATTAAAGTAATAAGATCATATCACAATTAAACCAAGAATGTTTCAATCAATCAAACCACTCAGCTCAAGGAACCAATTACAAAAGTTTACACTTGTTGAGTAATAAAGATTTCACCAAAGAATCACAAATTAAGACAACTAGAAGAGATAAAGAGAAAGTATTCAACACCAAGAACTATACTGGTTCACTTCTCAACATGAGAAGTTACATCCAATTTCTTCTAACCAAAACTTGATTAGAGTTCCACTATTCACAAAATTTTGTTCTTACAAGCTTACAACAATCACCCTAGATTAAGATTAGAAATCTAATACCTTTTAGACCCCTAGAGATCAAGAAATAGAAAACTTTTCTCTACTCTTCCCTCTAGAGAACCCTACTTTAGACAAGCTTTAATAACCCTTTTGTAATATCAACAAACAAGTTGAAATTCTAAAACAAATTACACACAAAGTTTAATGGAGAGAGACAACCTGATGATCAAATGTATATGAATGCATATGATTACCAATCTTGATCTAGATTGAATGAAAACAAGTTTCAGACCAAACTCTCAAAGAACTTCTTTAGAACCTTGCCCAAGAAGAAATCTTTCAATGAAGCATGAAGATTAGAATTTTTGGGGCAAGAGCTTTGTGACTCAGTGTATCTCTTCTCACTTCGATTATAGAAAACTGTTGTGACTGAATGTAATCGATTATTTTCACTTGTGTAATCGATTAATATCATATTTAATCGATTAAAGTATTTTTGAGCTTTCTGGAAAAGATACATTAACAAAGTAATTGATTAATTTTTCATGTAATTGATTACTACAGGGATTCTTGTTTCAAAAATGTGCTTAGTAATCGATTACTGATAAATGGTAATCGATTAACACATTCAGGACTTGTTCTGTGTTTGCGCAGTGTAATCGATTACTTAAAACCTGTAATCGATTATTTTGTTCTACATGGCTCAAGTAATAGATTACCATATTGTGGTAATCGATTAAGGCAATGCGAAATTGGTTTTCCCAAAACTTAAACCATAAGCACTTGACTTTTTATGCAATCATGAAAACTTAAAGCTTTTTTACAAGACATGTGCTTTATGAAAACCATGAATGCAAGTCAATGAATGATGTTTATGCAATGCAATGGATCATACAATGAAACTCTTATACATCCAAAGTTTGCATATGTCTTCAATTGAATGGCATGTAAAAGCTAAAACTTATCCAAGACAAAGAGCCTCAACATCTTGATCCTCTTCAAGTTCCCCTTTTATCTAACAAAGACAAGGTAGTAATGCTGAAGAAGGTTGACACAAAGGAGAATGGTGCTGATTTTCTAACTAAGGCAGTGGTTTCAGAGAAGTTTGAATGGTGTACAACTGCATTGGGATTGAAGAAGCATGCAAAGCATTCGCCAAGTGGGAGAATGTTGAGTATAACTCATACTTTGCCTTCAGAAGATAAGCACAGGGGTTTCTAAGCCTATATATTTCCTTGTAATATGAGTGCATTGTAACGAGTGTGTGAGAAAAATATAGAGAATAGCTGGATGTAGCCCACATTGGGTGAACCAAGGAAAACATGTGTTATTTTCTTCTTCATTTTTCTCTCTTTCTGCTATCCCGATTGTTGTGTCATTGCTCGATATCCAACATTTTCCCCCTAGTAAAATAAAGTTTGTCTTGTGTACTCAAAGTGGTAGATTGATAATGTTGGATTTAGCTCACAAGATGTTGTTGACTACTTAGTAAAAAGAGACAAAGGCAATTAGAAAAAGGATATGCTCAATCAATGTTGACATATTTCAAGAGTTGTATTGAATTTATTTGATTTAACTAAAACAATAAAAGTGACATGGCAAAACAATATTGGTTGCCTAGGTAAAGGTAACCATTTATTTTATAGATGGCTTCTGTGATCATCTTTCTTGACACCTTAGATTGGGAATGGTATCTTGATGCAGATAGAAATTGTTATATCCTTACAATGCATCTAGTCATACGTATGTATGTATATTTTGGCATACACTTCCCAGTATCGGTTCTTAATGGCCTGTTCAACCCAAATGATCCATTTCTACAATTTGCTCCTGCCTACCCTTACCCAACAATAGAGCCCCTTAATTTGCCTAATGATGAAGAAAGCATAGGTGGAAAGTTCTGAATTAAGAAATGGGTAGTTGATAAGTGTTTGTCGTGTCGCTTCAAAACAGTTAAACTACGCTAATTCTGCAGCACAGGATTAACCTAGGTTGACTCAAAGACACTATCAATATGGTTCTATCTTCAATTCACTACTAACAGTAAAGGGAGATTTTTTGTCGAACAGTTTGCAGGCGCGAAGTAAAAATTGCAAAACACAAACTACGATTAAAGATCAATGCAGAAACTAACAGAATTGATAACAAGTAATGTAAAACAGATTAAAGAGCATCAATCCAATTCACCAAACCAAGCTATTCGGATCATCATCGTTCTCAGAAATTTATCCTATTGTGAAAGTTCATTCAATTTCATTAGAAGCAGTTCAATCGAATTAACCCCTAAATTAATTGAAACTACAACCCTAATTGAAATATCATCCAATTAATCTGTGATTTATATTCGAAATTAGGAAATGAATCCATAACCTAATCCGCTTTCAATCCTAAACGCATTCATAATCATGAAAACAGAATAGCAATTGAAGAAGAAAGTGAACATTCACACAGAATTCAAAATACTAAACCAAAACTCAAATTCTTCTCTTGCTTGGGTTGGATCCTTGGATTGATTGATTATTTAGCCTTCCATGATCATCATCAATGAAAGTCCCATGAAATAAGTGCACGAAAATGGAAGAACGGAAAACGAAAATGAAGAACAATGAAGAACAAGGAAGAACAGTTGAGAGAAAATAAGATAAAGGGTTTTGATTATAAAAACTTAAAAAGAGAAATGTAAAACTATTTTTGCAAAATGAAATGTAATGTAATAATTCCTCCTAATGTCACTAATATATAGTGACTAAGTTGAAGAAAAGAATGGGCCATGAACAACCCATCAATTCTAATTATTTATGTTATTTACACCAATAAAAGTCCAACTCGCAGCCCAAAATACAAGTGCAGTGGTTCTGACTTCAAAGCCTAAAATGACCCTCCAAATGGCAAAATTGACCTCGACTTATTTCTGGCAAACTTGTATATCTTTTCGTTATCTTTCCAAGGACTACAAGAACGCTCAATTCGGAGTTTCGTAGATCTCTGTAGGTCCTGTACAAGGCAAATACATTAAGTGAGCATAAAATCCGAAAATACGCAACAATTAGCAAGTAAGCCCACTAACTTGCCTAAGACAAAAACTGAATTAGAATAAAAAATAAAAGTCCAAGAGAAGTCAAATAAACTAAGAATGATAGAAAAATATTTAACTAAAGGCACTCCATCAGTAGTAGGTGTATGTAAATAAATAAAGATCATATCATGTGGCAAATGGGTTTTTGTAGTGTTTCTATGTTTTGATGTAAGATATTATGGTTATGTATAACGAACTGTGTGACTTGGATGATAAGTGAAGTAACAACGACTAGCTTATGTTTAATAATATAGTTTACAACCTATATATTTAGACGAATTTTTAAACATTTACTTTTATATGTGTCCTTCAAATAAACGGTAATAAAAATTTTCTAGAAAATAAATTAGGTCCTTACAGCTTTGGCTTCAGAACAGTTCATCCTTTTAGAGCCTAAAGGGAATGGACTGACTATGTTTTTCTGTGTACTTTGAGTGTGAATGTTTATGTGTGATTGTTTATGTTTGTTGAATTCTGACACTTTACTTTATATTGAGTCTGATCACCTCAGTATTTTTGTGAAAGTGAATAGGAATTCATGGCTACTAGAAGAACAAGAGGTAGAGCCGCAACAGAAGCTGGTGGCAACAATGAAGAAATAAATATTCTCCATGAAATGCTAGCAGCTATGCAAGAGCTAGCGGCTGCTGCAAATCAACAAGTGACTATAGCAAGTCAACAAGCTACTACAACTACTCAAATGATGGCGCAACTGAATCATAATAATAATAACTAATAATCATGATAATAACAATAATTCTAGTCAAAATAATAATAGGTGACAAATGACTGATTTAGAATATCATAAGTTTACGGAGTTTAGAAAGTCTAATCCACCAGTATTTAAGGGAACCTTTAATCTAGATATGGTTGAAGAATGGGTTAGAGAAATAGAAAAGATATTTACTGTATTAGATTGTTCTAACCAGCAGAAAGTAACTTATGCTACTTATATGTTACAATCTGATGCTGAGTATTGGTGGAACAGTCACAAGCAAATTTTGGCAGGTAATGGAGTAGAGGTCTCATGGGAGGTGTTTAAAACAACATTCTATGGGAAGTATTTTCCCATATCAACGAGAAATGCTAAGGAGCTCAAATTTTTTAGGCTTCAACAAGGTAATACTAGTGTGTCTGAATATATTGCTAAATTTGAAGAGTTAATTAAATTTTCCTCCACCTATTAGTATAACCCTGATGAGCACTAGAAGGGCATGAAATTTGAAGGGGGATTGAGGGAAGATATGTTGGAAGTAGTAGGAACCCTAGAAATTAAGGAGTTTGGTGTTCTGATAAATAAGTGTAGATTAATAGAAGAATATAAAAGGAGATCTGCCGAAAAGAGAGAGTCAAGTAATAATTTTAGGAAGAAACTAGGATCTTAGCCTTTTAAATTTAAGAATAAGTTTCAGCAGAGAAAATTTTAGACAGGGCAAGATTCAGGCAGGGAATGTGACAAATGTCACAAGATCCATGGAGATAGGCCATGCCCTATAGCTCAACCCATTTGTTCTCAATGTGGAAAGACAGGACACGTGGCACAGCATTGTCGTAGAAATGTTCAGTGTTATAGATGTGGAAAGATGGGGCACTATGCTAGCAACTACAGAAATGAAAACCCTAAAGCACTACATGTCCTCAACAGACTGGAAGGGTTTTTACCATGAATGCAGTAGAGGCATCTCAATCCGAAAATCTCATCGAGGGTAAGTGTAGAATTAAAGATACAATTTTAACTATATTATATGATTCAGGTGCTACTCACTCTTTCATTTCTTATGATACTGCTATGCAATTAGGATTGCCTTTATCTCAATTACCTTATGATCTTTTAGTTTCTACCCCTACAGGTAAACCTATTACTACTTAGTCAAATTTGTCTTAATTGTGCTTTTCAAATTGATCATAAATCTTTTTTTGCAAATTTGATTTGTCTTCCTTTGACTGGGTTTAGTGTAATTTTGGGTTATGGATTGACTTGCAGCTAACCATGTATTGTTGGACTATTCAAATAAAACCATTGTTTTTTACCTTCAGAAATTTCAAAAAACAGTCAAACTCAGTGTCTGTATTTGAACTTCATTGTTTCCTATTCCAGTAAAAATGAAATTCAAAGGTATGTTCTTTTATCAACTAATGTAATAGAGTTAACTGATGAACTCTCTAATATACCCGTGGTAAGAGAATATCCGGATGTATTTCTGAATTAGATACCAGGAATACCTCCCGAAAAGGAAATAGAATTTTTTATTGACCTAATTCCTGGATCTGGACCAATATCCATGGCACCTTATAGGATGTCCCCTCTAGAGTTGGAAGAATTGAAAAAGCAACTAGAGGAGTTGTTGGAGAAGAAATTTATTAGACCTAATGTTTCACCCTGGGAAGCTCCAGTTTTGTTAGTGAAAAACAAAGATGGGGGAATAAGGCTCTGTGTAGATTATAGACAACTTAATAAGATAACTATTAAAAAATAAGTATGTATCATTGGTAAAAGTAGCATGGGGATAAGGACGTTTGGAAGAACATACTTCGGAGTTAGAATCAGAAATGAGAAAGAAGTACCCAGAATTATTTACAAGTATTTACAAATTTTGAGGCAAAATTTTCTTTTTAGAGGGGGTGAAATGTAACATCCTCAACATTTTATTTTGAGCTAATAGTCATGTTCAAATTAATTATGGATATGTGATAATAATTTGATACAAGAAGAATAGGATAGAATTTAGTTCAACACAAGCTTTTCAAAATTGTCCACACTCAAAAAACAGTTTTTGCCACCCTATTAAAAAATTTATATCTCTCTCATTTCTTATTCAAATTAGGTGTATGATTTATGAAATTAAATATCTAGATGTCAACTATAACATATAAAAATTTCGGATAAATCTAGATTGTGTGTTGCTTGCAGTTACAAAAACACTAAGAGATGTCAGTGTGAAATTTTGAGCTCGCTGGCAGCTTTGGAGTTTAGTTTTAAAAATGCTATAACTGGAGTTTTAGAAATCCAAATAAGGCATGTAATACCTTGGTAGAAAGCTTAGGAAGTCTAGTTCAACATACTAAAATATGAGAATTTATGGACTAATAAATTGATACAAAATATACTAAGAATGAACCACATCTGGTTAAGTGTTTCTAGTTATTTGAAAAATCTGGATTAGGCAAAACGTGTAACTCCCAGAATTTTGGCACAAGGAATAAAAGCTTCAGCCAAAATTGGACCAATTAGAGGTTGCCCCATGCATGGTCCCTTTCCATGTGCACAAGAGTCATTAAATAAGGGAATCTTGCACCAAAACAATAAGCTAGAAGCAAAGATGTGAAGTGTAGGTTGCTGTAAAAAATTTGAAGACTAAAGGGAAAAGATAAAATATGGCTTTTTGTGCATGTGTAATTACATAAACCAAGTAAATACATCCCTTTTGCCCAGCCATGTTCCACGTAGCATTAGGCCAATTGCCCCAAGTCAATGATTAAGGGAATCTTGACCAAGAAAATCTAGTGCAAGATAAGGTTTAGAAGAATATCTTTCAAAGTAATGATGAATTAGTTAAGTTCTAACTAAACCCTAGTTATCAATAGCGGTCGTAGCGGCCGGGATCGTAGCGGAGGGGGCATGCACCGCTACAAGGGGTAGAGTAGCGGTGCGTTTTAAGGTTGCGGGTGTTGCAGCCGCGACGGAGGGGAAGCGGAGCACCCGCGATCGCGGTGACACGTCCGCGATTGGGAGTGCGAGCGGAAATGGCGAAAATGCCCTGACCTTTTAGTCAATATAGGGCTCTTCCTCTCGTGCGACCTTCGACCTGCGCCGACCATTCTCCCTGTTCTGACGGCTAGTTGCGCTTCCTTCTCCGGCGGCCAACGACTCTTCCTTCTCCGGCGGCCTTGTCTGGAGTCGTCTCTCTCTTCTCTGGCGGCTCTTTCTTCTCCTTCTCCGTCGAGGTCAACATTTTTCTTTTTCTGTTTTTGTTTCTTACTTTCTTTCTTCTCCTTCTCCGGCGGTGTCTCCTTCGTTTTCTTTAATTCTGTTTCTTTTTTTTTTTTTTCCTTTTTTCGTTTTCGTTTTCATTTTTGTTTCTTTTTTTTTGTCTTTTTATTCTCTCCAGTAGAATCATGAACTCTGGTTCCCTACCACCAATGTCTAGTGGTCAACAAGGAAACAATAATACAACTAATACCACGCCAACAGTGGGATCTTCAACTGCAATGTTTAAGCCTACAAGTGATAGGATTGACATCTTTTGGAAGTGGAATAGCTTATTGAACAAGAATAGGAAGAGCGTGACATGTGATTTTTGCTTGAAAACCTCTACCGGGGGAATTACTAGAGCGAAAAAGCATCAACTCAGAATAAGAGGAGATGTGGGTGCTTGTAGGAAAATACTGGAAGATGTTAAATTGGAAATGAAGGCAGCCTGTGAGCAGAAAATTTCTGAAAATGAGTTATTGGAGGGGATGCAAGAATTAGAAAACGAAGAAGAAGACAAGGTGCAAGAGATTGCAAGGCTTCAAAGTGGAAAAAGACCTCTAACATCATCAACGGAAGTCACTTCAGCTGCTACCAAGAAGAGGAATACAAATGTTAAAGGTCCTCTTGATTTGCATTTTTACAAAAAACCTAAACAACCTCTCCAATTGGGAAAAAAAAAGCGGCAAACGAGCATAAATGATGCTTGTCAAAAGGAAGCAAGAGCAAGAACGGTTCAATATATTGCTCGTTTCTTTTATAGGAATGGAATTTCATTCAATGTTGCTAGATCAAAAAGTTTCAAAATGATGCTTAAGGCAATTGGAAACTATGGTCCTCATTTAAAGGCTCCAACGTTTCATGAATTGAGAGTTCCACTTCTTAAAAAGGAGATGGATTTCACAAAAGAATTGTTGAAGCATCATGAAGAGGAGAGGATGAAATATGGATGCTCAATTATGTCTGATGGTTGGACGGATAGAAAGAATAGGACCCTAATTAACTTCTTGGTAAATTGTTCATTGGGAACAATGTTTGTAAAGAGTGTTGATGCTAGTGAATATATGAAGACAGGGGGAAAAGTGCATGAGCTTTTGAATAATTTGTGGAGGAGATTGGAGAAAAGAATGTCATTCAAGTGGTGACAGACAACGGGAGTAACTACGTTATGGCGGGTAAGAATTATTATTAATCAAGTTTTGATTTATAATGGTAAGTTTGTAATTGTATTTGTAACTTTTAATTGTTACTAATTCAAGTCTATTGATTTTGGTCTTTTTAGGTAGAATTTTACAAGCCACTAGACCAAAATTATTTTGGACTCCATGCGCTGCCCATTGTCTTGATTTGATGCTTGAAGATATTGGAAAGATCTCTAAAGTTAAAAAGGCTATACAAAGAGGCATCAAGGTTGTTGGTTACATTTATAACCATACATTGGCTTTGAACATCATGAGAAAGTTCACAAGCAAGTCTGAGTTGGTGAGGCACGGAGTTACAAGATTTGCTACAACCTTCCTCACTTTGCAAAGATTGCATAAGCAAAAAAAAATCTTAGAAGGATGTTCACTTCGGATGAATGGTTGAAGTCCAAGGCAGCTAAAGATCCGAAGGGGAAGAAAGCAACAGCTGTTATGCTTATGCCATCATTTTGGAATGATGTAATTTACACTTTCAAGGCTATGGGGCCTATTATGCATGTCTTGAGGTTGGTGGATAACGAAAAAAGACCCGCTATGGGCTATATTTATGAGGCCATGGATAGGGCCAAAGCAGCAATTGAAAAGGCTTTCAATGGCAATCAAGACAAGTATAAGGACATCTATGCAATTATTGATAGAAGATGGAGTGCCAATTGCACCACCCATTGCATGCTGCGGGTTATTATCTAAATCCTGAGTTCTTTTATGGCAATCCGAACATTGACAATGATCCTGAAGTGCTAGATGGCCTATACAAATGCATTGATAGGCTTAGTGAAAATGAAGATTGTGTAGATAAGATTCATAGTGAGCTGCCAATATATAAGAGGGCTGGAGGACTCTTTGGAATAAGTGCAGCAATAAGGAAAAGGAAGACAATGGCTCCTGGTAAGTGGACAATTTCACTTTTTTATCAATTTAAATTATTATTTGATAATTTGTGTAAATACTAATGCATATGAATTGCATTACAGCTGAATGGTGGAAGATGTATGGAGCACATACACCATATTTGCAAAATCTTGCTGTTAAAATTCTAAGTTTGACTTGTAGCTCGTTAGAATGCGAGCGTAATTGGAGTACCTTTGAGCAAGTAAGTTAATGTTTATTTAGATTTGAAACATTGAAAGTTGAAAGTTGAAAGTTGAAACATGAAACTGACATTTAAGCTTTTTAAATTATATAATAGATTCATTCAAAGAAGAGGAGTAGACTTGAGCACCAAAAGCTTCAAGACTTGGTTTATATTAAATATAACCAAGCTCTTCAAGATCGTTATGAGAGTTGTGATGTCATTGATCCTATAGTTTTAGATGACATTGATGATAGCAATGAATGGCTATTGGGAGATTTGGGTGAAGATGAAGATGCAGAATTTGATTTGGTTTTTGATGATGTGTTGACTTGGAGAGATGTTGCTCAAGCAACTGGGGCCAATGAACCTTTGAAATACACTAGACAAACAACAACGAAGAGGGCAGCTGCTGTAACATCTACTTCTAGGAGGGGAAAAAAATAGAAGTGGAAGAAACGCATGGAAATAACACAAGTGAAGATGAAGACGAGGAAGAGTACATTTCTAGTGCTAGTGGGAGTGATGAAGAAGAGAATGACATCAATCTTGAAGAGGATGATGATTCAAATTAAGAAGATTGTGTTTGTCTATTTTGAATTTTAATTTCTAGAATTTTATTGACATTTGTCTTTAGAGTTTTTATTGTTAATGATAATTAGTGCATGAATTTTTTAGTTATATTTCTCTTTTTCAGCTTATATATTTATATTATAAATTTTTTAATACATATATAAAACCATTAGAATAGCGGTCATCCCGCTATCCACTATCCCGCTATCCTAGTTTTGAGGGCGGCCGCTCCGCTCCGCTATCCGAGATTGATAACTATGAACTAAACTAACTACTAATTCAGTTATAATCTAACCAAATTCACTTAAACCTTAACTAATTAAATTAGTATAAATACCTAATGATGTTGAAAAAATTTGCATGTAGGATTGCTAACTCCAAAACTCCATCCACGGCTACTTGTTTTTTCCTTGCACCTAGCTTTTCACTTTTTACCTTCTGCTTACTCAAACCGTGGCTTCACCTCTGCCATTCTATACATCAAATTTTCTTCTTTTCAAGACTTCATTCCTTAAAGGATTTCCAAGAGAAGCAGCCACTTAATCAATTTCAAATCCAAATTCAATTAAGGTAGGCTAGGCTTCAATCTCTAATTAAGGATTTATTTGGACTAACCTATCTGTGTAATGGTGCAGATTTATGGTTGATTATTTAGGCTGAAATTTCATATCATTGAAGGGTAATTTATGATGTGGTTATGTTGATTTAAGAATATGATAGGTTGATGATTTAAATGCTGAAATATTAGTAATATTTGGACTTGATTTTGATGACCTTTGGACTTGTTTTTGACGAAATTTGGACTGTTTATTTATATTTATATTGTGGGACTGTTTTAAATTAATTTTGAGAAGTAGAGATGAATGGTATGTGGATAAATGGTTTAAATACTTAAGTGGTACAACTATGAGGATTAAGTAGTAGGGTAGTGGGTGAAAGGAGATTAAGATTTAGACTAAGTTCTAATCTTTTCTTGAGAAGGTTTAAAGGAATTAAGAACTTATTTGAAAGATATTTTGTGGTTTATTAGTTAGAATTCTAACATGATTTGTCTATAACTTGAGGATATTCAATTGTCATGCATAAGTTAGTATGATTTTGCTTGAATAAGGTATGATAGTCTAACCATACTTTTAGTACGTATGATGTTGTGATGGAAATATTTTCCATGAGGTTGTATGTATTTGCTCATGGATTTTATTATTGATGAAAATATTGGATTTGATGAGATGATATGTTGATTCATGTTTCTGAGTCCAGTACGAGATTTGCGAAACAAAATCTGATACTACATTGCACCTGATTCGGCAGGTAGATGACTGGGTTTTTCTAAAGATAAAGCCTTATAGAATGAAATCTCTAGCTAAGAAGCCAAATGAGAAATTAAGTCCTAGGTTCTATGGACCCTATAAGGTGTTGCAGAAAATAGGGGAAGTTACTTATAAGCTAGAGCTGCCAACAGAAAGCAGGATACATCCAGTGTTCCATGTATCGGCTCAAGAAGGCTATTAAGGCCAGTTGTTCTCCACAACCTCTTCCTTTGGCTCTGAATTAGAATTGGGAGCTTCAAGTTCAGCCAGAGAAGGTCATGCAGACCAGTATTTCAGATATTGGTAGACCAGAAGTACTCATCAAGTGGTAAGGCTTACCACATCATGAAGATAGTTGGGAGCTTGCTGAGGATATGCAGGTGGTTTTACCTTACTTGGACGTTGGGGACAAAGTCAATCTTGAAGGGGGGGTATTGATAGAAGTAGGAGGTGGGGAAAAGTGTATAATAGGAGGGTTCAATTAGCAAATAACAATTAGTTCAGTTAGTTATAACTGATTGTTAGTTAGTTATAACTAACTGTGGGGTTAGAGATATAGATAAATAGTGGGTTGGTGGCTGAGGAAATGCACCAGAAATGTAATAGGAGGTTGTGATCCTCGAAATCACATTGTAGTTGTTGTACTTAATATCATCTAGCTTTCTGGTTCAGTTTCTATCACAAACCAATCATCTTTCTTAATGTTGTGATTGAAACACAAATAATAAATCTAATACATAAATAAAAAATGAACTAAGTACTTTATCAAGTAAACATGATCAACTAGCAAGTTGCAACCAATAATAGCAATAGAATCCATGTTGTCTAGCATATGAATTGATCTTATTTGAATCATATATTAACTCAGTGTATCAACACAGGGCAATATTTTTGTACCCTGTGTTATATCAGCAAATACCAATTTATCTGCAAAACATCCAATCATGCAAGTGCAACTCTATAAACATTACATTAAAATTGAATGTTATCAGTTAACACTAAAGAATCCCACTAAATTCTCTGAGTCAAGCTTGAGAATGCAAGAACCAAAAAGCTTTATTTAACATTGCAAATCCCACCATATTTATTTAAGATTGCAAAAGCACCAAAACAGACTTCTTTTAAAGGTTCTACTGAAATTAGTATTTTAGATGTGCTTATGACTTTATGGTATAGGCACAACCATGGTCAATAAAATTTGTTTAAAATGGCATATATTAGTATTACTTTTTCTTATTCACATAGGTTGCCAAACATATGAACTCAGTAAAAATGTATACTTGATGAAGTCATGAAGCATAAACTAAAATAATATCACTTATGGAATATGGGATGTAAAATACAGCTATATCAAATTTTAAAGAGTTTCTTATAAGGAGAACCATACCAACCGAGGAATCCAATTTGAGATTCATTCATAATAAGGAGGCACATGGAAGTAATCCACAGCTACAGTGATCGTCCAACAGCTAGTACTCTTTTTTACCAAAGGATCCACAAGCTAAAAGAAGGCATAAATGTAATCAGAAGCATGGACTGTTTATTAACCATTATTCCTTCTTTGTGATGATCATTTTAAAGTCTAGGGAAACATGTCTAAGAATTAAATCCAGAACAATTATCTATAACTTTAGGGGCAATAATGTGCTGCTCTATTTACTAGAGAAATCATTCTGACGTTTTATTACAGACAGCCTGACAATAAGATCATGATGTTCTGGCTAGCAAGACATCCTGTCTATCTGAAAACATTTGTGTAGTATTATTTTAAGAAATTATATCAAGATGCAACTTTAGTATACCAATTAATTCTATAAAGATTTATAAACTAGTGGTAACAAGATTCAGTATGACATTCATAACTAGATTAATTGCCAAAATGGGATATTGTCAAAGGACTCAGGCAAAATGCCTTTGCTTGGTCTTACAAATATATCTTTCCACGTAACAGACACCATGATAATGTTCTATCTGTTTACATTGTAGCCTGCCCCCTGATTTCCAGCTTCAATTTTTCACCTGTAATTCAATATCAGTATGTAATTTCCAATTCAGTGATTTCTTCTGCTAAATAATGTTTGAGTGGAAAGTACTTTCAATTCCATAGCCTTTTTCTATAAGTTTTTTTTCTTTTTCCCAGGAGCCTCTCCTGAAACTGAAAGGAAACCCACAGCCTAAAGCAGAGTCTGTCTTACCACAGGGAAAAGAGGAAAAAGAATGAAGGAAAATTTAGAGAGAGAATAGAATGGAAGAAGTCAAAAGAGGGCTAATAATTCCTCAATATTAACAATTAATTAAAACCTGAGAAATAAGAACATAATAATCCTCTAGTATGTGAACTAAACTTATTCACCAAGATCGAAAACCCTAAGTTGACATATATGAATACCCTAATCATGACAAAGCATACTCTATGCATCTACGTCAAAAAATTTGGGGGAAAAAAATGAATCTTCATAGATTATATTCCAAATTCTTGAATAGTACATATCTGTTTATGGCATTAGCTTTCAGAACATATGAAGAGTGTGCACCACTCTATGACATTGGACTAACAATAACATCTCAAACAGCAGTTACTAACCGTAGATATCAAAACTGTTTACATTGCCCTGCCTGCAATGAGAGGTTTAGGAGGAGACAGAGATCTAACTTCAGGTGCTGAACTGGGGAAAAGTATGTTCAGCTTATGCATCAGAATATCAGACCTAGATGGAATTTCATTCAGAAGAAACTGCTGAACAATTTGTTTCTTAAACCACTCCATGACAGAATCTCCTGTTGCCCTAAGAACCACTTTACTCACCTCAAATGGAGACTCTACTGAGCTCAACATCTGTGCAATCACAATCTTCAGAGTAGCTCCTGTAACCAATTTTATCCGTCTTGGCACAATACCATAATATAGCATGCGCTTTCTAAATCTATGAAGAGTATGCACTACTGCAATAAGAGCTGCTCCAACTGACAAGTTTCGAACATCTAGGGACCAAGCAATATGCTGATCAAATACTATAGCCTTTGGGAAAAGTTTATTCTCATAAGCAACCTTCCAAACACACCGAGCTCGATTTATCTGCCCCATTAGAACTAGGTAATTGAGAAAAACATTGACAAAGTACTTAACAGCACCCTCCTCCAATTCATAATCAATACCTTGAAAGAATTCCCGGACAAAAGATAACACTGGCTGTCCCCTATGTTCTGGGCCTGTGAAAAGTCCACACATAAAAGAGTGTGCCTTATGCTTTGTAGCACTAAGGATAGACATCAAATGCCTCTCATTTTTCTCTTCCTGGCACCTAACAAGATGAGCTAAAATGGAGGTGTAAAGTATCAAATCAACTTTTGCAGCAGAGTTGACATATGTTTCCAGAAGAGGCTTGGCCGATTCATATAACCCACTCTTCATGCATGACTCAAACAACTGCCTCATAATAAAATTATTGGTTCTGATCCCTGATGAACCCATGAAACGCAACCACCTCAAAGCTGGATCAACCGAACCTTCCTTAATATAAACCATCAAAATATCACTAGCTGTCACATCCACAGAATATCCCATGGCATTCATTTCAAGTAGAATTTTGGCAGCCACATCCACCAGCTTCTTATTAGCCAGTAGAGTTAAAAGGACAGTATAAGTACTTAGGCCAGGCCTCAAACCTGCATTAGTCATTGAATTGTACAGTTTCATGGCAGGATCAATTTGTCCAGATGCAGCATGCATTTCCAAGAGACAAGCATACGTAGATGGGGTGGGTAGAAATCCTGCTTTCTCCATATCTAAAAATGTAGACATAGCAATCTCAAGCTTCCCTGATTTTGCATGGGATTCGATGATCAAAGTATACAAGCCAAAGTTGGGCCTGAACCCTGCCATCCTCATTTCATCCCAAATCCTTAGAGCAGTTTCTAACTTTCCAGACTTCACGTAAGATTCAATCAAAGAAACATATATAGTAGGGGAAGGTTTGTACCCATAACCTCGCATCTCCATGTAAACTTTCATTGCACTGTCCAACCTCCCCGCCTTCCCCATCGAATCAACAAGGGATGCAAACACATTCAAACCCGGCCGAAAACCTCTCACGTTCATCTCTTGGAAGAGTTTGAAAGCAGCATCAAGACGCCCCGACTTTGCCAAGTTTGGGATCATCAATTCATATGTTGAACCATCCAACGAACAACCAGCTTTCTCCATGCTCTCATACATCTCAAACGCCTTATAAGGCAAACCCTTGCTCAAAAACAAAGTAATGAGAGAATTATACGTCTCGGTATCAACTTTGCAACCAGCATCCAGTATCTTCTTTAAGCAGTAAAACGAGACCTCCAACATCTCCGCCTTAGCCAAGTACCGAATCACCCGATTAGATGCCTCAAACAAGGAAACCCCATCTTCCGAATCACCAACCATCTCATCAAACAACAACTGAATCCCCTCAAAATCCCTCTTCTGGTTCAACCCATCAAACAACATGACATAACAATCATCACTAGGTACATACCAAGTTTGCCTCTTGGCCCACCTAAACAAACTCAAACAAGCATCAACATCACCAATAACCTTCAAGGCCTGAGCAATGTGAGTCATGTTGGGCACAAACTGCAGCTTGTCCAATTGGGTCTCCAATTCTGGACCCCACTTCCACCTCTTCACAACCTCTACAATTTTGGCCACAGCCAGGGCATTCACAAACGGCTTCTTCACCTCACCAACTATCACATGATCATCAACACCGGGCTCAACAGACCTAACACCCTTACCCTTGTAAATAACACCACCAGATTCATCCAAGTACTCAATTTCCTCGGTCCACTCCTTAGACCCCCTACTGTCATGGCAGTAACATCTCATGATTTTCATCCCCACAAGGTTTGAACCATTGCACAAACGTTGGGTAGAGGGGAATCTCCATGGAAAGGCCAAAAACTTTAACTTTTGGGTAAAGGGTGGTGGGGAAAAGAAGGAGTAAGCGCGAGAAAGAAGAGAGAATTGATGGGTGAGTTTGTAGAGATTGGTAGCAGAAGAAAGCAAATGGCGATTATAAATCATTGAACAATGTAAAGAAGGGAGAAATAACAAAGCGAAATGAATTGCTTACACCGTTTATGTTCCTCTGTGGTAGTCGTAGGTTGTGGTTAGTCGCAGGTTCTACAACGCTTAAACCCTGAGATGGGTTTCGGAGGGTGTCAGCGAGACTTCAATGCAAGTCTTCGTCTCTCTCTCCCTCTCTTTCTCTTCTCTCTTAGTTTTTTTCTTTTGTTTGTTTGTTTTTTAGGTGTAATTAAGATTGTTGGAGGAATTTTTTTTTGTTTCGTAAGCAATAGTATTATGGTAATTTGGTTAATGTAGTTTAACTTTTTTTTTCATTTTTTGTTACTATAATTTTTTCTACAATACAATTTTAATCGTTCAATTTTACTCAATTTATAATTTTTGTTCTTAAAAAAATAAAAATATTTGATCTCCTATTTTTAAAATCAAAAATTTTAGTTCAACTAAAAATTTGAGGATATTGACTATTAATAAGAAAACGTGGATAGCTAAATCTCTGACACTATAATATTAAGTTTTTTAATTATTAATTTGATTACTAAATCATTTAATTAAAAGTATTATGTATTAAAAAAACTCATTTTTAGTGATTAAAAAAACTCTTTGAATAACTAATTTAATTAAAAAACAAATGATAAATATCATGTCAATGATTTAGTGATCAATATTTTCTTATTAACAATCAACACCACAAAATTAATGATTAAACCAAAATTCTTAATTTTAAAAAATAAAAAAATCAAATATCTTTATTTTTTATAGGGGCAAATTTGCATATTAAATAAAATAAAATAACCAAAATTGAATTTTAACAAAATATTTTTTATTTTAGTCTTTGTTGTCGAACTAAATAAATCATTGTTAAATTGTCAGCGACATCATGCATCATGTAAACAAAATTGATGTTAACATGTGCCATGTTAATATAATGTAATGTTGTTATTAAGATTTTGACAAGTAGGGGTGTCCGCATTCTGGATTGGATCAGTTTTGAAACAAAAAATCATCTGATCCAATCCCTTCGTTTTGGTCATTTGATCATCCATTTGGTTTGAAATTTTTTTTCAAATCCGATCCAATCCAATCCAATTATTTTCAGTTTGGATTGGATCGATTTTTAGTTTTTTAAAAAGTCTAAAAATAAAACTTATGAGACTTATTTTTATCAAAATAAGGAGTATCTAGTAGAAACAAACACATTCATTGGACAAAAACAAACACCATTTTCTAATTTTCATTGGACAAACACGTTTATTTGACAAATTAAGGAGCAATGAAACCTTACTGCAAACATGTTCATTGGACAAAAACAAACATCATTTTCTAATTTTCAAACTAAACTCATAACTTAAATGTAAAACTAAAAAGCTCTAGATTGTAAATAAGTAGAAGTCTTCTGGACAAAGGTTGAACACGCATCATCTGCCATATGTCATCTGTTGTTGCATTAACAACCAAAAAAAATGGATTTCATAGGTCACCTATAATTGGAAAAAAAAACGTGAATTTAAAAGTATGAATACAATTATCAGAGTTTCAAAGGTCACCTATAATACAAATTTATAAGCTGGAAATATACTCAATATTCGAGTATGATAGAAATTTTGCTGATGGTATTGGTTGGCTAGGGTAATCTGTGCGTTTAGACTCGGGTTTAGTTTAGCGGGTCTTAGGTTTAGTTTAGTGTGTATTGGGTTTTTGATTTTTGGGCTATGATGGGGAATAGGCCCAAGTAGGTAAAGGGTAAGGTAAGGTTTATAATTGGATCGGTTTGGATTGGATCGGCTTTCACCAGCCAAACGGAAAACCAATCCAACCCAGTGAAAATTTTCGGTTTTTTTTTTGTTTTCGATTTTCGGTTATTTTGGTTATCAGTTTTTCGGTTTGGTCACCGCGGTTTGCATTGGTTTGGATCGGTTGATGAACACCCCTATTGACAAGAGTATTACATCATCCATGTAACAAAATGATGAGTAAAGACATCTTGATTGGGATTCGGGCAAAAATTGGGTAATTAGCAATATATTTTACAGACTATAAAATTTAAGGTAGTTTAATAACCAAAAATAAAGACAATTGCATAAAAATAAAGAGCTAAAGGAATAAAGTTAGTTCAAAATTTTTATCAAACACTTGGTGAATGCATTGAACTGGATTTGTATCAATGGAAGAAATCATTGGGGTTTACCTTTATTGGATTAACCTAACATGTATTACTAATCATTCATATTCAATTAAGCATGAATCCACAAATTATTTTAACATTTATCCTTTAGGCAAAAGAAACAATGTAGTTATCAAACAATGTAGTCCCTTAATTGCACTATCAATCTATTGACTAGTATAAATAATTGATTTGCCTTAAGAACAAGGGTTTTAACGATGACCAATAACCTTTACCTTATCCCTAGGTATAAAGTTCATTGGCAATTCTCTTCAATCCGCTATTCAATTGAAATTTACAAAAAAAATTGAATGAAAAAAATCATGCAATTAGATGATCAAACCAAAAGCAAGAAATAAGTGTAGAAGAGAAACAATAACAATATTTTATTGAATAAGAAACAATGTAGTAATTACATGGGAAAAATATCTAATTACATTAAACTCAATAAACAAAGAATTTAACTACTCATAGTTATGGGGGAAGGAGAAATCAATGAAGAAACAAGTGGAGATGAATTCCTAAGCATGGAAGTTGCCACACAACTATCCCTAACCTTCGTGCCTTGGAATTCAAAAAATTCAGAACCATACTCTTGTTTCAGTTGGCCTTTTAATTGGCATTGGGTCTTTAACAATTGGGATTTGTAAAACGATCTCGCTTAAGCAAGTTGTACGTAACCCGTTTAAGCAAGCACAATAACATCCAAATTCGTTTTAGGGGAGCTCTAATACTTGTTTCATACCTTATTTTTTTAAGTAGTTATCTTAATTTTTCTTTAGATTTTTTGTATATTATTGTTGTTTTTACTAAAAATTGTATAAATTGGTTTTAGAAACTAAAAAAGATAGTTTTTTTTTATGTTTTTGTGTAAATTTGGACAAGAGCATATTTTGATTGTCAAAGAATGAAGAACTACAAACATGATCTCACCACAACAAGATATGTTTTTGCCACAATGAAATAGGGTTATTGATCAACAGGAATTGGCAAGGATACAACACAATTAGGCAGCACTTTGCCACAACGAATCTACAAAACTAAAGACCTTGGAGTTAAGAGAAACTCGCCACAACGAATCATCTATTCGCCCCAGCAAACAAGGCTCAGAAACATGAAGATCCAATGCATAACTCCTTAATGTATAATTGTAATTTCACTGTAGCAAAAATCCTCTATGGCACAAAAAAAATAATGTAATCTCAACTCCATATAGAGAGCTTGTAACATCTTTTGGAAGAACTTTGGGTTCATTTGTGAATTTTAGAAATAGAATTTCAAACTCTCTCTCTTCTTCCCCTTTTCTATCTTCCCTCTTTGTTCTCCTCCATTCTAATTCCCTTTTGAGGTTCTATTTGGATCCTTCATGATCCAAATGATCTAAATTTCACAGTTGTTGAGTGATTGAAGTAGAATTCAAGTATGTAATATCTATTCTTATAGATAATGTGATCCTATTTCAATTCTATACTTAGATGCACGTTAGGAGTGATCAACCTAGCTTTTGGGGATTTGGATTGTTTGGAAACAAGTTCAAATCCTAGATCTGAATTGAAATTATGCAAGGATTTGATGTCAGAAATGAATCAAATACATGCATTTGTAGAGATTCACTTATCTAACTTTGAGTTTCTAGGTCTAAATCACCTAAGGAATTAGGGATTTGGCTTGAAACTCTTGGATTAATCGCTAAAGAATTAGGATTAATCATTGTAGTTTGAATCTTGGTTGAATTGAATTAGGAGATTGATTAGAAACAATTTTCATACAAAAAATTTTGTGGATTTCATCTCAGCAACACTTTTCTCTGTTTGAATCCATTTTTGCTTCAAAATCTTCTTTCAAAACCAAAATGAGTTTAGTTTTGTCATAACGAATTGACAACTCATTGTAACGAATGCGTTTAAAAATTGTTTGTTGACTTCATTTATGTTGCACATAGTCTCTATGGATACGATAACTCAATACTTGTTATTTTTTTTTCTACAATTAAACTAGATTCACTTGCACAACAAGAAACTGGAGTTGTTGCCAAGGACTTGTGTCTCAACATTTAGGTAATTGGCAATTTTTAATATGCATTAGGTAAAACTAATTTTGAAAATGTTTTGTAGAATTTGGATAATTATATGCGATTGTGGATGTTTTCAAATTTAATTTTGTTGTTGTGTTTGCTTTCAGTTGATTTTTGTTGTCGTTACAATTAATAAATTCGCCACAACAAGTGGTTAATTCACTTCAATGAAGAACACTTAATTCATAAATATAAAAAGTCTTTTAGTAAAACAAAACAAAAATCTAAGCACTCTCAATAAGAGCACACACTAGCCTTTTTTTAATTTCAAAAATCTAAAGGTGACATCTTTTACTTAAAAATGCACACTCTAAGCACTCTCAATAAGAGAAAACACTAGCTTTTTTTTTTGTTGCTTAAAAAGCATTTTAAAAAGCCTAAATATAACATTTTTAGTAAATAAAAGGTCAAACTAAGCCCTATACAGTTTAGGTCATAGGCTCCCGAAAACTACCTAGCCTATTTCCACCCTTACCTATTGTGAAAGATGTAAAAGAAATAGGAGAGTGTGATGGAAATGATATGTGAGAGGGTTGAGTGAGAAGAAAAAGAGAATAAGTGATGTGAGTATGTCAAAAGTGTTTATAGTGTGCATTTTTTGTGTGGTGTGTTAGAGGGGGAATAAATAATGTATATCGTGAGTGAGAAAGTCTGGAGCGCTTATGCAATGTGCATACAGTCTTATAGTGTTGAACAAGGAGAACAAAGTAAAGACTCCAAAAATGTTTGATTATTAAAATATATTTGGTTATTTAAGATATTTATTTTATATCAAGTATTAATTAAAGTTAAACATTATATTTAAGGCTTAAATATTTCGAGCCTGCAAATTTGTCATCTTATTCTTCTAGTTTATGTGAAAAAAATCATTTTCATCCTTAAATTCTTTTATTTAGTTTCTTAAAAAAAATCTTTTTTGTCCTTTTACATTAATAATGAGTTGGCACTAATAACGTGACATTATTGCTAACATGACACTGATGGCGTGACATTATGGCTAACATGACATGGGTGGCGTGCTGATATTATCATGACATGATTTGAGCTAATATGGCACATGATGACATCAATGATTTAAATTTTTTAACCCAGTTTGACAACATGGACTAAAAATGAATGGTTTAAAACTTTTAGGGTCTATTCCAAAAAAAAAAATAACAAGGACAAAAAATGATATAGTAGTAAATTACATAGATGAAAATCTTATTTAAGCCTTTTTTTACACAAGATATTTAATCTCCAACAACTAATTAGAGATTAATTCATTGACTATGAATTGAATCCTTAAAAACATATTTAAGAAACCTAACTATCTATTAATTGTGTTAGATCTTGTTGGTTGCAATATAGTTCTTTAAAAAATAGATTATAAATAGCTTATAAAAATAAATAATAAATAACTCTATTTAAATTTTGCATATATTGTTAAGAAAAAGTGATTTATAAAGGAATATTTTTGTAAACAAAATTGAAATTCCTGATTAAGAACTATTGAAGAATTTGATAAATTTATCAATAAAATATCTTATGATGTCATTACACACTTTTAACCAAGTAAATATAGAACTGTGATAGTAAAAAATGTACTACTATATTTCAAAAGATTAATATATTTTATTTATAAAATTAAATTAATTAATATAAAAATTAAAAGCTAATGACAATGATTATATTGATTTTTAAATAAATGACATAAAATTTTAAAAATATTCCATAAAATTATCATAGAAAAATTTATCAATAAAATATTAGTCATTACACACTTTTAACAAATTAAATATAAACCTGTCATAATTAAAAATGTACTACTATATTTCAAAAGATTAGTATATTTTTATTTATAAATTTAAGTTAATTTGTCACAAAATTAAAAGTTAATGACAATTACTATATTGATTTAAAAAAAAGACATAAAATATAAAAAATATTCAATAAAATTATCATAAAAAACTTATCACCTAAACTCCTAAAATAAATAAAAATTTGAAAAAATACTTTTAAAATCTTAAGTTTATGTTTGTTTTAGGGTATAAAAATATTCCAAAAAAAATTGAACACATCAAGTTCTTATATTTGTCACAAGTTTTGAAAAAAAAATATTCATAGGAATTATTGATTCCAAGAATATAAAATCTTCATATTTACCTTTCATATTATTCCTAGTGTTAAAAGTCAATATTTTTCATTTTTCATGAAAATGGATGTTACTTTCTACAATAATTACCTTTTCCCAATTCATGATTCAACATTTCTTACACTTTTATTATTCAATTTTTAATTAAATATTTTTAGAATTACTAAATGCCAACCAAGTATATTCATGAGAATAATACTCTTATGCCTAATATTCTTAAGAGCAAATTACAATGACACTCCCTATGTTTTTCTCGAATCACGCAAGAACTCCTTCGTTTGAAACCTTTTCTTTGGGCCCATCCCATAATGGCATAAACTTACGTATAGTTTTAAAAGTTGAAACTTGTAATTTCCCTTGATTACACAATTTACATACACAAAACATTTTATACATATTACATATGTACCCTCTATGTTTTCAAACATTACACACGATAATCCTATCTTGTTTCAGATATGGATTATCAATTAATTGATCTACAATTCCCCAGTATGAGTTATAGCGCATTGATATGCATTTATATGAGTTTGGTTGTGCCTCAAATATCTCCAATGATGTTTTTATGTTGGGGTTTAGAACTTGGATGGTCATTGGAAAGGAATGTTGTGTGTCGAAGGTCCTTCATTTGAGTTGTAGAGGATCAATGTATATTGATCTGAGTGTTGTGTTTGTGTTTAAATTTATCTTATAAACCCTAATTCGTTGGGGCTTTTGCTTTTGGGAACATATGGGGAGTGAGGAAGTGAAGAAAAATAGAGAAGGAAGAGGAGTGTTAGTGTTGACGGTGTGGTTAGGGAAGATTACAGAAGAGAAGAGAAATTAGAGAAAATAACGGTTTGGTAGGCAAAGATATGAGTCTCTTTGACCTGGAATACAAGTTTTAAAAAATTTCATGGTTTGAGCTCATATTTGTTGGTGATTTGTGAAAATTTGTGGTGCCAAGTCTATACTCTTAGAAACAATTATAGTTAAAATTTACAATCCAAATTTGAAATATCATAGGAGTATAGTGTGTAATGTTTGAAAAACATAGGGGTCCATATGTAATTATGAAGATGGGGTACTTTGGATAAATATTCCTTACAAATCACCTAATAATCACCTGACCAGGCAAAATTAATGTTGTTTAGGACATAGGGAGTGTCACTGTAATAAGAATGTAAAAGTTAGAGATTTTTTTGTAGATTGAAAAAAAAAAAGGAGATCCTTGTGTAATTTGAGTATAACACATGAGATGCATTTGTAATTTGCTTTACTATTAAAAAAGTGATTCAAAAAATACAATATTATCCCTTTTATTTACTATTACAACATTATACGCTTAAATGTCTTCTAAATAATTAAGTGTTAGACAGCTACTTTGCAAGCTCAATAAAAGTCATAACTCGGTACCTTATCTTTATTAATGACCAATTTAAGATCATTTTAAGGAAAAAATCAATTCTTTTCTAAAGATAGAAAATAGAAAAAAAATCAAGGTTAAAGATTTATTTTATCTTTATAAATGAGTAATGTATTAAAAGAATACAATGAAAAGTTATAATTGTTAACTAAAATGATTTAAATTATGAAGAAAATGTGCATATAGAATAATAATAATAATAGATTATGAAGTTGTTAAAATATATTATATTATTTTTAATTAGTAATTTAACTTTATGGGTTTTTTTTTTCTTTAAAATACACTATTTCACTTTATTAAAATTATGAAATTGATATTATATTATGAAGTCCTTGAATTTTTTTAAAATTCAATTTTTAATCCTTGAATAAAAGTTTGACTAGTCAAGATCCCTCAACCTTTTCTTGTTGAATTTTTTAGTCCTTGAAAAAAAGTTTGAACCTTATTGTTTTTAATCATTTAATGGGTTTTAAGGAGTAAAAACTAAATTTTAAGAAATTTAGAGACCTTGACCGGTCAAACTTTTGTTCAAGAACTATAAACTTAGCATGAAAAAAACGTTAAGACATCAAGACCAATCAAACTTTTGTTCAAGGACTAAAACCAAATTTTGTAAAAGTTTAAGGACTAAAAACTTAGTCCTTTTTATTATTTAAAACACACTCTTTGTTTAAAAGAAATTAAATACAAAGTTATCATATTGTCGAGCATGTGGATCAACGGATGTGGGGTAATCGATTTCCTAAATCTATGAACCCCCCCCAACCAAATCTAATAATTATTCCAACTTAACCAGATATCTTAAGTTTGAGTCTTTTGTATGTAGTTATGCTAAATACCGAGGAAGGACTTTGTCCCCCATAATAGCCTTATCTGACTTGAATAAGATTACCTTACAAGGATACATGTAATTTCTACATAAAAAAGTTATGATACTAAAGTATTTTCTACTATTTTTTAAAACATTAATATATTTATTAAATAAAAGTAATTTATTTAAGAATGACTTTAAAAAATATCACATACTTTTAATTTTAAAATCTTTTTTTTTATTTAATTACCTACATTAATGTACCATTTTTTTCAAAATATCTTCTTATTTATATGTTTATTTTTTCATTTTTCTAAAATAACACAATGCCTGAACATACATTGGAATTATAATATCGATATATGTTCACAAAAGAGTTGACATTTTAGTATACTTCTTGATCTAAGGTGGTGTAAGGAGGTATAGCACACTCAAATTAGATAATTCTTTATCTAAGGGTTGTTACCCATGACCCCCATGTTTTCTTTCCTCTTTTTTAAATGCACTAACCATAGTGCAGTGAATGAGTTTTCTCAAAACAAGTGATACTGAATGCACATGAGCCTTTTTCTTGCTATGAATCACAAGGATTCCATCCTAGGGATATATGCCTTAGGAAATTCTACAATTTTCTTGGATTATTCTAACCCAAGGATTTATAGGAAATAAAGGATTCCCCATATAAAGCTTTGCAGAAAGACCCTTCATGAAGGAGTAAGGAATGTGTAAACTAAAAATGTCTTAGCATTTCACAGTAAAGATATAACCATGTTTACATCCTTATCTAAACTCCCCCTCATTTGGAAGTTGGAGAGACATACTTATGTTCTCCATATTTTTCTATAAGCTATAAGTGTTGACTAAAATGCTTTGAATTTCATGCTTTTATGTTTCTTGATCACTCTTAGTGAACAATTTCACTTCAATGAGTGTTCCACAAAGTCATATTACTCCTCCTTAGTTTTCTAAGAAACTATCTCTTTCTCTCAATTTTCTAAACATTAGAAAGTGGTTACTAATGGCTTAGTTTGAATAACATGTGTTATGAACATCTGAGCAAATGACCATACATGGACATTTTGTTCTAGAGGCCATGTATGAGAACAATTTCACATGTTATAAGTGTATGCAAATAATCTTGAACAAAGTCAAGGATATAGATATACTCTAGCATATATGCATAGTATAATCCAGATTGTTCCAAACTCAAATGATAGACATGAAAAACGACAATGGAACATCTTAATATAGTCATGTATGATATGGTCCAATATTAAAAAATGATGTGGTTCAAAACATATGCACACAAGTCATAGAGAGAGACTTGAAGACCAAAACAGGATGTGCACATCTAAGAGATATAACATTTAAAACCCATATGGCATAACAAAAACAAGTAATGAAGAATCTCAGTTTGCATGAAATTTATGTTTTCACAAACACATCAAAGCTACTAATCTTGCCATGAATCATCCACACACAATGCAAAGCTTGCTTAGTTCTTTTCAAAAAGGAGTTCAACCTTTAGATGCACTTTCACAAACAAGTTGGAAAACAGGTAACATGAAAAACAAGACAACTTGTTTGTTTGCAAACAAACTTTTCTCATTCCAAATAGGATACCAACTTCTCTTATTAGAATAAGAATGTGTAGAACCAAGGGTTGTGTTTATGTAGCAAATAGAAACACCCTTGAATAAGTTTTTGGCAAATAAAAACCAATTAAGTTTTAGTTTCTCAAGGAGAATGATCTTACCAAAAAGTTTTCAAAACTTTTTTCTTCTTTTTGGACCAACAACAAGTTATATGAATATGCACTTTCAGACACAAGTTAAAATAGCTTATTCATATACAAGCTAATCAGAAAATATAACAATGAGAGAATCATCACATTATCAAAAAAATGAACAATATTCTGAGCACCCAACCTTCATCAAACAAGTAAATATTCAAGAGATGTTAAGTTTGCAGGGTACCTCATTGAATATTGAACATATTTGTAGCATTTATGAGCAGTGGACTATAACTAATTTAAGTTTAGCTTCTAAAGTTAAGGTGTAAGTTCATAACTTTTTTTCTAGAAACTCCACAAGCCTTTTCAACTTCCAACCATGCTTTTTATCTTTAACTTATCCTTTTAACTTCTTGAATGAGGATCTTCATATCTTCTCATTGATGCCTCCAAGTATGATGGTGACACATAGGATTTCATAGTTAGAAGATATTTCTTCTAAACCTTTCTGAGTGGTGCAATGACCACCATTTTCTCTTAAGCATGGGCTTAGAATGCTTTTAAATGAATCTATGTAGTTGACACACAGATTATTTTATTCATGTGGCTATAAATGAAAGCATTCTTAAACTTTAAATGGAAGAGCTTGATGCTCAAAATGAGCTTCTTCTTTATGCTTTTCCTCCTCAAAATGATTTTCTGAGAGATCATGGTAATAACCATAATCTAATGGTTCTTGAGAGGGATATTCTTGAGACTCTTCAACCTCTTCCAGAGGGATTTCCTACTTGGTCTCCTCATTCTGAACTAGCTTAGAATGGCTTTCTTTAGCAATATTTAAGCATCCTCTAAATAAACATTCTCATTAGATTTCTAAATTTATTCAGAGATCTCCTTCTTTGACACAGATGCTTCAACAACAGGTCAGGAAATGATTTTGGTACCCATATCTTATTGGGTTCTTGAAGGTTAGTACACATTCTTCTTAGGATAGATGTTCTTATAATAACATTCAGAGATTTCAAAATCCCATAGTTATATCATGAACATTTGTCCTAAGCCTTTTGAGCACAAACAAAAAAAACTATGAAACTTTATCTAACTCTATTTTTAAAAACAACATATTATTTACTACTAGATTTGTTATAAGCACCATTTTAATATTCAAACATATTTTCTAAAAAAAAAGTGTTTATAAACAAACTTTGATCAACTCAATTCATTTCCCTTTTTTGGTTTAAACAAAACATTTTCCTTTTCATCTTATAAGATATAAATGAGTTGGCTTTTGAAGCTTTTAATTTAAACAACATAATAAAACCAAACAAAAATGTTTGAAGGTAAAAATATTTCTCATACACACTTTCTCAAAGACATACAAAAAGATGTTCTTTCAAAAGGAATTTCACTTGAAACTAATATTTCAAAGGTGTAGATAAATCTCAAACTATTTCATGAGATGGTTTAGAAAATATACCTTCTCTTCTTGAGTTGTTATGGTTCATCATAATATACCTTCTCTTCTTTGATGATGAATCTCCCAAGAGACTTTCTGTAGTTTTATGCATTATGTCTTCTATCTTTTGAGCTTTCTTTTCAAGTTTCATATTTTCCACCACTTCTTCCAAGATATTTTTCTTTCACACTGTTAAGTGTGTTCATCCCCAAGAGGCAGGGCTCTGATACCAATTGAAGTGATCAAAATGTCACAAGAAGGGAGATTGATTTGTGACTTTGTCAACTTTTCCTGAAATTTTAACATTTCTAAACTTTTACTAAAGATTACCTTGGTGTTCAGAAAGTTTTGACATAAAGGTTCAAGCACTTAGAGAATTTGACTTTTTAAGTGGTTAGTCATAACACTCATTATTCAATGTTTCCTATGATTATAAGAACCTAATGTCAATGTGCATTTGCTCATGTTCAGAAGATCATTACATAGATAAATATATCTCTTAGTTGTTATAAAAACACAAATTATGTAATGATGATTCAACACTTAAAAAGTTGTTGCACTGACTATAGTACTCAGAATGTTGTTACTCATAATGATATATTTAGAAAGACATTGTTCATAATATTGTGTGAAGCTTTTCATGCACAAAATCATTTTCATGTTTTCTGAAAGTACTTTGATGCATATGATTGAACTAGTTTAAAACATATCTTTGATAAGTGACATATTTTAGTAAAAACAGGGTTATAATGCTAGGCACTTTATCTTTTGATTTTAGTAAATTTCTTTGATTAAATTACCCTAAACCTAGTTGTCATATATTTTGTAATTATATAGGGTGTTATTCATATTTTGGAAGATTCATCCACTCAGATCCAGAGATTTAATAAAGTTCAATGGTATCCGGAGCATCCAAGTAACCAAAACAAGCACAAAAAGGGGCAAAACGGACATTTACTGAGGCAAATTCGCCCAGAACTCGCCCAGGCTAACACCTTTCTTCAACATTAAAACTTTAACTTGCCTGGGCGAGTGATTCATGCATAATTTGGTCGCCTGGGCGAATAGCTGTTTCTAGAAGAATGTTTTAACTCACCCAGGCAAGTGAAAATAGGCTAAAATGATCGCTTGGGCGAATGAAACCATCAGCACGAAGCATTAAACTCGCCTAGGTGAGTTAAACAAGGCTAAAACACTCGCCTGGGCGAATGGGCTTAAGCATGTCACCTTTTTCTATATATAGGCATGCAAAGTGAAGATGGAAGGATGGTTTTGGAGGGGGAGAACATAGGAACAGCCCAAGAGGTTTAGAGAGAGGTGAGAGAAGAGAGAAAAAGAGTGGAAACTCTGCAGGAACAGGCCGGGGATCACTACCTTAGTCATGTCTTCTGTTGATCTCTTGCTCTGCACCACGATCGGTTAGTTTCTCCTAAGGATTGGATGTAATCTTTTGTGTCCTTATGTATCTCTTTTAATAATTGATATATATATATATATATATATAAATCTTTTCTACTCATTCTAGTGATTTCATTCTGTTCTTAATGCTTGATTCTATTTGATCACTAGTTTCATGAAATAAGGTTCTAAGTTTAACTGGAAAGTACTCTTAGGATTTGAACTAAATGATTTTACTCTTTACGTTACGTTGCTAGGAATAGAGCATAACGTTTAGATTGCAAATAGCACGTGATTATGATTGTAATGTGATAAGCGTTTGTCGTGTGGCTTCAAAACAATTTAACTAAGCTAATTCTGCAGCACAGGGTTAACCTAGGTCGACTCAGAGACACGATCAATATGGTTCTAGCTTCAAATCATTGGTAATAATAAGGGGGAATTTTGTCAAACAGTTGGTATGCGCAAAGTAAAACATGCAAGAACACAAACTAAAATTAAAGAACAATGCAGAAATTAACAAAATTATCAAGGAGTAAAGTAAAACAGATTAGAAAACATCAATCCAATTCACCAACCCAAGCTATTCGAATCATCATCACTCTCATAAGTTGATTCTATCATGAACACTTATTCAATCTCAATAGAAGCAGTTCAATCGAATTAACCCCTAAATTAATTGAAACCACAAACCCTAATTGAAATATCATCCAATTAATCTGTGATTTATATTCGAAATTAGGCAATGAATCCATAACCTAATCCACTTTCAATTCTAAACGCATTCATAATCATGAAAACATAATAGCAATTGAAGAAGAAAGTAAACGTTCACACAGAATTTAAAATACTAAACCATAACTCAAATTCTCCTCTTGCTTGGATTGGATCCTTGGATTGAGTGATTATTTAGCCTTCCATGATGATCACCAAGGAAAGCCCCATGAATTAAGTGTAGAAAAATGGAAGAATAGCAAAATGGAAATGAAGAAGATGAAGAACAATGAAGAACAAATGAGAGAAAATGAAAAACAAGCTTTTGATTCTAAAAACTAAAGAAAAGAAATAATAAACTTGTTTTTGCAAAATGTAAAGTGCTGACCAAGTTTCACTAAAGTCACTAATATATAGTGACTAAGTCTGAAGATAAGAATGGGCCATGAACAAAACCCATCAAATCTAATTATTTGCTATTTACAACCATAAAATCAAATTCGCAGCCTAAAATTACAAGTGCAGAGGTTCTGATTTTGAAGCTTAAAATGACCCTCCAAATGATAGAATTGGCCTCAGGCTATTTCTGGTAAACTTGTAGATCTTTTTGTTATCTTTCCAGGGACTCCTAGAACGCTCCATTCGGAGTTCTGTAGAGCTCTGCAGGTCCTGAACAAGCCAGATACGTCAAGTGAGCAAAAATCCGAAAATACGTACCAATTAGCAATTAAGCCCACTTACTTGCCTAAGACAAAAACTGAATTAGAATAGGAAAATAAAAGTCCAAGAGAAGTCAAATAAGCTAAGAATGATATAAAAAATATTTAACTAAAGGCACTCCATCATAATGCTGGGTTATTTACTTCATATGCGAGGGATCGATATTCGGTAAATATCCTTAGGATTCTTGAATGCGAGGGATCGATTTGGGGTAAATTAATGTGTGCATCAGAAATGATAGAAAATGATTTATACGTGGTAGTATTAATTGGATACTAAGGGTATGAACAATGAAATCCAATCCTATACTTTTCTTGAATTAATTAAATTCATTTTATTAGTTTCCGTTATTTCTTTAATTTCCAACGCACTATTTACGTTATTTCCGTTATTTTCGTAAAATCATCAAACTTCGACCATACTTGTTATACATAAACTATTAAACTGTTACTTTTATTTAAATTAACTGAGTAAACTCAAGTCCTTATGGAGACGAACAATTATAAATTTTGTAACATGCAACAACAATTGGTACGCTTGCCAAGAGTCTAACAATCTTGTTATCACAAAGATTATTTAATTCAGATATGTCATTTAACAAACAATTAAGCTTGTTATTTAAACCTTCTTATGTATGCAATTTTATATATGTCACTCTAATGCAGATGCAATATATATGACATCAAATAAAATAATGCAAAGGGGAAGGAAAAAGATGATTCAACACAATAATTTTTATACTGGTTCAACCCAACCTTGGGCTACGCCCAATCCTCACTTTTTCAAGGACACTTAAGCATGTTGACTTCTTCATTGCGGTACATAGCCAATGACACTTTGAATCTTCTTTTAACCTTTCAAGCTTATCATCATTTATGAGTGACTCATGACAACCTTGAGTTTACTTCAATTGTTGTTCTTTACATAACTTATATTTTTTTAAATACACTTAAGCAAACTCATCAGTAGGCATAAACTCAAAATTTTTATAATTTGTGTTCAGAAGGTTTATCATAATTAAAACACCAAGGGTTTTGGACTCAATAGTGTCCCTCTTTTTTATGATGACAAACCTTTGAACTAATCTAAGTCTTTTGAGGGGTTTCTTAGCATATGACATATTATAATCAACTCCCCCTCAATATATGCATCCATTTCAAAGATATTCATTAAGCACAAGGAGCATACATGAAGACATTTTGTTTAAACAAAGATATGAATGAATAAAGCATGTAAAGCAATAAGGCACAAACATACCATATCATATTATATCTTTCATATCTTTTTCTCTCCCTTTTGACATCTATTGAAAAGAGGGATGTAAGAGTCAAGAGACTTACAAATGACTCACTCTCGTTTTATCCGTGGAGAACCAAGGATTTATGCAGCTTAGGAGTCTTCCTTAGAAGGGAAATAATAACACAATCTAGGGGTTTAGACATGCATAAATAGAAGATTTGTTACCTATGATTCCCAAGTGTTCTTTCCTCCATTTTAAATGCACTAAGCATAGTGCAGTGAATGAGTTTTCTTAAAACAAGAGATACTCAGTGCACATGAGCATTTTTCTTGCTAAAAGTCACAAGGATTCCATCCTAGGACATGCCTTAGGAATTTTTGTACTTTTCTTGATTATTCTAACTCAAGGATTTATAGGAAATAAAAGATTTCCCCATATGAAGCTTTGTAGAAAGACCCAAATTAATAGGTAAAGTTGAAAACAACATGACACAACATTTTTTATCCTCTCACTAAAGAGTTATAGGCTATGGTGTACCTGAATCGGGACAAGGGCTATTTCCAGTTTACTTTTTGAGGAGATGAGTATCAGATATCATTAGGCCCACATGTCCTTCCACTCACATGAATAAGGTTTTCAACTCATATGTGTATATAGAGCAATATTGATACACAAAAATCGCAAATGCTCAATGTCGTAAAGTGATAAACTCGTTATTTCCATAGAGATTGTGTGTTTGGATATGTGAAATTGTAATTTAAATAGAATTAAAATTAATAAAATTATATTTAAAATTGAGAATCTATTATGGAAAAAAATGTGGAATTTAGAAATCAATTATAGGAATAGGAAAAAAATTTATAGGATTAAAATTCAATAATTAAAACCTTGTACGATCAGGCTTCATGTTATGTCAATTAATAAAATAATTTAACTGCCCTTGTGTTCTTATGAGTTATTATTGAAGACAAATAAATCCAAGGTACCCCACTATCCTCTTTCAAGGCATGAAAGTATGTCTAATCAAATTTACCCCTACTCTTATGGTGGTTTTTTTAATTAGACCTTTTAAGATATGTGTTAATTTGTTTATTACTCTTAGAGTTTAACTTATTGTCGTAGTTTTACGCTTAAGTTTCTCTCTATAATTCTGGTGTATTAGGTTCTCCTTTCAATACTTCCCAAACCCCTAAAAAATATATATGTCAAACATGGTCCAAATTTGCCTAACAATATAATTGCAATACACTAAAATACACACACACACACACACACACACACACACACACACATATATATATATATATATAATTTCTCTTAGTGTTGGTTTAAATCACCATAATTGTGTTTTATATTTTTCTTTATTTCCAGCTTTGTGGCTCTTGCAACTATCATTAAGTTATGCATATTTTATTTTATCTTATTGGTGGTTGGATCCTACCACAATTTTTGTTTTGAATTTTATTATTTTTTCCTAGTGGCAATTTCAACTAGCACTATGTTCCTTAGCTTTTTTATTTATTTTACACATTGCGGCAGTTATGACAGCCATTATCAATTTGCACATGATTTGAAAATTATAAGTTTTATGATGGTTTGCAACCACATTTATGATTGGATATTTTAAATACTTCTTGAAAGAAAAATATTTAATTTTTAAACCTTTTACTAAATTAGTCATGATTCCATAAATTCAATACACATATCGAAGAATAATGTCCCAATTATTTGTTAAGGATATATTTTTTGTAAATTTATAAAAGCTAGAGTTAAACACAAACAAATCATATATTGCAAAAACATATTGGTCATTTTAATTTGTAACATAACATTAGGTTGCTTCACCATAATTAATACAAAATAAGACTACTAAAGGTAATTGAAAAACTACATAGGATAACTAGAATTCTATCCCAAAAGTTAGAGTAGTCGTGTAAACCCATAACTGTGCAATAGTATCCAAAAAAATATTAGTCTTCTGTAGAATCCCAAAAAATTATCAATCTTCAAGAACATATACAAACATTTGCATGTCCTTAAGATAGCTCCTGTCAAAGAATGATTTGACATTAGAATTTTATAAGAAGGTGAGGGTACTTAAATACTTAAATGAATGTTTCTATGATAGTATTTGGCTAATTACCTACCTTAAGAGACTTTCCTTAAATTATTTGTGAGAAGAATCTTGAACCTATGATCATTCAAGAAAGAAATTTAAAAAATAAGATGCTTTATATATTTATAAAATTCTATGCTACATAGGTTTTTAGTTACATATTAGTGCAAGAGAGCATTATATGTGCTATATTGTATACTTTGAAACCATGGTACATTTTCTTCAATAGCAAAATTCACAAGATTACTATAAGTTTTTCATGCAACAATTGCTCATGACAACACTTCAAGTAAGAATATAAATCATTTTCCCCACATCATGAAAGAAAACCAAATGTAAAGTATCAAGTGGAACTGAATAGTGAATAAATACTATATATGCAAAATGAAGACAATACACAATATGATGACAAACATTATCCAGTAAAATAAGGATTAAAAATTATACATTTAACTTATCAAGGATTCTTTTTCATTCTTTTTGTAAAAATGGGAAATATAATAACAAGAAAATAAATCTTAAACCATCATAGTATAATGTTCATTTATAGTAAAGAAAATGAAGTTATTAACAATAGACTTTGGTTATGATTGGTGTGGCCAAGCCAAGCAAAAACAATACAAGAATCTTGATGGCCAAATCAGAAAATAGAATCCTCTCTAAACATCCCTAGAAGCAAAAAAGATCCCTATTCTACATAATTTCATGCATTATAGTGCAAGAATTGCTACTGGTCATAAACAACATAGACACATAACAAAACCATAACTTCCCAACCTTCTCAAACAACATAGGATTGGCATTGATTACATAATTCATTTGTTTGTAGCTTCATCCAATTTAAGTATATGATCTAAATTTTCATTGCACAAGCACTACATTTATCCATATGAAAACACCCTGGTTGTTACCTTATTTTAAAACAAGAAAGGACTAAAAAGTAAACCAAATCAAACTTGTTACAACATTTCATATACATTCAATTTGTGTTCAGACAACATAATATGTGTTGCATGAGCAAGAAACTAACTACAAAGAATCCCATGTAGTAAACTACATGCAGTTTATGATTAGAGAATATGTGAAAGTAGGAAAAAAAATTCAAAACTTCATATTTCAGCAAGAATCTAAACCATTTTCCCACACCACGAAAAAAGACCAAATGTAAAGTATCAAGTAGAATTGAGTACATACTATATAAGAAACCAGCAAATGTGTCAAACATCTAGTTAACTATATAACTTTATGTATTTTTTAAGAGAAACTAACTATCTAGAACCTGCATACAAGTATCAAAATGACTACATAATTTTATGTATTTTTTAGGAGCAACTAACTATCTAGAACCTATAGAGAAGTATCAAAGTGACTAGAGAAAGGATCCCAATCTCACAACTTATAAAGCAATATTCAATTGGCATGGAGTAAATAGTGTATAAATTACCAATTTATTTGCTATTGAGTAGAGAAAGAATGCTCACCTTGTTACCCATGAGAATGGGTAAGTTATGATTGAGTGGAGTTAGATTATGATGATGGTTGACCAAGGAATTTGCAACAATAGTAAAAAATAATAATTGACCATATAATGATATGTATTACTTACATTGTTATCAAAGATAGTGACTAGTTCAGGAGGTATACCATGGATGACTTTTAAAGAGATAAGCAAAAAACATATCATACTTCTTAAATTTTTCATCATTTGCTTTCAATTCAGTTTGTAGGTTCTCAACTTGATTTTCTAATTACACAATGTGATTCAGTCAGGATAAATTATAAGATGTAGTGAATTGTAGGTTCTTAGATCCAAACACTTGGGTTGGACAAATGCCATCTCCAACACCTCTAACCCAACCAGAATGTTCCTTACCAAAAACTTGACATAGATAATCATTAGGCGAGACATGTATATGAGTATTTCCTTGATTCTCAATTTCAACAATTTTCTCCAACATGATTTTAGTTAAATGTTAATAAAAAAATTATAAAAAAAATAAAATAGAATGAAAAAATATAAAGAACTAATTACATACACAAATAAACCTAGCTTCTTCATTAATGTATTTTCCATCAACTCTTGTGAGTACCAATATATAATTGACCTCTACTCACTAGTTGTCTTGTTTGATGCATCTTTTCATGAAAAACACATTTTCAAATATTAGACAAACATAATAATAGTTTGAATAAAATAATTTTTAAGTAAACATGTTCTTAAATACCCATTATATCCACCCTTCTCCTTTTAAGCTTTTTGGAACCACCAGTGTGATAAGTTATAAGCTTTGATTTGTTTTTAGCATTCTTTTTACATATATCTTGCAAGCATAGCCCAACAAAAAAAACAAATTAGCTCAACGTTATGATCAAACCATTCAAATAATGAATAAAAATAAAATCATTATTTTTTACAACAATCTATAATCAATGAAAGAAGCCCACTCTATTGCTAGAATTGACTTTGGAGGAATCCTAATATTTTCTTCTCGAACTTTTCCTTTGTCAAAATTCTGATTGAGCAATCTAACTCTATTATCTTTCCACTTGTTCCCAATATCTTTTACCATATAGGTCTTTGCATCACTTTCATGGATTGAGTCCAACCAAAACTTGTTCTTCAATCAATTATTATTAATCTTATAATATTACAATAAAACAAAATATTATAATTAAATAGAATATGATAATGTCATTGTATACCTTAATGATATTATTAAAAACATGATCCTTGTAAGAGTTCAGCATAGCAAGCCATTTCTTAAAACTAATTGGAAAGTTATTGTGATTTTTTGCCAAAAGTCCTAAGAAGCCTCCTAAGAGCCCATCAACATCATCACCACTCGATGTAAAACCATCAAAAGGAACAACAATAGTCTCTCCAATTTGAAGTGTGTCAATATCTATCATCCTCATATTGTGTTCCTTTATCTCTCCTCCAACATCTACAAAAAGAAAGTGATAATCAATTAATGTCAAATAAATCAACTAATACATTACAAAAAAAAAATATAATGCATTAAAAATTAAAAGGCATAATTTTCACTTGAACTACCCAAAATTGTCTCTTTGTTTTACCAGTTGAAGTACATTTAGTAGCAACTATGGGCTCAGACGGGAGTTCCTTAAACTTATTAGGCAGAAAATGCTCATCATCTAGTGAATTAAGAGGTGATTGATATGTTTCCATACTAGATGAAGAAGGCAGGAAAACTTGCAGTAGAAATACAAAAATGCACATAATATTGCACCAATAGAAAGTGAAACAAGTTCAAAGGCACAAAATATGAAGAACCAAATTACGCAAGCATGTTCTAAAAGAAGTTAGTTTATAGCAAACACTACATAAAGAAAAAACATAAAAAAGAAAGATAACTATAAATATTTAACTTATTCAAATTCTACATTTACACCAACCGTACACAACTCAGCCTCATTATCATCATCCAACCATACAAAGCTAATTGTTGATGATTAATTTCACTCTTATAACTTATTTATGCATCTTCCTCACCCATATGATACAAGTCTCTTGGTTTTAGATGTAATGGAGTACACCATCCTTCATCCATCTTATCCTCCACATAATACACCAACTGAGCTTCAGAGGCTTCAATGTATGGTTTATCATCTTCTTTTACACTAGTATGGATCAATTGAGAAAAATTGATTGAGGTGAAGCCTAATGCATCCTTTTTAATGTATCTTAGATTTGTAGTATTGGCTCATTGACATTTAAACATAGTCACAAAAAATTGACAAAATTAGTTTAATTCAATAATGTCAACTAGTTTCCCATAGTATGACACCAAACCTTCAGTTGGCCTATTGTCACTTGCACTTGAGTAACTTTTAGTTCCAAATGAACTAAACACATCACTATTTTGTGTTTTCATCCATTTTTTGTGTTGTAAACTTTTAAATTTATATCCATTCACATTATATGCAATGAACCTTCTAGCTCTTTGAACTGGTTCTCATGCAAAGGCATGAATATCATGAGAGTGTGAATCAAAATTATCATTCATAATCTATAAAAAATAGAAACAATTCTTAGTAACATACTGACTATAGAAGTTATCTTTTGCACTTACACGACCCTTAAACCATTCGACAACGCCACAATGAACTTCCTTCTCTATTTCATTTGATGACCATGTTCGCCTCCTTAACTTCTTTTTTTTGTTGAAGTTCTGAATTCACTATATCAATCAAGATCATAAGAAATATGCTGGAAGCCAAGAATTCATAATAACTTCATGTTTCAAAATATTACTTACTCAATAAATTATTATACTTTTTTATAGTTAATTAGCACATGTCGATGTGCTTATAACAATTCTGTAGGTGTTAAGATAAAATATGATGAACCTCTAATAGGCTTACCTATATTTGGAAATAGAGATGACAAAGAATCAGATGGGTCATCATAGACATGGCCTCCTCGATTTAATCTTGTCTCAATTTCATTGCTAAAGTATCCTGAACCAAAAGTAAGTATCTTTTCAGACATCCAACCTTCAGTTATAGAGCCTTTAGGCTATGCTTTATTATGCACAAAGGATTCCAATTTTTCCAAAAACATACAATTATGGAAAATTTAAAAACTTAAAAATTACTAAGTGTAATATGTGACAAAGTTCATAAATTGTTCATGCCTTTTTACAAGATACATCCATCGATAATGCACTAGTCCCCCAAGTTTGGCTTCATCAACTAGATGCATCATAAGGTGAATCATAATTGTGAAGAATGATGGAGGAAATAACATTTCCAAATGAAACAATGTAAGAATAATTTGTTTCTTAAGCTAGTCTAACTCATCATGCCTCAACACTTTGGCATATAATTGCTTGAAAGATGTGCATAAATCCATCAAAACCGTAGCAGCTTCAATAGGCAGCATACTTGTAATTGCCAAAGGTAGCAGTTGCTCCATAAGAATATGATAATCATGGATTTTCAAACCAAAAATCTTGAGTTTAGTTGTATCAACACATCTAGAGATATTGCTTGAGTAACCATCTGGTACATTAATATCCTTTAAGGTCTTTAGCACAACATCTATCTTTTCCCTTGATAATGTAAACAAAGTTGCAAGATACTTTTTCCATTGTCTGGGGGGCCAAAGTTCTCCTCTTATACCCAATAATTGCAAGTCTTTTTGAGCCTCCACATGATCTTTTATTTTCTCTCTATCATTTATTAATGTGAAAAGTACATTGTTGCACACATTCTTTTCAATATGCATAACATCTAGATTGTGTTGCAACAAGTTAAACTCCCAATATGGAAGTTGAAAGAATATGTTTTTCTTCTTTTATTATCCAGCTTTAGGCTTTGTAGAGTTCTTGCAAGTTTTCTTTCGCTTACCAGTTGACTTCTTCTGTGATTTTGATTTTGGTGGTTCTTTTCCAAATATGACTATTATATTTTCTACTTGTTTCAAAATTTTAGAACCAGATAATTTCCTTGGTGGATCTCTATCTTTAATGTTTCCATTAAAATGATTTCAATTCAACCAAAACTTGCATCCTCTAGACAAAAAGCGACGATGATCCATAAAAAACCATTTGTAACTAAATTGAAGGTGAAAAGGACTTGCATCAAAATTACAAAATGGGAAAACTAGACTGGTGTAAGTGTTCCACTTGGAAAGCATACCAAGACAAGGAAATTCACTGATGGTCCATAAAAGACCTGCTCGCATCATGAACATTTCATTTTTTGAAGCATCATATGTCTCAACACCATATTTCCACAACTCCTTTAACTTATTAATAAGAGGTTGCATATAAATGTCAATATCATTACCTAGCATTCTCTTTCCGGGGATCAAAATTGAAAGAATAAAGTTTGTTGGGTTGATACACATCCATAAGGGAGTATTGTATGGAATGAAAATTAAAGGCCAAATGTTGTAAGAGTTGCTAAAAGTCCCAAAAGTATTGAACTCATCACTTATTAAGGCCAACAGTACATTTCAACAGTTTGATGCAAAATCGGGATATGTCAAATCAAATTTCTTCCAAGCCTCAAAATCTCTTGGATGCTTCGTCATCCCATCATTGTTACTTTCATCAACATGCCAAACCATACTATTAGATGTCTTTGAAGACATGAACAACCTTTTCAACCTGGGAATCAATGGAAAATATCACAAAATGTTTGTTGGTAGTTTCTTCGATGGCTTGGTAGGAGTTGAACCATGACCATTTTCAACTTGTTTATCATTTTGTTGCCACCTAGATGTTTTGCATACTTTGCATTCTTCTTAATCTTCATCTTCCCCCCCAATATAACATTACAATCATAAGGGCGTGAATGTATCTTGGTGTAGGCAAGACCAAGCTTGTTAATGAATTTCTTTGCCTCATAACTGTTGGAATTTCAACATGTTCAAAGGCATCATGCAATAACTCAATGATCATTAACATTGCTTTGCCACTAACTTGACACAAACATTTGATGTAATACAACTTCACTAAGAAAAATATTTTGAGTACTTAATGCATCTATCATACAATGGTTTCTCTCCATCTTTGAATAAATCATGAAATTCTTTAGCTTCACAGCCTTCACTAGTCGCTCTATCATTCAATTCTAGCATATCTCCTTCATTAATATCTCTATGCTTGGTTAAGGATGGAATGAGAGCCTTATTGCCACACATTGTATAGAATCCATATGCATAATTTATCATATCTTCCATATCATCTTCATTCGCTATGGTCGACATACAATTTTCATTTGTCATGCTCTCTAGAATCACAGAAGGTTGGGCAATTGGTTCTTGTAATAATGTTTCCCCGTGATGATTCCAAAATGTGTATCCTTGTGGAAATGGTTTACATAATAAGTGATCATACACTTCTTCTTGAGTCATCCACCTCTTAAAACTACATTTACTACGAGACATATTATCGCACCAACCCTTGAGCCACATCGGAAAGCAAAATCTAAAAGGCCATTCAATCCAACCAAATATTGAGGTGAATTGTGTGGAATTTTAATCCATGATTTATCCGTATTTGAACACAAGTATGTGTAACCAATTAGCTTAAGACATTTTTATCACTAATAAATGACTTCGCGTCAATAAATAGTACATGAGATCAACTAGTGGTATAGACCTGATATCAAATAAATATGTACAAGTAACCTTATTCTTGAAAATGTTAACAATTTAATTAATAAATAGTTTGCCTCAACTTTTAATGAAAATTGGTACTAAATGACAAGTAAATACATTTTGAAATTTGAATACCTAAAAGATATATGTGTAGTTGATTTCTTTATTTTCCTTTCTTTTTATTTATATATTTGGGCATAGAAAATATGGTAAAACACAAGAAGTAGAAATTGACAAAAAAATCATACATTACTAATAGCTAGAGCTATCAAAATAGGCCTAAACCCACAGGCCACCCTAGCCCACCACAGGTTTGGGCCAAGCCGAGCCCAAAAGGGGAAAGTTTTGCCATTGGTTGTAAAATTTGATCGATCCACTCGGGTTGAACCTGTGTTGGGCCGAGTTGGCCCACCTAACCTACTTAAAAAAATAACCTATTAGTATTTTGTAATTTTTTTTAAGAATTTAAAGTGTTTTGTTCACTTAACTAGAAATAGAGTAAAACTCACCTAAATACACTTTTTAGCATTTTCTAATATTATTCAACATTATTATATTTAGTGTTTTGTTCAAGTCTATTTCTTAAATTTTTGTTATTATAGTTCTAGACTTCTTGCTTGTGATAATGTGTCTTGTTGTGGTGTATGGATAGTGAAAATTATAATTTAACTATTATTTTATAATTTATTCAAATTTATTTTTTTTTGTTGAATTTTCTTTTCTTAAAATATATTTTATTTTAGGTGTGTTGGTGGGCCAACTCATTTAACACACAACCTGTGGTGGACCAGGCCAAATAACTTTTTTATGGAATTAACTTTAAGTGGGTCGGGTTAGGTTAGCCAGTTTAAGGGGTGGGTTGAGGTAGGCCAGGCCCAATGGGCCAAGCCAGCACGTTTTGATAGCTCTACTAATAGAAATAGTGTAACAACCCACATCGTAGCAACGATATCACTACTCTATAATGCAAAATCTCTAGTTTAAGTGAAAGTTCTATTAATTTGATTATGAAAACAATGATTAATTTTTTCGCAATATACATTCACCAAATAACACATAAATACGTATACACACACACACATACATATATTAGACCATTATGCATCATTCACATGTTAAGGTATAATTTAGTTTTTAAATAGATCTAAACTTGGAATTTACATGCCCAATAAAAAAGAATCAAGGAACCAACTAAGGAAGAGTTTGATGGCTCCAACAAAAGACCTCCCTCCAAAGACACCTACTGTTGTGCATCTGCTCCCACGAACGAAAGTTTGAGATCATCACAGATGTAACGACCCGCCACATCGCTACTGTATCACTAAATCTTATTCACGCTATTAAATAGGTTTTTAAATGAAACTCCCTTAGTTTGATTATAAAAAAAAACATGGTAAATTTTTCGCGAGCACATGAAGATCATCATCATAGAATGTACACGTAATTGAAGGCACACATAAGACATTTCAAATATATATGTATATGCACACACACACACACACACACACACACACACACACATATATATATATATATATATATATATATATATATATATATATACACACACAAAACATAGCTTAATTGTAGGCACAAATACCATGTCCAAATTATATTACATGTTTTACAAAAAGGAAATAAGAAATTTAAACAACGGGGGTGTAATTAGCAAAACATTGTGGTGTATCCATTAAAACAAGGGGTGCATCTAGCAAAATATAACTCCTGCTCAGGATCTAGTCCATCGACATCCCAATCACCCGGCGGCTCCAACCAGAAGATGGCCATCTCCCAAAGTACCTATTGCTGTCTATCTGCTCACACGAACCCGATTCGCGATCATCACAAGTACCAAACCATAAGGTACACAAAGCAAGGGTGAGTTCATCATATTAAATAACAACAATAAATAACATCAGTTAGGGAAAACAATTCGGTCATCACCATATCATTACAAATATCCAAACGTGTATCAAGCACTAACATGCACGGGAGTTCACAAACATTCCATAAGTCATCTTATAATGTCTAGCATGATGCGTGCTCCTAACTCAACTCTCATCATGCAATGTGGTCCACCTCGGCATACAAATGATGCAGTAGCTTGTTAGGGTCACTCTATCGTGCACAGGCCGCTCCCCCCCAGTAGTGATCAGCATCTAGGCGTCAGAAGGAGTTCCTAACAGACGTAGCCACCCAGTATCTCGGTACCCTACAACCATCATCCTATTTCCATCGTACAAATGCAGTATGTCACATGGGCTCCATCAATGCATGGCCCGTCCCAGGATCAACTCATCTTGGCTAAGATACTGCCATACACCCCCAATGTACATATGTACTGCCCCAAACGAGGGCCGTCCCAACACGGGCTCATCGATGCACTGACCGTGGTCCTTGCAAGGTTCACCACCTGGTCCCGGCATCTCACGTGTCTATACATAGCATATCACCACAGCTCCATCAATGTATGGCCCGGCCCGGGAATAACTCGTTCTGACTAGGATACTACCATACATCCCTGTGGGTATCTATGTATATTCACCTGCATTCAGATAACCATGGGCACCATCAATGCATGGCTCGGCCTAGGAACAACTCGTTCTGGCTAGGATACTGCCAGACACCCCCATGGTATCAATGCACATATTATTATCTCAAGCCATCATATAGGCCGATCTCAACTATTATCCATATAGACACATACGTCTCTTACACGTCATTCACAAACACCCCAAACAAGTGAGCCAGTGTGAAGTATTAGGTGTCCGGGTTGGCACCTAGCTATAACAACGTGAGATAAGAATCCGAACAAGGTTGGACGAGGGCAGACAAGATCGGTTAAAGGCGGTCAAAGGTTCTTTGGGTTTCTATAAAATACCAAAGGACAGACTTGGCACTATGCAATTGATTACATAAGCGCTGTAATCGATTATAACAGATAGCGCATGCAAGACTCGGGTTTGTATTAATATCTCCAGCCAACACAAGGTTATCTGGGTAAGGAAACTCGGTAGCTCACAAAGGAAAGGCTTGGACTTAGCAATTTTAAAGAGACAACCACAGATAGGGAACCCGGTCATTCTAGAAGAAAGTACACAAGCTCAACCGAGTAGAGGACTCAGTGGCTCTTTTCCCGAGGAAGTGCGAGCTCATCCAAGTTAGGGAACCCGATGGCTCTCTTACCGAGAAGGCACGAGCTCATCCGAGTTAGGGAACCCGGTAGCGCTCTCTCTCTCAAGGAAAACTTGAGCTCAACAATTCTAAGGTATCACCCCGGGTAAGGAACCTAGTATATCGACGTCCACCAACGAGGACTAAGTCATGTCCAACATGCACACATACATGCTATGTAATCCGCTTAGCTCGACATACCCATCCTGGTACCCGGCACCTCCACCAACACTTTGACAAAGTGTCTTCCAAGTTTCTCAGCATCAAAATGCCAACTTCACACACATGCACGAGGAGTTCTTATAACACCTACTCGTCCACAAGAACACCATCGACTCTTCATCCCAGAACATCAACACAAAACACCAACCAGCAGACATAAAGCATATCACGAACCGTTCATAAAAAGACATAGCTTTTATAGAAAATAACACATACACACACACACACACACACATACACTAGGGACATGCAGTTATCATCACGGTCGAACTCCCTAGCCCCCAACCATGGTATCTAAAGCTGTTATGAAACACGATAAATGTAACGACCCGCCTCATCGCTATGATATCACTAACTCTTAATCGTCTATATCTCAATTTTAATAAAAACTTCATTAATTTGATTATGAAAAGGATAGTAAATTTTTCGCGATAATACAATTATCATACACATATTACAATTACATAATTAAACACATATGTACATATATATATATATTAAATCAGTACATGTCATCCACATGTTAGAGCTTTCTTTAGTTTTACATGTATATACACCTAAAATTACATATTTAACAAAAAGCCAAAGAACTAACTAAGAAAGAGTTTATTAACAAAACATAACTCTTTCCCCAAAAAGAAATCCAACATCATCATGTCGGCTTGGCGGCTCCAACCAAAAAGAAGATCTCCCTCCAAGGTCACCTACTGCTGCTCATCTGCTCATACGAACGAAAGTTCACGATCATCACAGGTACCAACCACACGGTACAACAAATGCAAAGGTGAGTTTATTATATAAAACCAACAAACATCAGATAGCAGCACTTGGGAAGGAAACAACATTACCCACCACAATCATTAACAAAAATCCATGATACCAATACACACTCAATAAATCAATCATCCAATGCATTTCACAACTCAAACAATCATGTATAGAATGATGCATGCACCTGACTCATCTATCAGCATGCAATGTGGTACCATATCCCAGAAATAGCCTTTCACAGGAAAAATGATTTACCGCCTATCACTACCATTCCCCCACCCGGTGATCAGCCAGCGTCGCAAGGGAATTCCAAACCTAATGACCCTTTAGTACCTGTGTTTTCAGCCCACTGAAACCCACAAGTACGCGCGTGCCTTCATTCTATTTCCACACATACAAATGAAGTATGAAACATGGGCATCATCAATGTATGACCAAGGCTAGGAACAAATCCTTCCCCGCAAGGATGACCAGTCATACACCCCCATGTACATACCTAACATACCAATGTGGGCTCACCGATGCACTGACCGTGGCTAGGAAAAAATCCTTCCCCGCAGGGATAACCAACCGGTCATTGCACCCCACGTGTATATACATAGCATACAACCATGGCACCATCAATGTATGACCATGGCCAGGAACAAATCTTTCCCCGCAAGGATGACCAGTCATACACTCCTATGGGTATCCATGTATATCCACATCACATAACGATAATCATGGGCACCATCAATGCATCATCATGGCCAGGAACAAATCCTTCCCCGCAAGGATGACCAATCATGCACCCCCCCATGGGTATCAATGTACATACACATCACATCATCTCAATATCATCATCACATTTATCAAATTCATCGTATTTCAACATTATCCTCATAAACATCAACTTCATCTCATTTCAACATCAACAACCATTTCATCATCATCTCATTTAAACATCATAAACCACATAATCATTATATCATTTATACATCATCAAACACATCATCATTATCTCATTCAATCATCATCAACACATCAATAACATCTCATTCATCCATAATTCATATTACCGTGAGACTGGTATTTTAGGAAAATTCTAAATTAAAGAGGAGGACTACAATATAGAAAACACACTCTTATGCCCATTTAAAGATTTAATAAAGAATTAAATAGGAAAACATATTATAAAATTTTGGGCAGAGTCTCTTATGTAATTAAGACTTTTCCCAAAAATTCAATCATTACAACAACAATATCATTCACAATTTTATCTATCAATAATAACTTCATCACATCCTATTAGTTAAAAACACTATTTTTCTTGAAAACGAGCACACAACAGACATAAATACATCACATCCCATTAGTTAAAAATGTAGTTTTTCTTGAAAAACAGCACACAGCAGGGACAGACAGATATCTTCATAGTTGGACTCCCTGTCCCCCAACTATGGTATCTAAACTATTACCAACATAATAAACTCCCTTACCTATCTATATTTCTCTATTAGCTCCTTGAAACGTCATTTTGGGAGCTCTCAAGTTCACGTGTTTTGGCTCAACTGCAGAGCTCTATATACCAAATTGAAGATAATTTAGTATAGATTTCATAAACAAGACTAATGTTAGCATTCGGGGTCAAATACCCACTCAAATTTAAAAAGAGGCTAAAATGGTGTTTTGAGAGTCCACATCAATAGATATCATAAAAGTACCCGAATCATAAAAGATATCAAGAGAGGCTTAAATTAGCTAGAAGAAGACAAAGGAAACCAAGATTACCTCAAGGAAGCCAAAAACGAAGGATTTGGAAGCTCTATTCTCTACCGTAACTTCGAGAAGAGTTTCGAAGATTCCACTCCGATTAAAGTGTTTCTCTTCGTGCAGTGGTCTCATGGCAAGTAACGATGGTCTGTGGTGGTCACCGGTGGTCTTGGGGGTGGAGGATGGTGGTGGGAGGTGGGTTGGCTGTTGGGAGGGAGAAGAAGGCTGATTTTCATGGTTTGGAATGCTGCTGCACTATTTATCATCACCTTCACTCGCCCAGGTGAGTAAAAGTGCCTGCAAAATTCGCCTGGGCGAGCTGACCAGATCCTAGAATTTTTGCTACAGTGAAAAATTAATTTCTCAAGTTTCAGACATTATTTTGATAATCCCCACGGTCAAAAGTTATAAATTTGTGTTAGAAACTTACCTTTAAAATTTGAAAAAGATCCAACGGTTAACCAATCCAAAATGATGAATTTTCTAAAACAGGTTTTGGGTCAAACTCGGAAACACTCAAATACAACGCATCTCAAACAAACTCCACATAATTTGACATCTACATCAAGCAATTGCACATGGATAATTTACATAATATTTAAATTAATCCTAATTAATAAATTAATCAAATCATACAAGGAATACATCACACATATATTTTAAGTTACCGAAATTTCAGGGTGTTACAATAAACTCCCCTTACCTAACCAGGAGTTCGTTCCACAGCTTCACGACGTGATGTCCTAAGCTTCCGTTCCGGCCATGAGGTCCTTCTTGATGTCGGGATTTCATGGCAGCTACGGTAGTCTTCGAGTTGAAGGTGACACAGAAGGGTTAAGGAAGAAAGATTTATGGGTGTGAGCAAGCTTAGAGAGAAAGAGAGAAAGCGCAAATGAGAAGAATAAGAGAAAAAACATGCTTCCACTGCACACTCCTGTGCTTAAGTACCCAGCTAACGGAACAGGTTTGCCTTTCGTGCAAACACAGTAACCGCAAGTCAACAAGGACAGCTAACATCCACTAACACGCATACCAAGGCAAGGGCACTCAAAACAATAATCATCAAATAAAACACACAATAAAACATATAATTAATCACCATATCACACAAAAGAAACGTCTAGCTTATGTCACCTGAAATTCGGGGTGTTACAACAGATGCCAACCACATAGTACAAAATGCAAGGTTGAGTTTATTGTAAAAGATCAATGAACATCAGATGACAATGATTAGAAAGAAAACAATAACAAATAATCACAATCATTCCTAGAAATCTATCAATTCAACATACACTTAGAAAACTAGTCATCAACTTTTCCAACAATTAAAAACAATTATGCTCAGAATGATGCATACACTTGACTCAGCTCCAAAATACAATGTGGTAGCATTCATCAAGAAATAGCCTAAGTGTGTCCTGATGACACTCTCACTTAGGAACCTAGCGACAACTGTCGAGGTCACCTAGTCGTGCACAGGCCACTCCCTCCATGTTGATCAGCATGAGTCTCAAGGAAGTTCCAAACTGAGTGATATGCCCCAACTACCAACATTTTTCCTCATGAAAGACCACAAGTACTTACTAACAAAGTTTATACTATCTTCACACAATTATGCAGCATGAAACATAGGCTCCAACAATGCATTAACCTTGAATAGTTAAAAAAAATTAAACAATCTCATTCCCTCTCCAGAGACACTTATAATTTTTAAACCAAATCTCCTTCCCTCTTTAGGGATATTTAGACGGGTCACTGCACCCCCCATGTACATACACAACATGCAGTCATCTCAATGGCAACATTAACATCAACATCATCTCATCTCAATGTCATCATCAACATCAATGTCATCTCATCTCAATGTCATCAATATCACAAGCAATCACATTCCACATACATACATATAAACACATACCTAAGATTCACATTTCCCAGGTCTTCAGACAACATAAATCACATATAATAACAATTCATAATATAACAAGATCAATATTTTTGGAAAATTCTAAATTAAAGAGAAGAACTATAGTTTACAAAACAAACTCTAAAGCCCATTTAAATTTTAACAAAAGAAGTAATAGGAGAACAAATATAAAATTTTGTACAGAGTATTCTTTGTAATTAAGACTTTTCCCCAAAATTTCAATCAATACAACAACAACATCATTCATAGTTTTATTCATCATTAACAAATATATTACATCCCATTAGTTTAAAACACAACTTTTTCTTGAAAACCAGCATGCAACAGGGACAAACACACAACCCCATAATTGGGTTCCCAGACCCCAACTATGGTGTCAAAAGCTATAAACAAGCCATAAACTCCCATTTACCTATCTATATCTCCATGTTAGCTCTTAGTGGCGTTGTTTTGAGATCTCTTAGGTTCACGTCCATTGGTCCAAACGGATAGTTCTATATACCAAATCAAAGACAATTCAATATAGATTTCAAAGACAAGGTCAATTTAAACATTCGGGGTCAAATACCTATTCAATTTTAAAAGGGGCCAAAATGGTGTTTTGTGGGATCCACATCAAAGAGATATCATTTTGAAATTTCGATCATGCCAATGCAATCGGGGATCAATAAAGGTCACAAAAAATGAAATCAATTTTATGAAAAGGCAATTTTTACAATGTCTCATTTTCAAGGGTTTTTCAAAGGAAACATAAAAGCATCCAATAACAGTAACCAAATCACAAGAGATACAATTATAGACTCAATCTAACTAGGAGAAGGCATAAAGATCACAGTTACCTTGAAGAAATCGAGAAGGGAGGGTTGAGGGCTCCATTCTCTACCAAACCCACGAGTTGGGTTTTGAAGATTCCGCTCTGGTTAAAGGCTTCCACTCCGTGCGGTTGTCCAACGACAAGCGGTGGCGGCTCATGGTGGTCACCGATAGTTGTGGGTGGGGAAGGAGGTTTTAGGGTTTGGGTGAGGGTTTGGGGAAAAGAAGAGGGAAAAATCATGTTTTTTCGAGCTAATGGACGTATTTATAACTTGCAAGACTCTCTTATCGAACTCACCTTGCTAAGAAAAATTTAACTTTTGGCGCTAAGCGAGACATTTCACACTAAGAGAAATTTCTCTTCTGGCTGGAATTGCGCTTAGTAAGTTGGTGTCCCTATGCAAATTGTTTCCTTTGGATGGAATTGTGCTTAGCGAGCTGGTGTCGCTAAGTGAGTTGTTCCAATGCAAATCAATCAAACTCCACATAACCTAACATCCAAACCAAGTAGTTGCACAAGGATAATTCCCACAACACTTCAACTTAATCCAAATTAATCAAGTAATTAAATAATACAAGAAATACATCAAACATCTATTTTCAGTTATTAAAATTTTAGGGCATTACAAATAGCATAAAAACACAAGATACACAAGCCATTAATTACCATAAGCGTTGGCTTGCCAAAAGTTAGTTGATATGCTTGTATTTTCCTAAGTGGTAACTTGATTCTCTTTTAGATATCTTAAAAGCAAAAACAAAAAGGTTTTTTTTGTTAGAAACATGGTCAGTTATATGTAAATTGATTGTATATGGGAAAATCTTCATTTTCATATGCACACACTAAATATATGCAACTATGTTTATTTAAGAGGATAAATAGTTCAAGGCAAAAGGGAAAAATTACTTTAACAAAAGAAAATCCATGAAATTGCAATAAAGAGTCACACCATATGGAATTGAACTTAAGTGATTGATAGATACGAGGCAAGCTGAGGGATAAGAAATAATTTTAAAAATAGTAGATAAATAACATTGAATTAGGACAAATTTTAATACTAGTGCTTGATGACTTACCCAATTTAGAGCAAAATAACAACGCTGGGAAACTATGAATATAATGCTGGAATTCAAGTATCCACTTAATAGTTTATACAAATTAAAAAATAGAAGAGAAACCAACAAGACATGTCAAAGTATTAGTACGATTCAAAGTTATTAGAATAACTTCTTTAGTAGATTTTCGTAGCTTGCATGACTACAATTCCAACACTTCAAGTTAAACATTTGTGAATATAATATTTTTAAAGGAATAGTTACCTCAAGAACTTAGCTTTTTGGTGATCTAAGATTAATGACTTTGGGACTTCTTTCTTTTACTGATTTAGTAGCTTGACTTAAAGAGGAAACAAGGTTAATGTTCAGAGTAATAGGCTTAAGTTAGTGCACAACATGTGGAGTTACCCTTAGAGGCACTTTAGAGGACCCACTTCTAAAATCATAACATACAAATGTAAATAAATGAATTCCATTGTGGAAAATGGAAACCCATATCTTTCAATTCTTGCCATAAATACTTACTCACATGGCAACAAAATTCTTTTAGAAAATATAGCATTGAGACTAGACAAGTTACACCATTCAATCCATTCCTCAAGGAAAACTTAAACATACACACATATAGGTTAAAAAATAGAGTAACTGAGTACAATAATTCCAAAAAAAAATCCTTTTCTTGGTAAGCCCACACAATGCTTATTAAGAACCAACCTTAGCACAAGATGTGGCAAAAATAGAGAACAAGGACCAGTCTACATCACTATCTAAAAAACCATTAAACTTATATTTTAATTAAAAATAAATTCTATTAAAAAAAAACACAAACAAAGCTTTGTGTTCTAGAGAACAATTTGAGACCATTATCTATGCTCATAATTCTCTTCATGATCATATCAATTACCTACCAAACTAAGACCACTATGTTTATCCCATTTAATTGTTTTATTCACTTGTTACTATATTGACAATTTGAAACATACCATCAACACCAGGTCAATGTAACAACTACATCTAAATTGCGAGCTAGCTTCCACATCCTCTAGCATATTTTATACTTTCACATAGATCATCCAATGTGTACCTAATATTGAACATTGAACTTAATTAGCAATGCCCTCTAGAGAAGAGGGGTATTAGCAAACAACCAAACCTAGACATGCGGTGAATAAATGAAAATCAAAATGTAAATTGTTAATAGTAGTTGAAAATGCAAAAGCTGGTCAGTGAGGTCACACATGTCTGAAACATTGTTTTATGAAAAGGAAAATACTAAAGTAATGTTATCTAAAGGTCCACAACATGGTAGATAGGGAAAATGTGCTAACATTATCAGGGGATCAAAAGCACATAGGAATCAACTTAACCCAATGCAACCCAGAAAATATAAAGTTCAGTTCAATGTTCATATGATGCTAAGACACTCATTTTGTCTGTGCACCACTATATTCCTTGAATATCAAGCTGCACGTTGTCAAAAAAATGGAGAAGACCACTTTGCTCAATATTCCTTCAATTTTGTATGCACCACTTCCCCCACTGCACCACTACCATACCACTTCCCTCTCTCCCTCATAACCACTTCCCCCACCACAACGCTTTAGTATCTCCCTTGCAACCACTTCCCCCCCTGCACCATCTGCAAGGTGTCACTGTCGTGGTTCCCCCACTTGAAGAACTTTGGCTCGTGCTTCCAATTCTCCACATTACCTGCTTTTGAACATGCAATGCTCTGAATCGCATTCCTGAAGCAATTATCCCCCAACTTGAGCTCCATGCATAGGAAAACATTCATTTGCATTCGAAATGTTGTTGCGACCCCTTGAGATTTCACGCCTTCATCATGCAGAGCTACCTTGTCACCACCAAGGCCAAACCGAGCAATTGACCTCACCAAAAATACAACTAAGCCTCCCTTTTTCATCCGCCAGTACCCAAATCGTACCCTAAACCCAAATTTGGAAAATAGAAAGAAAAAGGCACTTATCAGTTTAAGTGAGCAGAACGAAAAAATGGTGGAATAATGGAATGGAAGAATGACAAAAAAATGTGTTTTGGTGATAGCGATGGTAAATTAATCTCAATCGTCGTAGGATATAATAAATATGTTAAAATATTAAAAATATGCTTGGTGATAGTGGCAGTCAAATAAAGACAACCGCTATAGAGATTAATAAATTCTTAAAATATTAAAAGTATACATAAGGGCGGTTGAAACTGACCATAAATATGTGTTAAGAAAATTAATATTTGTTGATAAAATCATCGTCCATTCTACTTTCTTTTTTTATATTTTTGTTTTCTTGATTTTGTTGCCAAATTTTTTATTTCGAGTTAGGTTTCTATCTTGCATTTGACATTCTTCATATCTTGCCTATCTCTTGCGCTTAGATAAGCCTAGTAACTATTGCTCTATGTGCAGCAATAACTGATGTTGATGGAATTTGGCTCTGATTACCCAAAAGACCAAGGATTTAATCTGTGGCAATCAAGAGAATTAGCAAGAGGAAAGAATTATGAGGATATCTAATGCCCAACCAAAGTGGACTATCTTCTGATTACAAATCAAGGCAATTAGAAAAAAAGCTTCTTAAATTGATAAAATGAGAGTGTCTTTAGAAGAGGTAATCAATCTGATATTTATGTTATTAACTCATGGCAGTGCTTTTCAAGATTTACTTCTTAGTCAGTATTTTAGTGGTTGGATTTTTTAGTACGTTGTGGCTACATGCTCTTAACAGCGTTGATTTATCAGTCATGCTTAATTGAAAATTTTTGCTATAAAGAAATACAATAGTTCTTAATTAATAATGTTATAGTTCATTTGTTTACTTTGGTGAAGGTTAATATGGATGCCGATCCATTAGATTATATTGACTTCAGTGACGATGGTTTGTTGAATATGAAATGGAACATGATGAAATGAGAGATGACATACTTGATGAAATAGAAGAAGACTTACCTAATAATATGTTGAATGCAATTCTATTATCACCGACAAAGAATAATGATGTTTTGATTGAGGTTGGAATGACATTTCCTGAACAAAATGATATAGTAGACTTGCATACAACATTTGGTAGGGCAAAAGGTTTCGGAATTCGAAAATGAACATCAAAGAATAACTATGTGATTTTAACATGTGTTAGAGAGGGTTATCAACAAGGGAAAAAAAAACATGTGACACCAAATCAAGATAGACATCAACATCATGTATAGGGTGTCAAGCTTGTCTCAAGGCTTCTAAAAGTTAAAAGACAAATATGTGGAAAATTACATATTTCTATGACAACCATAACCATGAGATGGTTAGTCCGAAAAGTGTTCCATATTTGAGATCACATAGACAAATGTCCGATGCTACAAAATTTTTGCTAGAAGATTTCAATAAGGCGGGTTTGCCTGCTAGAAAGGTGGCCACCATCTTCAAAAGCCATGATTTAGGATTTGATAGTCAAGATTGTTATAATCATATGAAAAAAGTGAGAAAAAGAATATATGATGTTGGGGATGCACAATCTATCCTACTTTATTGTATTCAGCAACAATCATTGAATCCGAATTTCATTTATTCTATAAAGTGTGATGATGACGATCGGATGGAATTTTTTTTTGGATTGATGCAAGATCCAGACACGCCTATGAGCTTTTTGGGGATGTCATCACGTTTGACACAATGATAAGCGTTTGTCGTGTCGCTTCAAAACAATTAAACTAAGCTAATTTTGTAGCACAAGATTAACCTAGGTCGACTCAAAGACACTATCAATATGGTTCTATCTTCAATTCACTACTAACAGTAAAGGGGATTTTTGTCAAACAGTTTGCAGGCGCGAAGTAAAAATTGCAAAAACACAAACTACGATTAGATATCAATGTAGAAACTAACAGAATTGATAACAAGTAATGTAAAACAGATTAAAGAGCATCAATCCAATTCACCAAACCAAGCTATTTGAATCATCATCATTCTCAGAAATTTATCCTATTGTGAAAGTTCATTCAATTTCATTAGAAGCAGTTCAATCGAATTAACCCCTAAATTAATTGAAACCACAACCCTAATTGAAATATCATCCAATTAATATGTGATTTATATTTGAAATTAGGAAATGAATCCATAACCTAATCCGCTTTCAATCCTAAACGCATTCATAATCATGAAAACAGAATAGCAATTGAAGAAGAAAGTGAACATTCACACAGAATTCGAAATACTAAACTAGAACTCAAATTCTTCTCTTGCTTGGGTTGGATCCTTGGATTGATTGATTATTTAGCCTTCCATGATCATCATCAATGAAAGCCCCATGAAATAAGTGCACAAAAATGGAAGAAGGGAAAATGAAAATGAAGAACAATGAAGAACAAGGAAGAACAATTGAGAGAAAATAAGAGAAAGAGTTTTGATTCTAAAAACTTAAAAAGAGAAATGTAAAACTGTTTTTGCAAAATGAAATGTCATGTAATAATTCCTCCTAATGTCACTAATATATAGTGACTAAGTCTGAAGAAAAGAATGGTTCATGAATAACCCATTAATTCTAATTATTTATGCTATTTACACCAATAAAAGTCCAACTCGCAGCCCAAAATACAAGTGCAGTGGTTCTGACTTCAAAGCCTAAAATGACCCTCCAAATGGCAGAATTGGCCTCGGCTTATTTCTGACAAACTTGTAGATATTTTTGTTATCTTTCCAAGGACTACAAGAACGCTCAACTCAGAGTTCCGTAGAGCTCTGTAGGTCCTATACAAGGAAGATACGCCAAGTGAGCATAAAATCCGAAAATACGCAACAATTAGCAATTAAGCCCACTAACTTGCCTAAGACAAAAAATGAATTAGAATGGGAAAATAAAAGTCCCAGAGAAGTCAAATAAGCTAAGAATGATAGAAAAATATTTAACTAAAGGCACTCCATCACACAACATATAGGACTAATAAGTATTCCATGCCATTTGGACCATTTGTCGGTGTAAATAATCATTTGCAATCCCTCTTATTCGGATGTGCTTTATTACAAGATGAAACCTGATGGAGGTCCATTGCAAGCTAAAGGTCTAGAAGGAGAGCTTGAAGCACTTCCTTTGGTGAGCTTTAAAGGATCCATGACAAGAGCTAGAAATCAAACCCTTTAAGACCACATCCAAGCTAACTTGGACAAGCATGAAGAAGTACACCAACTCAAGGACAACAAGGGCTGGATTTTGTACTCCAAAATTGAATTTAATTCCATAAATTTCAGCACTTGTTAGAAGCAAAAGTAGTGACAAATTAAAAGGCTTTTTGTGCAATTGTGTAAAAAGGTGTAGGTGCACTTGTGTGTAAATTGTGTAGCACCTTTGTAAGCTTGTTGGCTGCACCTTAAGGCTTAAAATGATGCATTTAGAAGCTAAAATACTGCACCTTTAGGCATGTTGGTTCAGCCAAGAAATCACTTAGGATGAAGCTTGCAATTCGAGTTTCATTAACGTGCATTTAGGCTTCATTTAGTTTACATTTCAAGCTTCATTTGCATGATCATTTGCCTTGCATTTGAGTGTAATTTTGTGGGCTATATAAGCTGCCCAAAAACTGAATGCAAATACTTTTGATGTCATTTTTACAAATTCTGAAATTTGTGTAGAGAGTTTCTCTCTTGTACTTGTGCAAAAACCTCTTGTTTCTTATCAATGACTTCAAGCTATTGTGGCGATTCTTCCTAGGCTTATTGGAAAGCTTTTCCATGGTGCCATCCACATTCATCCCTTATATTTCTTCCATCTTCCATTGCTGCCACTAAAGCTTCCAAACAGCCACATATTTCATGTGAATTGTTGGACGGCTTGTGTTCTTGAAGTTTCTTGAAGAGTGAGTTTCATTGCAAGGTAGATTTGGGAATTTAAATGGCTGGTGGGTGCAGCCATACATCAAAACCGAGGATACTTTTTTATGGCTTTTTGAGGAATGGATTCGAGCAATGAATGGGAAACATCCTGTTGCCATAATTACTGACCAGGTATGATCAATTTATTGTATTTTATTGTAATGTTTTGTATATCATCTCAAATATGGCTATTTATTAGTGATTGTGTATCTACTCATGTTATTTTGTCTTAAAGGACTTGGCGATTAGCAATGCAGTCAACAAAGTTTTCCCAAATACCAAGCACCGATTTTGTTTGTGGCATATGATGAGAAAATTTCTAGAGAAGTTGTCCCATCTCTACCATGAGCACACGTCATTTAAGAAGCATCTCAATGATTGTATTTGGAACTCCAAGAGTACTCAAGATTTTGAAGATAGATAGCAAAGTCTTCTTCTTCAGTATGGTCTTACTGAAAATGAGTGGTTAAATGTACTTTATACAATTAGATCCTCTTGGGTACCAATATTTAACTGTTCCATTTTCTTTGCTGGTATGAACACTACTCAATGTAGCGAAAGTATAAATTCATTCTTTGATGGTTTTGTTACATCTGGCACAACTTTAAGGGAATTTGTGGAGAAATATAATCAAGCAATAGATGCTCGCTACGAATCATTCAAAAAAGAAGACTTTGAATCTAGGCACAAAGAAAGACTTTTGACATTTAATATGCCATTGGAGGAGCATGCTGCTAAAGTGTATACCCATGCAATTTTTTTAAAGTTTTGTGATCAACTTTCTCTTAGTCTACGATTTTCTAAGGATAAACTTGGAAATGATTGTAAGTGGATTATTTATCGAGTTTTTAATAGGAAAGACATAAAAGATTTTGCAACTGTTGAGATGAAATTGGAAAACAGAGAAGCTAGGTGTTCTTGCCATTATTTTGAGTTCATGGGAATCTTATGTCGGCATGTTCTTGCTATTTTTTTATTGAAAATGTTGAGGAGATTCCTGAACACTTCATTTTGCAGCGTTGGAGCAAGGAAGGAAATGTGATACCAAGCCTAGAGAGGGACAAATGTACCTCAAATAGAGATAGGCTTCTTCACAGCTTTCACTTACGCTCCAGATATTCCAAACTTGATGACCTTGCATATAAGTCAGATAAAGAATTTAGATTAATTTGTGATGGTATTGATTCTCTCTATAAAATTGTAGAACAAGTTCCAACATCTGAAGAGAGTAGTGCTCTTAGGGATTCTAATTTACAATTGTTGGGTTCTCATCATGAAGAGCCTTTTACAATGAACTTGAAGGATCCAAATATTTTGCAAATGAAAGGGCGGAAAAGGGACTCACAAAGCACTTCACAGGGACGCAGGATTCGTAGCGGGATTGAAGAAGCGTCGAAGCATACTAATATTTGTGGCATTTGCAAGAAGCGAGGACATAATAAACACACGTGCAAAGAAATAAGTCTAGATTAATTTAGTTTCAATTATGTTACGTTTTTATTGATTATTTTAAAGTCATTTTTCTTTTGGTTCAAATTTAGATAATAAGTATTTATTTTTTTTAAATTCTATTTTTTTTCTTGTAATGGTTATTATGTTGGAGCATTAACTTTTATGCTAGAGAATGTACAGATGCAGAACATTCAATGTTGAGCAATCCTAGCACAACTTTTCTATGAAGATTGTTCCAATTAGCCATACGTACAAGAGGAGCAGATAACATTGATGTGGTGTTTTGTAATATGAAGTACATCTGACAATTGACATGATTATTGAGTCTGAATTTACAATCAGTTGACCATCTGAATTTTTATAAAATATTACGTCTAACTAAGTGTTTGGTACCAAGTATTTCAAGCATTTGAGTTATCTTTATTCCTTTTTTGTTGTTTTAATTCTACAAAATTGAGATATTTCAAGTGTAATGAAAGCCAGGCCTATCTTATTCTTTACTTGATGTTCTACCATGGCACTTACTGCAAACAAAGTTTCAAACGATCCTTTTGTGACTAACATGATCGTACCACGTGATTCGTAAAAAGTTTTAACTCAAGTTTCATGATGAATAACCATGTTGTTTGCATAAATAGATTGAAGTAACCTAAGTCACAATTGCATATATGGAAACTCTTTCTTGATTCATAAAAAGTTACTTAAAAGGAATCAATTGTATACAACTCTAAAAGTTGAGCTCCCACAAGGAGGGTAACAATATTTACGAAAGTGTAAATTAATGTAATCTTACATAGAAGCAGTATGTGAATTCTAACATTAATATTACAAAAAAAGAGAAGAAGATAAGAAAGACAAGAATTCTTACATAGAAGCAGTATCTTTTCTACCTTATTTTTCAGTTCAATGATTTTTGTAACTTTTTCATCAACCTGACGTCTTTCAGCTGCAACCATAGCCTCTCTGGAGTAGAAAAAGACTGAATTTATTTCTCATAGATTATGCATACATAAATTGTTGACATCCAAAATAATTTAAAAGATAAATTGACAAAGGAAAGAAAAACGAGTGCTATGAAAATTGCATTTATATAACATTTTAATCAGTCTTACCAAATTGCATTTATATAACATTTCTGTTATTTATCCATTACCTCTATAGTTACCTTTGATTCTAGACAGATTAACTTGAATTCCATGACCAATTTAAATTATTGACCATAATTGTAATGAATAATAACTTGTTTTTCCGATTTTGAAATGATATAATAATGGAATAGGATGTACCATAATATAAAGTAAGTAACTAGTTAACAAACATCTTGGTCTCCTCCCTCTAAATTGATTATAAAATGGCTTCTATCATCTCAACTTCTCATAATAGCAATCACTCAATATGAAGACAAGTTTCAATTGAGGGAAAACAAGTATAGGCTGCAATTTTTGAAGGGATTTTTCTTTTGTGTTACAAAATTTTTGGTTGTGATTGTGCATTAAATTTAGAGCGTGCTATAAAGGCAAGTTAGGTTTGCATGAATACCTATAAGGAATTATAAAAAGAAACAATTTTTTCTCTTCAATGATAGAAGAATATATTAGAAGAAAGAGAGAAAAGAAAAAATGTACATCAGGGGAGGACATAAAAAAATGCAAATGTGGATAAAAAAAAATGCACTGTAGATGCCCAGTCTCACTGCAAATCGGTAATTGAAATTCCATAGAAACAACTATGAGAAAAGCATGATAATAATTTCACTGCACCGTATAACAACTATGAGAAAATGCATCGTAAATGCCCAATCTTACTGCAAATTGGTAATTGAAATTACATAAAAAGTGTACCGTAGATGCCCAATCTCACTGCACAGTATAATAATTTCACAAAATATTAAGGGGAAAGAGATAACCTTTGAAAATATGGACATTCCCCCCTCCAACCAAATTAGCTAAATAAGTGACAAAAGGAAGTAGAGATGTTGATACCTCTTTCGTTGTTAGGTTTTGATTGGATGATGCACAATTGTCTTCCTCTTCCAATCGATGGTTTTTTTTTTCTTCCGGTGAGATCCAAGGAAGAGCAAAAGTAGGAGACGGCAAAATTGAGGAGAGAGAAGGAAAAATTGTAAACCATTGATTAAGAATTAATCTAACTAGTAAAAAAGGTTGTACAATTTTTAGGTTGTACATATAACCCTCCCCTATAATTTAATATTATTTTTTCTTTTAATTTAATATTTTAAATACATTAAAAAAGTTTTTTTAATGTTGATTATTTAACTGTCATGTCATTACTTAATTAACGATAAGGATCTCAAACCCAAAATTTTTTAATATACCAGGGATCAATCATAAACACAAATTATTAGGGACTAAAAAAATTTGGTTATTTATCAAGGATTCAAAACATATTTAAGCTTTATTTTTATTTAAATTTAAATAAGAGAAAATTTTATCTAAAAACAAATAAAGAATAAAGGCGATTTGTAACCGCCCAAAAATTCTAACCCAAGTTGATTTAAGCTACTATGAAAAATGTGAAAAATTTAAAACTATTCTCCAAAAATAGGGTTAGTTTAAATTGTCATTAATATTTAATCTTTTTATTTTTTAAACTAAAAATAAATGAAAAATTCTAACAAAATATAATGGTGATTGTAATCGCCAGTACTTATTATGCATACCAATTTCTTAATCTCCATTTAAAATTGTGTAAAAGAACTCTATTTAAATATAAAAAGAAACTTAAAATATCTTCAAAAATAGTATAGGCGGTCACAACAGCCACTATTAATTATATATTAATTATTTCATCTATAAACTATAAAAAATAAACTAAAAAATGCTCAAGAATGTTAGAGGCGGTTGCTGCCACTATTTATTATGCATTTCAATTAATTAATCTTTAAAATTGAAAAAAGAAACATAACATTTTTTGGAGATAACCACAACCGCCACTATTTATTATGTATATCAATTATTTTATCTTTAAAATATAATAAATAAACTAAAAAAATCCTCAGAAATTATAGAGGTGGTTACAACTACCACTACTTATGATATATTTCAATTATTTAATATTTAAAATTAAAAATGAAAGTTAAAAAATCCTCAAAAATATTAGAGGTTGTTCACACTGTCATTAAGAGCAATCGCATGCCATAAACTTTGAAATTTACCATCGGTTTGTAGATTAACGCAAAGTAGTTTGCTTTAGGGCAATCCTTGGCAATTGCCACCAAATTTCAACTTTGGTGTAGTGATATGAAGAAATCAATGAGACAAAGATTCATAGAAAGGTAAAATTGAAATTACTTTAATAAATCACAAGGCTAATGCCCAATCTCAAAAGAAAAGAAGACTATTCACAGGTAGCGATGAAAGCAAAACAAACAAACAAAGAGAGAAGATTTAAACCACAAGAAGGAGAGTGATCAAGAACACCCAATCCATTGTCCTCCTAGCCGTCTCAAAACGAATTTGGAAACCCTAAAATAGTCTCTAAAAAGCCTATTTAAAGAAGTGGGCCAAAAAGGGTTCAAGCCCAAATAAAGTAAAAAAAAATGCAAATACAAGTTCTGTCACAGAGTTTGTTACACAATCATGCAATTTTTCCGCATGGTCGTGCGAATTGTTGTCCACCAAAAAACCAACATATGAAAATTTTGGCACAGTTGTGCAATTCTTCCATGGGCTCCAGTGAGCTTCTTTTTGCCTTCGTAAGACCTCCAAAGCTCCAAAATTCAACCCGCATGATTTGTAATGCACCAAACACTCTCGAGGCACCTCCAATCATGGGAAAATCCTTTTCTGAAACACAAAACACCAAAAGTGTAACAAGTTCAAAAAAATGGTGGAAAAAGACATATAAACTTGCAGACACTAAGTTCTAAATGATAAAAAAGCATAAAATTTTAGATAAAATGACACCTAATAATGACCTAAAGTGCAATGCAAAAAACATGAGTAAATTGATGGGGCAAGTCATTGACCTTGAGGCCAAGAAGAATAACTCTTAGAAGATTTAGAGAGTTATCATTTGGTAGTTTCCAAAGAGATGAAATGAGATTGCCAAACATGTGGCCAAGGTGGATGCCTAAGATTGAGGGGTTCAAAACTTAAAAGAAGGACATTGATGATATCCATGTGAAGGTCGTGGTAGATTTGAGTAAGAAGCGTGAATTTTAGGTTATGCACCTTTTAAGAGAGGTCGAAAGGAAGGATGAGAGGTGGGTCCTTAGGGGAAAATCTTGTAATAATTTGCGAAGACCTTAGCAAATGAGCAAGGTTGGTTAGGCATAACGCATGACTCAACATTGGGTTACTAATTTAAGGTTAAGATGGTTGAGATTGACCTATAAAAAACTTTATGTTTAATGATGTAATTTGTTTTGAGTCCCACAAAGAGAAATACATCCCGACTTACCCTTCAACATTTTATTTGCACAAAAGCTTACCAAATATGTTGCCCAAGTTGGTTCTTTTTCCTTTTTTTATTGTATTTTCTTAGAGGGGACAATTTTTGTATAATATATTTATAAAAATATTATATTTTTTTTACAAAATACATAATGTTACGTAGGGGTGGCAATTCGTGTTCATGGGTCGGATTCGGGTCGACCTGAGTCTGACACGAACCCGAATAGGCTCAACTCGAACACGACCCGTTTATTACACGGGTTGACACGATACAACCTGAATTTGAACACAACTTGTTTTTACACGACACAACCCAACCTAACCCGACACGAATAAAAACAAAATGATATTAATTCAAATCATATTTAATCCGTTTAATATAATTCAAATCAAAATAAGTTACATTTAACTTCATCAATCCAATATGAAAACATAATTAAATGCAACATACAACAAATATCTCATTCTTATAGTAACTTCTTTCACCAAAATTACCATAATAGCCATATAAAAATAAATAAAAATAATAATTACGGGTCAGCGAGTTAACAAGTCAACCTGTAACCCGGCACAATTTTTTTCGTGTTAAATTTTTTCAACCCGAACACGACCCATTTATTAAACGGGTTGACCCGAACACGAAAAAATCGTGTCGAGTCCAGGTTGGGTTGACGGGTCGTGTCACGAATTGCCACCCTTAATTTTACGAAGTTAAAAACACTTAAGCTTCTACCTATTACAAGGTTGTGTTCAAATTCAGGTTGTATCATGCCACCGCTAATTGATTTTTCCATTATCAATATATAAAGAAACACAAGTGGTAAAGGGCTACTTTGTTTTAGCTTTTTTTATAATAATTTTTAAATAAAATAAGTAGTTTTATGATTTTTCTGATGTGTTTTTCTAAATTGGTTTTACTTAAAATAAGTTATTTTTTGTTTTTTTTGAGAAACAAACCCTATCTTTCTTAAAAAAACTTATTTTTAATTTGTTTTTCTTAAGTTTAAACAAACTCACTCAAAATTAGTACCAATTTATTTTCTCTTTTGTCTCTTGTATCTTTTTACATAAATCCGTTTAAAAAATTTATTTTATGGGGACAACAATAATTTTTTATGAGGGAAAAAGTAAAAATTATTAAATATATTTAAGTAGGAAATTTTATCTTGTGGGGGAAATTTTCCCCATTTCCCCCACAAACTTATATGTGCATGTCCTTGAAGCTAAGCCAATTGGGTGGGATCTAGCATTATCACAATTCAAAACAATTTTATTATGAGTGAATGTGAATGCTAAGATTATGTTCGACAAGATATTTCAGTTAGTTTTTTGATTTTTTTACTAGTTGAAAATTTTGTTTTGTTGTTCGGTAAACAAACATTTTAGTAGTTTTTTTGACGGTACTTGAATATTGAAGTAATATTTATTAAACATTAGTTACTAGCTTTTTACATTTTATATCCTTGATATATTTATCAAAATTTTTAATTATCCCTTTTAAATAAGTCATAATTTTATCAAACAATTATAATTTATTACTCAACATTTGTATTTATTAAGTTAGTTTTTCAACTTCCAACTTTTAGTTATTAATTAGCTCAACAATTATATTTATTAAGTTAATTTTTCAACTTTTAGTTATTAATTATCTTTTTAACTTCTAACTAACTTTTCAATTAGTTATCTCGAACATGTAGCCTAAATAGTATATGTAGTGATAATGTAAAATAATATTTAATAGTTATTTACTCGTTTAATCACAAAATTATCGTATTGACCATTTTTTTTAACTTTTACCATAATTACTTAAAATATTATATCAATAATAATTTTTAATTAGTTGACTGAGTTATTTTTTTTATCCTGAAAATATATAGAGATTAAACTTTTTATTATCCAAATTTATCACAAATTACATTAAATGTAAATACAATTATTTTCATCCCTCATATTTAATGTTTTTTATATACTTATTTCAAAATATTTTCCTTTTTTTTAAAAGCCAACGTTAACGTTATCTTAAAAGTTAAATGAATTTTTTTTTCCTTTTGACTCGAGGGAAAAGTAAGGTTCAAGTTATTAAGTACAGAAATGAATTTAATGAATAGGCAAACGACCAATAAACGTGGACGCTTCATTCATTAGGCTAAGAGAATATCTTCATCTTCCTAACAAGACGAGAGAAGCTGACAGCGAATCATCTACAGAAGCTAGTGAACCAAGATTGTACGAAGAAAATGAAAAAATCTTTTGTTTCCGCACAACAAAACAAAATAAAATTCAACGCGTTGAAAATTCAACAAACACACACATTTCAGATTCGTGTACGGTAATGCACTAAGTACCAACTACCCTCGCACTTTCCAGATTCGTTCCCACATTAATTATTACTTAATTTAATTATTGAACCGTCATAATTATCATTATTATTTTCTAACACAAATTGGGAATAAACTACACAATATCCAAAAATCAGCACCTTCCCTTCCTTCAATCCAATCCATCTCATCTCATCTCATCTCATTATATTTGTTTATTCAAAACTTCGAATTTTGACTTCAGCATTGCAAGCTCAGCGTGGGGGTGAGATCAGAGTCATGAGGTGAAATTCAGATCTTTGAGGTGATCCCATTTGGTTTCTGACCCTGAAATTGAGCTTGGATGGGGAAAGTTTGGATTTTGATGGTGTTTGTGTTGGTGGGTGTGGTTGGCATTGTTGAAGGGGCAAGGAAGCACCCATCATCAGGGAGGAGGATCCACACTCTGTTCTCTGTGGAATGTCAGAACTACTTCGACTGGCAAACAGTGGGGCTGATGAACAGTTACAGGAAGGCCAAGCAGCCTGGACCAATCACAAGGCTCGTCAGTTGCACTGATGAGGAGAAGAAGAAGTATAAAGGGATGCATTTGGCACCAACCTTTGAGGTGCCCTCAATGAGTAGACACCCCAAAACTGGTGACTGGTAACAAAAATTTAATAGTTATAGTAATCAATGTTGCAAAGTTGATTTTTCTTTGGGCGGGTGGGGGAATAGTTGGAAGGACAAATGTTAGATGCAGTTTCGTTGGTGTTTGTGCCTTTGTGGTGTTGTTCTCGAATTGCAATTGGAGTTCCTTTGGTAATTCCTGTAATAAAGGTTTGTATTAAAGGTCAACATAGATTAGTGAGGCGAAGCTTCGATTCTGATTGGAAATCGGCACCAAAAACACCTATGGAACTTCATTATGTTTTGTACTTTTTGGAACTTGGAGTGTGGAATGTGGATTGGTTTGTGTGCTTTGTTGTGGAGTGAGGTCAATGACATTGGCTTTGGTTCTGGTTGTCCAATGTATGTTGGTTAGTTACTAGGACAGTTTTTAACTCAGCATGATGTGTTGTTGTGTAGCAATTGCTGCTGTTGATCTTTTCTTAGGCATGTCCAGGGGCAGGATCTGCGAGTTCTTGAAACTGTGTAGATATTGGGGGGTTGAATTCTTTCTGTGAATTTTGCTGTAGCTTTGTGGTACTACAGTTGTGATTGCTATTTTGACTTGTGAGGTTGAAAATAAGTTTTCTGATGTCAACAATATTCAGTTTTTCATTATACCTAAGACCATTAAGCTTGTACTTATCACTAGTTAGAGTGCAGAGTATTAAATGAGTAATTTTGATGCTCTTGCTTCATTATGGAAAGATTTCTGCTAGTACTTTGGTATGGTGTAAGGGGCTGCTTGATTTGAGAAAATGTTTTTTGTTTGCATTTTTACTTTCTTTCCAATTTTCAAATGTTTGTATAGGAAACACTAAATCAGACTTTTTTTTTTATTGATTTTTGTTTTAATTTTTTTGTTCTCCCTTTTTTTCGCATAAACTTCATATCATGATTTCAAAAGTTTATGCAGAAAAAAGTCAGAACAAAAAAATTAAATCAAAAATCAATAAAAATGTTTGATTCAGTGTTTCCTATACAAACCTTTGAAAATTGGAAACAATGTAAAAACAAAAGTTGAAAACAGAAAATGTTTTCTCAAACCTCAAAAGCTGCTAAATGTTTGTTCTTTTCCATGTCATATCACCCCTCTTAGAGTGTTTTGAATTTTAAAATGTCCCTTTGTCAAATACAACACGTGCCTATCTTATTACGAAAGGCAGAACCATATGCCGAAGATAACAGGACGAAAAATAAATCTTTTATCTACTATGCAGGTACCCTGCAATAAACAAACCTGCTGGGGTTGTACACTGGCTTAAACATAGTAAGGAGGCAAAAAATGTTGACTGGGTTGTCATTCTGGATGCAGACATGATAATTCGAGGGCCAATTATACCTTGGGAACTTGGTGCAGAGAAAGGAAGACCTGTTGCAGCATATTATGGGTATTCACTTTGTTGATTCCTTTTCTTTTAATGATTTAGTGTTAGCCGCTAGATATTCACCCATAACTTCCATTTCAGATATTTTTGGAAGGAGGCTAATGGACTAATACAGCTTATATTTGGCTATTAACAATTTATAACAATATGGAAGTTCTGGAAGCCTTAGCATTTTACATTTACCTTGGTCTTAATGCATTCACTTGACAATATGAATCAGGGAATAGGGGCTTTTTAAGACACAAGCTAGAGAGCTTTTCTTGAAGTTATGAAAGTTGATTAAATCTCTTAAAAGGAGTACTTATATCTTGTATTTTATATGAGTGTTTCTTTCTTTGGCTCACCATTGAAACTTGGTATATATCTTATATTATTTCTCCAGGTACTTAATAGGTTGTGACAATATTTTGGCTAAGCTGCACACAAAACACCCAGAATTGTGTGACAAAGTTGGTGGGCTTTTGGCCTTTCATATAGATGACCTGCGAGTTTTTGCTCCCTTGTGGCTTTCAAAAACAGAAGAAGTACGGGAAGATAGGGCTCACTGGGCGACAAACATAACTGGTGACATCTATGGGAAAGGATGGATCAGTGAGATGTACGGATACTCTTTTGGTGCTGCAGAAGTGAGTTCTATGCCTTAACATGATTTTTTATTTCCAGCATTATAAACTGTATACTCACTGTATCTCTGCGCCAACTGTCCAGCACTTCATTGCAGTGTTAAACTATTCAACTTTCACTAATTATTTTGCTTGTTGCCTTCTGTCCTCCCATTTGGGTTCCCTCTTCTTCACAGGTTGGACTTCGGCACAAAATCAATGATAACTTAATGATCTACCCAGGTTATGTTCCTCGCGAGGGAATTGAGCCGATTCTTCTTCACTATGGGTTGCCATTTAGTGTTGGGAGCTGGTCATTCAATAAACTGGCTCACCATGATGACGGAATTGTATATGAATGTAACCAGCTCTTTCCAGAACCTCCTTACCCAAAAGAGGTATGTAAGGAATTATACTTGTTAAAGGAAACTAGCAGTGGTAGAAAAGAACAGGTTTTTTCCCCTCATGGTGTGCTCATCTTGCGGGAGAATAAATTCCTATGTTATAGAAAAGCATGTGTGTTACACTAATACTTTCTCATTTGTTAATAAGCAAGCTTATATTCCCATGACCTATTATGCATTTGTGATACTCAGCATTTTAACTTCATCTTTTAATCCAAATATACTGAATTTTTGCAAATAAATATGGCAAATCAGGTTTTTCCAGTTTTGCTGAAATTGGAAAGTATTTATTGCAGGTAAGACAGTTGGAACGTGATCCTAATCGAAGGCGAGGACTATTTCTAAGCTTAGAGTGCATAAACATTATAAATGAAGGTCTTTTATTACAACATGCAGCAAATGGTTGCCCTAAACCATCATGGTCTAAATACTTGAGCTTTTTGAAAAGCAAAGCTTATGCAGAACTAACACAGCCAAAATATGTGAATCCTGCTACTTTACAAATGATGGAGGATATCAAAGAAGAACATGTTGATGATGGTGCTGGAAAGCCACATCCCAAAATCCATACCATTTTTTCCACGGAATGCACGACGTACTTTGATTGGCAGACTGTAGGACTTATGCACAGTTTCCGTAGAAGTGGACAGCCTGGAAATATCACTAGACTTCTCAGCTGCTCTGATGAGGACTTACGTCAGTATAAAGGCCATGATCTGGCTCCCACACATTATGTCCCTTCTATGAGTCGACATCCATTAACAGGAGATTGGTATTTTTATTTTTGTCGGTTTCTTTCAATTTTCAATTCCATTATGTGAACTATTCAGTGATTGTCTGTTATTTCTGCACTGACATTTACTGCATGATTAGGACAACTTTATGGGATGATCATAAATTGTGCTTGATTTGATGTCTTAAAATTAAGGTTCTGGGTTTATTCTATCAGTGTTATGATTTCAACATAAATTGTGAAACTCGAATTTAACTTATTTTTTTAATACTGTAAAACTTCTGAGCTTTGCCTTATGTTTGCTATAATATACAAGATACCTCATGCTTCAACCCATATCCTGCATTTATGAGAGCCTACATCTTTTCAATGCTTCATGTGGCCGCATGATTTACACTATAGATTAAAAAACATGATAGCCTGTCTGTTTTATTTTAGGTACCCTGCAATTAATAAACCAGCTGCAGTCCTTCACTGGCTTAATCATGTAAATATTGATGCTGAATTCATAGTGATTCTTGACGCTGATATGATCTTGAGAGGCCCAATAACACCATGGGAGTTCAAAGCTGCTCGTAGTCATCCTGTTTCGACTCCCTATGAGTAAGCCTAGTGAATTTGATTTATTTTTATGAGATCTGTTATTGTTTATATTAATGCAATGTTGCTGACTGCAATTGGCATGTACAGTACATAGTTGTTTCTGCTGATGTCTGTTTTATCTTGTGTATTCAGCATGATGACTCATTTATATGTTTTAATCTTTATATGCTAGCTACCTTATCGGCTGTGATAATGAGCTTGCAAAATTGCACACTAGCCATCCCGAGGCTTGTGACAAGGTTGGTGGTGTTATCATTATGCATATTGATGATCTCCGGAAATTTGCTATGCTATGGCTGCATAAAACTGAGGAGGTCCGAGCTGATAGAGCTCATTATGCAAGAAATATAACAGGAGACATATATGAATCTGGGTGGATTAGTGAGATGTATGGTTACTCATTTGGCGCAGCTGAGGTATTTTGTTTTTACATTCTTACCATGCATACTGAGCTTACATATTTATATGATTATGGTTGTTATAGTATAGTATGATAAGAACAGAGAAGATGGAATAGGATAGAAAAGATGAAATATAAATTTTATATAAGTAAATTGAGATATTTTTATACAACACAAGTTTTTGAGAGCCTGCCTCTCCATAATTCAGACTTGTCCTTCTTGGTTTTTCCCTCCCCTTCCTAATTTGGTTCACTTCTATTTATACTGCATCTAACATCTGTTCCTAATCGACACAACTGTTCAGATTGGTTGTGACTATTCGCATTCATAACTGCTCCAGATCTGATGTTGTTTTGGCTCCAAGGGTTGTGCTCTTTCTCCACCGGTTGCACCCTTCTGAGTCGCACTTCCTGGCCCCAAAGGGTGCGTCTCTGCACCAAGGGTCATGTCCCTTGATTCACATCTCTTGACCTTGCGCCCCTTGGGTGGATCGTGTCTGTTGGGTGATCAGCACTCCTTGGGTGGTCCAGAACTGTTGCTTCTCTTACTCGCTGCTTGCGGGTGTACACCCTAGTGATGGGTGGCTTACGCTTATCATAGTATTAGAGATATAACCTCTTTCAGTTCCAGACATGGCCTTTGCAACCTTTTCAATTAATGCTGACCTTTGGCTCTTTGATGGGAGGTGGTATACTATTGTCATTTGCTAGCTACATGCTCAGGAACTTGTTCTACCCTTCAAAGAACCAGGACAAATATGAGTATGAACCCTTTGGCTTTCAGTTGAGTGGCTATCATCACATCTATTCTAGGAACAAATCAAATCTCAATTTTCAATTATAGCAATTTAAGTCATTTCACTTTTATGATTATGAATTTTTTGTTTTACCAAACACAAATGAATCACACTCATGTAATAAGACAAACACACATATTAAACATAGGTTAGTTTTTTTGGATGGCAAAAACTCTAATCATATATATATATATATATATATATATATATATGTTAGATTACATTTATCTTTACATTATCTTGTATTTATTATTACATAGCAACTTATGATTCTGATAGATATGTAATTACCTAATAATCAGTAATTGATTGATATGTAACCAATACTGATTCTGATTTCTCCATTATCAATAAAGATGAGATGTGGTCATCTAAGACACACAACTTACAACAGTACAACACTGTTATATGTATCAGAGCTTGTTATTCTTGGTTGAGGTATCACAAAAATCGTGTCTCACAAGGGACCCACTGTCCCTCTGGTGGGTCCTCCACTCGTCATCTCTTTCCAGCGACACTTTTAAGCTTTTTCAGTGAACTTTCTGGCCAACTACCTGTGGATCTGAACCACCTTCCACTGATCTACGTCACGCCATTGACGGTGTCTTGAAACAACCACCAACATGCTCTCATGCACGTCCTTTTGCTGCACCAATCAGTCCCTGTTCCCAGTACGTCTGGCCACCAATCCGACTGTCGTTTGCAGCACCAGGACCGCTGGACTGGGGCGCACAAAGCCCAGTCCTCGCAGCCCCTCTTTGCGGTGAAAAGTACCACACGACTGCTCTGCCCTAGTTTGGCAGCCTTCCTGACGCTCTTTCGTCGGTGCCTTCCTGTGACCACTGTCACCTGTCTCCAGCAACCCTGATGGGGCAATTGTGTCGCCATCTGCTGCCACATGCACCCCCATGCGCATGCATCTTACGCTCTTAGTGCATGCTCTTTTCACAGATGAACAGTATCCATTGCAACTGCAGACCTCCATTGGCTGCTGCGGAGCCATCATACGGCATGACCACATGGCTAGAATTACCATTTGTTTTCTATCGAGTTTACCATATTTGTAACAAGCTTGGTGCATATGACATATTGAGGGGGAGTGTTGAAAGATACAATTAGATCTTTAAGTAAATATGGAAATAGGGAATAACATAGTCTTACCTTAATTACACTAGATATTACTTACCTTAATTGTATCATTATTCTCATTATAAATAAAGGGTTAGTGTGATCATCCATGACAACACACAACAGTAAATAATTCTTATTATATATATGTGTGTGTGTGTGTGTATTGTGTAAAACATGATATGTTCAAACACATAAAAAGAATTTTATTTGGATATAGTAGAAGGATAGGAATAGATTTCCCACATATAAAGCCTTAAATTAAACATAAACTGTTGTGGGTAAATGGGCCTTTATTTTAATCTTGTAGGAAGAGCTAAACTTCATGTATTTAGGGTATGGTTTGCTATAGCATCTTAAACAATAAGCCCCTTCCTAAAGGAGGAGGCAACTCCTTATAAGTCACAAATGTCTTTCATGATTTGGTGAACTAGGTTAATAGGACACGTGCTCCCAAAAAGACTACCAGGGTTCTGTGCTGTTGTGCCTTCTTGCTATCAATGTTTTGAATACCTTAAACAAATTGATAGTCTTTCAACAGTAGTTGGATCTGTCCCCCTCTGCCAAATAAAGAAAGAAACATACTATTTATTGGTGTAGGGTATGTAAAGCAGGGAAAAAGTGCTATAGTTTTTCATGGGTATTGCTACATGGCCTAAACTTAATCATTTTATCAAGAATAAGAGACAGTAATAGAAACATCACAGGAGAGTACTCCAGAAATAAACAGCGCCCTTCGTGTTCTTTCTTAATTGATGGAGCAGTTTGTTGCTTGATAGCTTGAACATGGATCGAATACAAACCCTTGAGATATGTAATTACTTACATACTCAACGTGTTGTGCCATACCCTAACTAGTCTATCATCAATAGTATTATAAAAACTGTCCAGCCACTGCCACGTGTCAGCTGGACAGTTTTTTAAGATTTTTATTTTTACTCTGTTATTCTTGTTTTCACTTTTTTTTTTCTCAAAATCCGTGCAATGCATGGGTTTCAATGCTAGTTATTTTTACTTGTCTTTTATGTTTCCTATCACTAGTTACATGATAGAACTTACCCTGGCCAATTGTCAATTAACAATAGCTACATCCTAGCATAGGCAATTGAAGTAAAACCTTTAACACTATTGCTTAAGAAAGGGTCAGACACTTTTCCCTACTTTTGGGAGCAGAACAAAATAATTTTCTTTTTAAGGGTAATGCTGACAATATCGAATCTTGATATTCTGACTGGATATTAAGGTTAGATCTACCTGAATTTCAAGTAGTCAAGTTCCCTTGAGCATTTTAGATGTTCCATCTTTTCTCTAGTTTCCTATAGGTATACCACTGTGTGTCTGAATTTTGTCTTACCACCAGGAATTGCAATTAAGCATGTTTTTGTTTTTAGTTCTCTATTTAATTTGGCCCGTAAGAGTCTGACAGAAAAGAGTTACTCATGCATCGTAGAGTGGCTACTGTAACTGAGAAGTTTGCAGGGCCATCTTGAGTGGTTTTCTTAGAATGTCAAGCTCTTTCCTTTCTTTGCGATAGTCAGATTCAATTACTTCAACAACACAGTTGATCTTGAATGTTGCATGAATGACCTGCAGGGAATTCAATGATTTCATGTTCTGAAACTGGTTTGAGTGGTTAAGACTTCATATTTGTAGGGTCTGCAGTATCTATTGACCAAACAAGATATTCATATGGAATATTTCTGCCGCTGGACAGTAAGTTCCATATGGCACTACCAAAGAGCTGCATAGGTGGTTTATTGTTATCTTAGAATCATTGGAATTGGTTCACTTTGTATTATGGATGAATAAGTGTTTGGTGTATGTTAGGTACCCATAACCACTAATTAATTAGTTACATTAGGTACCTATAGCTGCATATTCAATAAAAATCATTTCTTCTTTAGTTTCAAATCTAGTTTCTATTAATGGATATCAGAGCGAGAAACCAAACATAATGCAAAGTGAATTTTATTGAATATTCATGGTATTAAAGTTCTCTTCCCACTTTCTACAAGTACAATTTTTCTCAAAATGACAGAGAAGATCTCACTTTCAACCTCTCCTTTTATTTGTAGGCAACATATCTTAATTGAATTATTTCAGCCCACTAACTTAATTAATGCAACTAACTAGCTAACAAATGGCTGTGTACCTAACAGTGTATGACTGGCAACCATACCTAGGCCTCCTTGATGATGCTTGGACCATAACTTGTAGAATAATATAACATGAATTCTTTCAGGATACGACTTTGAGAATACTAATTCTGTTGTTCTATGATATGCAAATAGGAAGCTTTTCCAAGCATCAGTTTCTTCATTCATTAAAATGCATAAATTAATAAATAGATAATAAATGCATAGATGTAAGGGTATACAATGTGAATGATTGCAATTTTAAAGGCCTTGATCTCAATAAAATTAATGAATAAAAAAAAATATCATCTTATCACTAACTTGAAAATGCCATCTTTTCATGGCTTTCAATTTCTAAACAAAGCCAATTGTTCAGCCCATCTAAACAAGTGTAAATGGCAAAACCTAGTTTACCTTGACAATTTTCCTTCATTCGACCATCCAGGGAAAGTGTTTGATCCTCTTAAGCATGGATACAATTTTGGTGCTTTGTTTTTGTGTTGATTGCATGTCTGATGTGTCTTCATGCTGATTCCAATTTATGTTTTAGGTTCCAAGTTCCAACATAACAGGACACAACATAGAAATGGCTTGGTCCCATGGCTGTTTAAAAGAAAAAGAAAAACACAGGTGGTCAGTTTTAAATAATTTTGCAGTTTTCAATAATAAAAAGGAGAACGCCTTAAAAAAAAGTATAAAGGAAAAGGAGAATAAGACAGGATTGCTTGATCAATTGTTGTATGAGCACAATGTCTATAGGCATCGTCAATCGAAAGTTTAAGATGTATTAAAATAATATCAAAGTCTCATGAAGTTATGTTTAAGTTGTTTTATTGTCCTGATTTTTTTATTGATTGTACCAGTAGGCACTTTGCTTACACAAGAATTGTTTGAATTGCTTTTGTCATGTACCAATTTCATTTTCTCCTATATGAAAATATATTAAGATATCGTAAATCTTGAAGCTTATACACACACATACACACTGTATGTTGTGTTGCATGTCAATGTTCATGCTTCATAGGTTTGATGCTTTCAGTTACACCAAAGTGGTAGAGGCTGTACTTCAGTTGACTACATTTGGATGAAGGAGAAGCTAATGTTAACTGTTGAATGATGACTGAACCGGGAGAGTTCTAGCTGATTACAAATAAGATAATAAAAGGCTAGTGAAACCAAAGTAGTCAGGATATGATAAAGCATGTCTAATATATAAGTAAATACAAACCACATGTGGTTGTATTGAACTGTTATCAGTGATAATTGTTTCCTCTATTATGAAAGGACATTGAGGGCCTTATTTATTTGTAAGGGAGGTACTTTCTTTATTATGCGCATTCTATTATTGGCTCTTATTCTCTAGGGAGTGAACAAAATTATGTCTTATGGTGTTCACTTTCAGGTGATTGTTCTGGACACCGTTGTGGACTAGAATGAACATCAATTTTCATTCCCTAATCCCTTTTATGCTGCTATGTGTGTTTCTCTTTCATGGTGTATCGCACTACATAGTTTCTTACTTCGTCTTTAAAGTATGAAAAATATTTCACTGCTGTAACGGTGTAACCAGTTTTTTTATTGATGCAGTTGAAATTAAGGCATACCATAAACAATGAGATAATGATATACCCGGGTTATGTTCCTGTACTGGGTGTCAACTATAGGGTCTTTCATTACGGATTGCGATTCAGTGTTGGCAATTGGAGCTTTGACAAAGCAGACTGGCGCAACGTTGACATGGTCAACAAATGCTGGGCCAAGTTCCCAGATCCACCAGATTCCTTACCAATTGATCCGGCCAACAATGAGGATTTACTGCGAGACCTACTCAGCATCGAATGCGCTAAGACGTTGAATGAGGCACTAAATCTGCACCACCAGAAAAGGTGTTCTAGTAATAATTCCTTGTCAACATCAAAAGAGGACCAAAAAGAGGAAAGTGGAGTCTCAAGGGTCAACAACATAGATGCAAATGATGATTCAATAAGCAATAATTTCTCAACAAATAATCAATCGGAGGAATCAGCGAATGTTCAGAAAGACGAGATGCCTAGTTCTTTCAGGTTTTGGGTGATATTCTTGTGGGCATTTTCTGGAGTAGGTTTCTTGGTTGTTATTTTTGTGGTGTATTCAGGTCATAGAAGAAGAGGAACAAGGTTAAAACACGGTAGAAGGAGAAGAAGCTCGCATACTGGATTCATGGAAACGAATGGCCGTGACTGGCATAGCCGTGGTGTCGATGTTCCTCTGTAGACAGTGCTCCTTTACTTTTTTAATGGTGTAAAGCTGATGGTCAGAATTTTAAGACTTTCATGCAAGGATCACAAATTGAAGGTTAAAAGGCATGGAAACTTGAGTGAGCCTGTGTGACATCATTTATGCAAAGCAAGTTATTCTGACCCTCAAAAGAGGCTTCCCAGTTTTTGATATTGTCAATGAACATTAATGATTGGGAAAAATTTGCAAAGGGAAAATAATCTTCTGTTCTTTAATTTGAGATTGTTTGTACTATTTTATACCCAGAGAACATAAGATCTTGCATTTTATAACAAGGGATTTGATTATCCTGCGGCAGAGGTGAGGGAAATTCTGTATACTTCTCATTTTCATGTTTTTACCTTGGGATAGTAAAGACAATATCTGAGTGCTGACTTATTTAGTCTTAGATGTAACTTTTTTATGGATCTTATCCCTCTCAACACTTGCTGTAAAGAGTCACTTATATATTAAAATCAGGTTATGAAACTTATGTTGAATTTAGACTTTGCCAACCAACTATTCTAGATTAATTGTTCTATGCATATGCTTGCATGGGTTTCTAGTCCATCCCAGCATACTAGGTAATTCCTTACAATCTAATATAGGAATAATTAACGGTTATGTTTATTAATTATTTCAAAATTTAGATAAATATCATATGGAGCTTGTTATATATATATTTTTTTTAACATGGCAGAGACTGTGTCATCTCAGGTTTGCTTCGATTATCATTTAACAACTAGTTTCTTCAAACTATTCTTTCATGAATTATTTTACGGGTATGTTTGGAGAAGATTTTTCTCATACTACCTTTGTGGTACTTTACATGGGAACCTTTTAAGCAGTTCGTTTTGATTCCTTTTGCAAGATTTTCTTCAACATATATGCTTTATTAATTTTTATTGATAACCCTTTTTAGGCCTTCCTTTATTAAGTAAGAGCTCAAAAATTTATTTACAACATTTAGTCACATTCTTCGCATTTATTAGCATTTATTGAGCTATCTTTGTAAAACTTTAGCATATATATAACATTAAATTTTCCTTTTGAGCATTTTTAAATTATTCTAGGAGTGTGAAGTCGATCTTATAAAGGCTTGAACAAGATCATGGGATATATTAAGCTTGGAGATATTTGTACATTAATACTATAGTGTTGAAGGTGTGATAGAAGAATCAAATAGTGAAAATTCTTGCCTTAATTGCCAAAGACTATAATCTTAAGTTTATAAGGTGAATCCCGATATAAATTTGTGAGTCTTCTTCTTTACTCTTCTCCATTGTTAAAAAAAAAAAAACAAAAGGTTTCTAAATTGATATTTTACGTTTTAAAATATGTTATTTACAATTTAAGGTCTAGCTGGTTGATAGATAGTTGAGTTTTTTAAGTATATTGTTATAGGTTCATTTTTTTAGTCATATATATGTAAAAAATTTATTAGAAGAGACAATCTATTTCGATAATATCTAAGCTTTGAAAGAAATCAGTCTTTGGCTGTTGATAAGGAATATTGTTATTGCAAACTAAAACAAAATATCTTATCTTAAAATCATTTCAAACAAGTTTTTATAAACCTATGGTTGTGTCTTGTATAAATGCTTACTCAACTAAATTCATTTTCATTATTTTTCAAAAAAATATGGAAGAGAAACTTAATTCAAGAATGCCCCCTTTTTTTCATCCTTTTCGTAACTTACTAAAGGACAATCCTGTTATTTATATATATATATATATATATATATATATATATATATATATATATATATATATATATATATATATATGTTGGATGTTGTTTAAACCAAAGCGAAATCTGGTCAGGACTGGTTCTTGCATGGTCAAACTGGGGCCACCATTTCACTAGAGCTTGTCGTTTGAGTATTGGTAATTGTCCTTTGATGGGAGTATTACCATAGGTATATCGCCATTGGAAGATCCAGGCGAGAGAAAGTTTGCTGAAGAAGTGAAGATCCACCGGGAACGTGTCATTGTCTGGATGCTCGAACTTCTTCGTGAAGGTTGTTAATCCAGATACCACCTCAGAAGGGAGTATCTCAAGGTTTGGTCCAAAGAAATTCCACCACTGTAAGAACCATTGAGGGAACTTATACTGGACATTCTGTTTGAAGTAAATAAGCCAGGAATGCATAAAATCTTTATTTTGGAAATAAAAAATATTATTCCAGGCAGTTTGATAATCCCAGTATGAAAAATCAATGGGATCATAGTTTTGTGAAAAACGTTTGATCTTATTCATATCTCCAAATTTTCTAGGTGTTAAGACCTTAAGAATCTGCAGAGTTGAATAAGCAATTTGCTCGGAGTCCCTATTTTTATGATGTTTAATCTGGACTGAGTTAGTGTCTACCAGAATAAACTCATAAAAATGCCTTGTCTTGAGCATAGAGGTCGGCACATAATGAAATTGGTTACCCTGGATATCTTTGGGAAATATTTTCAAGGAAACTTTGTTTGGTTTAGAGTCCCAAAATTCAGGTTCTACTTGGACAATCTCCTGACAATTAGGCTTTGGGACATACTGTGTTTGGGGTTTAGGTTTTTGGACTGCCAATGGTTCTGGTTGCTGAACTATGGCTTTGCCTTTGTGAAGGGTTATGGGAGTTTGGGACATGGTATTGATCATGTCTAGGATGGTTTGGTTTTCTTCTGAAGTAACATCAGCCCATGACATAGATGGAAGGCCTCTCGGAAGATGGGAAAGACCCTGTTCATGGAGGGCCAAAAGGGTTTGGATAGGCATGGCATAATCTGCCGTTGTTTGAGATTGAGGTTTTGGTTTCTGGGTTGATGTCCCTGGGATAGATTGAGGTAAGATCCGGGTAAATGACCCAGACTGGGTAGATGACCCAGATTTTGATTGATTTTTGGAGTCTTCTTCCTGATTGGATGAAGATTCAGCCCCTGCAGATCCTACATGGGCAATCAAACCAGCAACAGCTAGTCTTGGTTTAGTGACTGTAACTTTTCCTTTCCCCCTTCCTCGTGAGGAGGAAGATTTCACTGAGTTGGGCATGAACTTACCGATTTCTTTTTGACAATGAACCAGGAGGTCTTGGCTCATCTGGATAGGTCTAGCTTTGGTTGGGATTTGACGATCATTGAAATCCTTTTCATAAGGAAGATCAACGATATGTTGTTTGCGTTGCCAAAAAGCGTTAGGAAGATCGACACAGATTAAGTTTTAGATTTGTTTAGACAAAAAACTTGATTTTATTAATGATAATTGGTTGGTTAAGCAAATCATCAATTTTGTTAGATCTGAGTTCCCTCCTTCAACCAAGTTTATCCTTCCTAACATCAAGAATGAAAAACATGACCCTATCTATGCCTCACCTTTTAAGTCTAAAGATGAGGGCGAAACCATATCAGCCAAAGATATTAGGAATCTTATGGAACAATCCAACTATACCAACAAGTATCTCCAGACCATTGGGGAAAAATTAAGAGATAAGCCCAGCATTAGCCTAGAAGTCGGCCCTTCCTCTTCCAAAACCATCCAAACCCCAATCTTTAAACCTTTTAGGATGACAGATAAGCTTAAGAAAGAGTTTGCCAAACTTAGAGCTTTCGACCAACCTCCTAGCCAGCCTTCTGAAGAGTCTAAGGAAAAGCTTGAAGGATTAACTTCCATTATAATTCAAGATACTCTTCAATCCTCTCAAGAAGCCCATTCCAAACCTACAACCCTTACTAGAGCCAGATCTAGGTATGAAGCCCAGAAGGACAAAGATAAGGAAATCAATGTCCTTGACCAAGCCGGGTCAGAAAATGGTAAGTCTGACTCTGAAAGATCTGTCCAAATTAACCCTATTAGGAACCAGCCCAATTGGAGACAACCCTCTAAGTTGTATTACCATAGGGCAAGCCCTCCTGATCTTCTCCTAGAAGAAAGGGACCAATCTAGATCATTTAATTCCAATCATGTTTATGAATGGAATATATATGGTAAAACCGAATACCAAATCCTCAACATCCTCCAGCAAATGACCATGGTCTCCACAGCCTATGATACAAACCTTAACTGTTCGGAAGCAGTTATTGTAAATATTTTAGTTTCCGGTTTTACTGGACAACTAAAAGGCTGGTGGGACAATTACCTAACCGAGGATCATAAGATTACCATTCAGGAAGCTGTCAAAACGGAAAATGATGGCACTATCCTTCTCAGAGAAGGTAAACCCATTCCTGATTCGGTCAACCAGTTAATCTTTACCATAGTTCAGCATTTCATAGGTGATTCCAGTCTTTGGAAAGACAGATCTGCCGAACTCTTTTCCAACCTTAGGTGTAAAACTTTAGCTGACTTTAGGTGGTATAAGGATACCTTCCTTACTAGAGTTTTTACCCGTGAAGACAGCCAAGAAGCTTTCTGGAAAGAAAAGTTCCTCGCTAGCCTTCCTAAATCCTTGGGGGATAAGGTTAGGGATAAGATCCGTAGTCAACACCCTAATAATGAAATCCCTTATAAGCAATTAAGTTATGGACAGCTTATTGCTTATATCCAGAAAGTAGCCTTAAAGATTTGTCAAGATGATAAGATCCAGCATCAGCTTGCCAAAGAAAAGGCTCGGGAGCGCAGAGATTTGGGAAATTTCTGTGAACAGTTTGGCCTTCCTTGTTCTAAGCCTAGGAAGTCCAAGAAGCATACCCATAAACCAGAGAAACAGAAGCCTAGAAAGTCTGTTTACCATCGTCACAAATCTGGAACCCCACCTAGGAAGCTTAGAAGAGAGTTCCAGACCAAACCTCCCTTTGATAAGGTCAACATCCCTAAGAAGCCTGTAGTTTGTTGGACTTGTGGCAAACCCGGCCATAAAAGTCAGTATTGTAGGCTTAAGAAGAAGCTTAGGAATCTAAACCTAGAACCAACTATTGAAGAACAGATTAATCAGCTCTTAGTGGATTCTTCCTCTGAAGATGAATCTGATAAAGAAACTTCTGAAGATCAATCTTCAGAGGATCTGAATCAAATTCAAGAGGATGATCTATCTTCGACTGATGAAGAATGTCCTTCTTCCTCCCAAATCAATGTCCTTACCCGGGATCAAGATCTTCTTTTTGAGGTGATTAATTCTATTTCGAACCCTGAAGAGAAGAAAAACCTTTTATTAAAATTAAAGCAATCTTTGAATGAACCATCTCCTTCTTCATCTTCTAAAGCTAATAATTTGTTAACAACCAACAAGTTTAACCTTAATAACACCCTTAAGAGATTTGAAAAGAGTGTTGTTAAACCAGTAACCCTACAGGATCTTCAGCATGAGGTTAATCAACTAAAAGCTGAAATTCGCCTAATTAAGGAACAACAGAATGTTCATCAGAATATTCTAACTGTTCTGCAATCTGGTGATTATACTGATGAGGAGAATCAAGATCGGAGTAACCAACCCTCTGATAATGAATCTCCAAATGATTCAGTAATTCCTGTAGCTCCTCCAAACATTTTTGAATTAATTAATCAACTAACCATCCAAAAGTTTTTTTATTAAAGTCAAAATTATTGTTGGAACTTTTATCCTTGAAACTGAAGCTCTGTTTGATATGGGGGCAGATTCAAACTGCATTCAGGAAGGATTAATTCCAACTAAGTATTTTGAAAAAACTTCCGAACGCCTTAGTACCGCTAGTGGTTCTAAACTTCGGGTTAATTACAAGCTTTCAGATGCATTAATTAAACTATGTAGCTGATTTCTTCCCTCAGCTGAGTAATCTTGCCAAACCTCTGTATGACCGTCTCAAGAAGGCTCCTCCTCCTTGGATAAATACCCATACTGACATTGTCAAACAGATCAAATCTCAAGTCCAAAACCTTCCTTGCCTTTATCTTCCCAATCCTTCAGCCAAAAAGATTGTAGAGACTGATGCCTCTGACATAGGTTATGGTGGTATTCTCAAGCAATCTATTAATGGCAAAGAACAAATAATTGCATTTACTTCTAAGCACTGGAATCCTGCTCAGCAGAACTATTCCACAGTTAAAAAAGAAGTTTTGGCAATTGTTTTATGCATTCCTAAATTTCAATCTGATTTGCTTAATCAAAGGTTTTTAATTCGTGTCGGTTGTAAGTCTGCAAAAGAGATTTTACAAAAAGATGTTAAAAACCTTGCATCTAAACAAATGCATTAATTGAAAAGGAAGATTTGAAAATTAAAACCGCTTTCCTTTTAGTTAAAAATCTGAAAAATGCTGTCATTTTAGGAACGCCTTTTATCAAATCAAGATTTCCTATAACCATTTCTGATAAAGGCATTTCTACAACTTATTTAAACAAATCTATTACTTTCAGGTTTCTTAAAGACCCAATAGTTAGAGATTTAAACCCAATCCTTTTTAAGCAAAATCAAATTAATTATCTTAAAGAAGAAATTTGATCGGCACAGATTAAGTTTTGGATTTGTTTAGACAAAAACTTGATTTTATTAATGATAATTGGTTGGTTAAGCAAATCATCAATTAAGGAGGGAACTCAGATCTAACAACCTGACCATCCTTAAGGTCATACCTGGTGATGACACTAATGGTGTTTGGTTCTAAGAAAGGGTAATTTATCTTATGGTAAGCTGCATAAGACTTAAACCAATCAAAGAAGTAGATCTGGGTTTGGACTAGGTTGAGGAAGGTATAATACTCTTTCCTAATCTGGGTTCCGAAAACGGTGGAGTTGGGTTTTTTCGATAATCTAATCTGGGAACTTGTTGGAAATTCAATGGCACGATTGATGGGAATTATAGTTCCTTGATGAATGTTGTGACCAAGGAAACGAATCTTTGTTTGAAAAAGGTTGATTTTAGTTTTATATAAAGCAAGACCATTTTTTTTATTACCTGTATGAAAATGTTGATGTGTTTAAAATGCTGGTCAACAGATTGAGAAAACACAAGAACATCATCAATATAGACAATAATAAAAGAGGAATATGGATTAAAGATGTCATTCATAATTTTTTGAAATTCTGAAAGAGCATTCTTTAGTCCAAATGGCATCACTCTCCATTCATATTGTCCGAAAGGAACGGTAAAAGCAGTTTTATAACAATCCCTTTCATTAATTTGAATTTGCCAAAATCCCGATTTCATGTCAAATTCCTGATACACAGAGAATGTTTCGATCTGCTGTTGCTGGGGTAGTAAGTCCCGCAGAGATTAGGGCAGTAAATCCTACAAATTATTGGAACGACAGATCTGAACCTTTATCTGAAATTCATTGGCTTTAGTTAAGAAATAAAAGATAAAAAAAAAAAGTCTGGAATATAGCTCAATAGGTAAAATTTAACTTGGATCTATCTTTATGTTTTTAGTGAACCAAAGGATGGCGATGATATCAAGGGACTATTTTATGATTTTTCCTCCATGTCTTCTCTTTTTCGCTCTTTCTCCTCTTGCCTTTCTTTTAAATCTTCACAACCTTCCTCCTCCTCCTTTGACCCTTCTCTTCAAACCGATAACGCTTTAACTTCCTCAAACCGTAATATTTTCAAATAAGAAGTTTCTTTTGAGGATATTAATCAGGACCTGGATGACTGGAAGATACCCAGGATTCCAGAAAATGAGCTTTACAAACCCGAAGGCCGATATTTCCGCAAATCTGATTTTATAATTTGGACTGTTGAAACCAATATCCGCCTTAAAACTGATTTTGATGAAATAAAACTGCTTTCAACCAACTCTTTAAAACAACATAAACAAAATTATCATTTTTTGCATATTGGATGTGTCCAAGTTGCTGCTAAACCTTTAGGGATCGAAGGGTTAAACACCTCAATTCTTTTGTGTTTAAGAGACCCCGTCACAACCGGTTTACTGACTCCATCTTAGGCACCGTAGAAACTAGCCTTAGTAATGGACCCATCTACTTCAACTGTTATTCAGATAGGACTGTCATCCTTGAGGATGCCAACATCTTAGATGTCCTGACCTTAGATGTCCAACTCCATGGCCTCGATATGAAGGTTGGATCCATCCCGGTCAATATCATCTACCGAGTTCAATACAAGGTAATGAACTCATGCGTGTCCAGAGTCCTCAAACCTAGGAAAACTGGAGAGACCACCTTGTTCCTTACTGACACCACCAAAGCCAAGGTAGTTATCCCTAAGGTCATCAAGTGGGAAGATATCAATTTCCCTCAGACTTGGGCCTTAGAGAAAGTTGCTCCAGCTAAACCCCAAACTACACCTAGTTTTGAGTCAGTTAGGCAGTATGACTCTGGGAAGGTAGAGATCACCTTCAATAGGTCCAATTCCTTCAACACTGCTAGGTCCTCCTTTACTAGAGATTCTAGATCTGAAATGTTTGGGTCTATTTTCTCTAGGAAATCCTTTTCTGCTGCTCCTAGTGGAGGTAGTAGCAGGATTAAGCTCCAGGGTGTAGAAACCTCGTCCTCTATTCCTCAACCTGTTTATCAGCAGGAGAATCTTGAGGAAGAGTCTAGATCTATCCCTTCTCCAACCTTTTCATCTATGCAAGATTATGAAGTTATCCATGATTAATAAGACCTGCATAGATTATGAAGCCCTTAAGCTATATATATATATATATATATATATATATATATATATATATATAATATCATTTTCTCCTTTTTATTTTTCTTTCCAAACAAATAACAGAGTGAAATTTAACATTTTATTTCCTTTTTTTCCCTTGTCAAACTAAATAACATAACAAAAAATATTTCCTTTTTATCATTACTTTTTTCCTTCATTTTCTCTTTGTAATGTGCTAATGTCGTGTTTTGGTCTATGATATTTTCAATATTAATGCTACTATTAGGTTCATAGTTCCTCTACTCTTCATTATATCTTAAGACCCACTAACTCTCACATGGGGCTCATATTTTGTGCATTATCTTTAGAGTAAATTATATTTGTATTTTTTTTCCACAATTACACCGGATATCCTTCCTTTTTTTATCCTACAAACTCCCTTAATTGTTTAGCTCACATTACACCCAGACCCCTCCCTCATAAACACCGTTTAATAATTTAACATAAAGTAGACACATGTTGGTCACATGACTTTTAATAAAAATATATGTCTAATATACCTTCATCTTCTTTCTCTTAACTCCATAAAAGACATGTCACCATTTTCAACCTGAAAATATTTTAAGACTTTTCCTTCTTTTTTTTCTCTCTAATTGGACGTGAACCCAACTTTTTGTTATACGTGAGTCCACCTTGTTGGTACGCATGTGTTAACACCCTTCCTTCTTTTTTTTAGTTCAATTTTCTTGGCGCATGTTGTGTAACGACTCGCCACGTCGCTACTGTATCACTAACTCTTAATCTTTCCATAAACATGTTTTAACTGAAGATCTTTTTAATTTAATTTTGAAAATGGTGGTACACTTTTCTTGTGAACACATAACTACCATAGTCATAAACAAGACACGTATAAAAACATCCCAATTTCATAAATATATGCATATACAGTGGTTTAGTTGTAAGTACAATTATCCATGTCTAAAATGTACAAGTATTTTACACATGAAATAAGAAATTAAATGTCGGGGTGTAATTAGCAAAACACTAGGGTATATCCATTAAAACAAGGGGTATGATTAGCAAAATATAACTCCTGCCCGGGATATAGTCCATCGACATCCCGGCTACTCGGCGGCTCCAACCAAAAGTGGTCATCTTCTTGGTCACCTATTGTTGTCCATCTGCTCACACGAACACGGTTCACGATCATCACAGGTACCAAACCATCTGGTAAAACAAAGCAAATGTGAGTTTATTATGTAAAATAACAAGCAAAAGATAACATCAGTTAAGGAAGACAATCCAAGCGTCACATTATCATCACAAAATCCAGGTATATCAACACACAACCAACATGAACAGGCATCCATGAACATTTCACAAGTCAAATTATAATACCTAGCATGATGCATGCTCCTGACTCAACTCTCAGCATGCAATGTGGTACCATCCCGGAAATAGGCCATCCCTGTGGTCAGATGATGTAGTAGCTTGTCAGGGTCACTCTGTCGTGCACAAGAAGCACCCCCTATGGTGATAAGCCAAATGGGTGTCAGAAGAAGTTCCTAACAGACGTGGCCCCCCAGTACCCCGGTACCCTACAGCAAATCATCAATCCTATTTCTGTCATGCAAATGTTGTATGTCTCTCATGGGCACCATCAATGTATGGCCTGGCATAGTAACAACCCCGTACTAGCTAGGATCTCCATACCCTCCCATGTACATACATACCACCCCAAACGAGGGTTGCTCCAACACGGGCTCACAGATGCACTGACTGTGGTCCTTGCAAGGTTAACCACCCGGTCCCGACATCTCACGTGTCTATACATAGCATATTGTTACGTATTTTCGGCAAGTGCACCGATTTGTCATTGTAAGTTACAAATTTACAAGATCGTCTCCACAGGGACTTGAGCTTAATCAGTTAATCCAAATAGAATTAAACAGTTCAATAGTTATGTACAAGTAGGGTGAGCGAAATTTCATTCGTTTAAGAAAGTAACGGAAAATTACTAAATTCGTAAAATGAAATATATTTATGGGAAAGTGGGATTGGGTTTCATCATTCTTATCCTTTTATATCCAATTAAGATTACCATGCATAAATCATTATCTATCCTTATTGATGCACACTATTTACCCCAAATCGATCCCTCGCATTCGAGTTCTAAGGATATCTACTGAATATCGATCCCTCGCATATGAAGTAAATATCCCAGCATTAAGATTTATAATCGCGTGCTTTATGCAATCAAAATGGTATGCCCTATTCCTAGCAACGTAACGTAGTGAGTAAAATCATTCAATTCAAACCCTAAGATTACTTTCCAGTCTCACTTAGGATTTTAATTTATGAAACTAATGATCATGTAGAATCAAGCATTAGAGACAGAATGAAATTACCAACAAGGAATAGAAAAGATTAATGCATAAATAAAGATTAAAAGAGAGACATAGGGTTAAGAAGATTACATCCAATCCTTAGAGAAGCTAGCCAAGCATGGAGAGAACCTCCTCAAGAGAAGAATTGATGAAGGCCCCATCATCACTTCTTTCCGACAGAGTCTCCACACTAATCCTCACTTCTCTCACTTCCCTAATCTCCCTACTACTAATATTTAAGCGACTTAACCTAAGAAACAAGCTAAGAAGCAAAAGAAATGAAAGATGGAATGGTGAATGATGCAAATTCGTTGGCTATTTATAGAATCCATGACCTGCCTGCTTCCACTCGCCCAGGCGACCATTTTCTTCATGTTTTGCTTGCCTGGGTGAGTTAAAGTTATCTCCTTGGAATTTGTGCTCACCTGGGCGACTATTTTAGCCTGTGGGAGCTCACCTGGGTAAGTTAAAGCCTTCAACATGAAGTAATCTTTGGGCTTTGATGGATTTTGGGCCTGGATTGCTTGTAACACCTCCCATGTTTGCTTTTTAAGCCTTTCTTGCTTGCTTTGCTTGTTCGGAAGCTTCGGATATCCTCAGAACCTATCAAAATACAAAATATGATTGGATTAATCTTTCGAAATATGAAAAACAACATTTATCTAAGTACTAAATATAATTTAACTAGGTTTAGGACAAGTTTATAAGCAAAGTTATCGAAATCAAAATGATAAGTGCCAGCTTTTGAAACATAATTTTAACTGAAATATGGCACTTATCACTCCCCCCAACCTAGAATCTTGCTTGTCCTCAAGCAAAGTAAATTAACATTTAGGACTATAGTAAATATTTATGAACATGCTTTGTAAAGAATCAACTTTCCAGAGTGATCAGAACATATTTTCAAATAGTCAACCTTGAAAATTGAAACAAAAGATGAAATTCACAAAACCAAATGAGATTAAGATCAATTCACATTTCATTTCTAAAGAACATCAGAAGAAACATGTGCTTGATTCAAATAGAGGAAAATCTCTTGAAGGTGTTTAATTCTCACAGGTGGGTGTTTATTCTTAATTCCAACATTGATACCTTATAGATTAATTTTGCAATTCATTTCCCATCAAATCAAAGTACATACTTATCATGGATCATTAGGGCTTTTGTGGTTGGGTCTGGCTTAGAAAGGAATCTTGATTTTTCTGGATATTCAAAAAGACCTCGAGAATAGGAGAGCAAACAAAGATAAAATAATTTGATCATCATTTCCTATTTCTTTCTTTTTCTTCCAAGATATCCATTTTTATCAATCTTTTCATTTCTCCCAACTTTGTATCATTTAAAACACAAGGAATTTGTTTCCTTTTTCTTTTTCTTTCTTTCTTTCTTTTCTTTTACTTATCACATGAATAGCATATAGCCATATTTAAAAGTCTTTTTCATCGCATGAGCTACCCAAAAGAAGTTTCCATCAACAAAAAATTTCCCTTTTTGCTCTCCTAACCTAAGGTAAGGTAAGGAATTCTTATCCTAGGTTAGGGTTCCAACAAAATATCAAGTGTTTGGCTCAAAAGGGTTTGCAAATGGTAAATCATTATATCTATGTTGGGATAGCTTTTTGGCCAATGGCTTAAAAAGATGTTCAAAAAGAAAGAAGGCCTAAATCATATCCATGCATCATATGTTATGACAATTAGAAATTCATGCAAAATCAATTATAAATCATATCAGTGCGGACACTCAATGTAATTTATGTGGTTGCACACACTCACTAAGGCTTAAGGTCTGTTTTCTTGTTCAAATCAAATCAATGTTTTGAAAGATGTTATTTATCAATTCCATGAAAAAAGTCCTACCTTCATTTGATCTTTGGAACCCATTCCTTTGTTTTTCATTCTCAAAGTTTCCAAAATCATTTTGTGGTGTTCTGATCCAATATAAAAATAAGTTTCAAAACATGTTGATTCTTTTCAAAACATGTATGTCAGTTAAGTCCCAAAAATATTTATACAAAAATGTGTACTTTCAAAAAGAAAGAAACTCTGTGTACACAATCAGAGTGCGTCATACCAAAAAGAATTGTAAACACACAATTAATTTAAGCAAATATCAAACATGATAAAGAAACAAAATGCTAAATCTTAAACTACAAAGCGGTAAAGAAATATAAAACAATGTCACTGATTTTTGAAGATCGTGGCCGAGGAGCTCGATGTCCTCCATTCAGATAATCAACATGATCTGCCACGTTCTTCTTCTTCACCTGCTTCGCTACTCCCCCTAACCAATGGACCTATATCCAAGTTCTAACAAAACAGATGATACTTTCAAAAAGATAAGATATAAACTTTTAAAAAGACATATAACATTAAAACAACAAAAATAAAGACAAAAATTAAAAACACTGGCTTGCCTCCCAGGAGTGCTTCTTTAACGTCGTATTAGTTGGACGCTTTTGTTATGGCTTTGGCTCCCAGCAATTGGACAATAGGGATGAGCCAATGGCTTTTGCATTTTCCTCCAACATTTTCACCAGTTTCTTTTCTTTCTCTTCAGAGAGATGGACATTTATGATTACTGACTTTTCAGAATTACCTGTAAGAAAGACATATTTTAAATGTGAAGGTAATACCTTTAATTCCAGCTTTGGTTCTTCTTTTTGCTTTTCTTTCTTTATTTCTTCAAAGAGGGATTGGTGATAAGGAATTTCTTTGCAAGAATTCAGCTACTGATGACATTCTAATCTTTCCTTATCCCCATCTTCATCTCTTTCTTCAGTCAATGCTTTCTCCAAGCCATCTTTTCTGTTTATAAATCTTTTAGAGTCAGAGATTACCTCATCGAGAACATCGACTCTAAAACATTCTCTTTTATATGTGGGATGCTTCATAGCTTCAAGAATATTGAACTGCACTTCATCATCTTGCACCCTCACAATGAGTTTTCCTTCATCAACATCAATCAAGACTTTGGCAGTCTTCATGAAAGGTCTGCCAAGAATCAATGGAACTTCACTGTCTTCATCCATGTCCATCACTACAAAGTCAACTGGAAAAAAGAATTTGTCAACTTTTACCAACACATCTTCAATAATTCCATGAGGATGCTTAATAGTTCTGTCAGTTAGCTGCAAAGTCATCCTTGTTGGTCTGATTTCTACTTCTCCTATCCTTTTGACCATGGATAATGGAATGAGGTTGATGCTTGCGCCTAAGTCAAGAAGAGATTTCCCCACTGATAAATTCCTAATAGTCACAGGATTGTGAAACTACCGGGATCTCTTGATTTTTCTGGAATTGTCTTTTAGATGATTGCACTGCAACCTGCATCCAGCTCTATGGTTACATCATCTGTGTATCTTCTCTTCTTTGTAAGTAGATCCTTCATAAATTTGGCATATGTTGGCATCTGCTCCAATGCTTTAGAAAAAGGAATGTTGATTTGTAATTGTTTGAAAATATCCAAGAAACGTTTGTACTGCTTTTCCTTCGCCTTCTTGGATGGAGCATGTGGATATGGCATATTTTGGACTGGTGGCGGGGTTAAGATAGCTTTGCCTTTATCACTCTTTTTCTTTTCATCTTCACTCATCACTTTTTTCTCAATTTTTTCATTTGTTTCTTCATCATTTTTCTCTTTTTCTTTTTCTTTTTCAATTTTTTCATCATCACTTTTTTCTACATTTCCTTCATTTTTCTTTTTCTCTTCCTCCTGCCTACCAACCACAGTCCCCCTTCTTGTTATAATGGCTTTACATTGCTCTTTAGGGTTGACTTGGGTATTTGCTGAGAAAGATCCACCTCCATGCTCAGACAGTTGCTTTGCAAGTTGTCCAACCTGTATTTCAAGATTTTTGATGGAAGCATCAGTATTCTTTTGATTGGTGATGGACATTTGCATAAATTGAGTAAGAGTATCTTCCATTTTTGATAATCTATCAGGCTGAGCTTGATTTTGTGGATTTCTATTAGAAGGACCTGGACCTCCTCGGTAACCTTGATAATTTCCTTGATAATTCTGTTGAGGTCTGGTCTGATTCTGCAAATAATGAGCCTCCTCCTCTGGTTGGCAATCACCGGTTACTGGACAGTGGCCATTTTGATGTTCTCCACCATAGAAATCACATCTCAAAATTTGTTGAACTTGATGAGCTGTGTGTTTTCTGTGATTCTCCATGCTGAATTTGTTGAGGAAATTGGCCTATTTGTTTGGTTAAGGCCTCCAATTGTTGAGTTAACAATTTATTCTGAGCTAGAATGACATTTTGAGTATCTAGCTCCATTACACCTTTCCTCTGAATTGGAGATCTATCATGGTAAGATTGGTAATCACTGGCTGCTATGGAGTCAATGATTACTATTGCTTCCTCCGGGCTTTTTGACATCATAGTTCCTCCAGCTGAGGCATCAAGAATCATCTTTGTTTGATGTCTCAAACCACTGTAGAAAATATGTAGTTGCGCTGCATCATCAAAATTGTGGTTTGGACACCTCCACAATAAGGATTTGAATCTCTCCCATGTCTCACAGAGAGGTTCATCTGCTCCTTGGGAAAAAGTTGCAATGGCTGATTTTGCGCTAATGAATCTTGATGGAGGAAAGAATCTAGTAATAAATTTTTCCTCCACTTCTTCCCACGAGCTCAGGCTTTTGTTTGGTTGGGACTGGAGCCACGTCTTTGCTTTACTTGTCAAAGAAAATGGAAAAGCTCTAAGGTAAACAGCTTCCGCATCTTCGTTAGAAGCTCCCATTGTACTGCATAACTCCATGAATATGGACAAGTGAGTGTATGGATCCTCATGGTCCATCCCTGCAAAGGGATGTGAACCAATTAGACTGAGTAATTTTGCCTTCAACTCCACAACCTTATTGTTGAAAGGAGGGATGACTATGCTGTTGTAATGCTTTGGGCCTTGTTGGTAAGCATAGTCACCAAGAGTCCTCCTTGGTGGTCTATTTTCATCTTCCCCTCGATCAGTCATATTATCACAAACAAGTGACTTTTCTGATGAAGGAGGATCAATAGATGAAGGTTCCTCCAATGTCTTATTGGCTTTTAGTTTCTTTTTCTTCCTATTTTTCCTCTCTGTTTTGGTGATTTCTGGATCAAACAAAGGTTTATCTACAGAAAACTTACCTCGCATAAAGGAAAAAGAGCAAACTACAATATCCCGTAAGCATCGAAGTTAAAATAAAAGAAAATTTATACAAAAATCAACAAAATGAAGTAAATAACGAAAATAAGAAAAAGTCCTACTAAACTGAAAAATTAAATCTAAAAGAACTGAGTAAACAACTCAACTCCCTGGCAACGACGCCAGAAACTTGTTACGTATTTTCGGCAAGTGCACCGATTTGTCATTGTAAGTTACAAAATTTACAAGATCGTCTCCACAGGGACTTGAGCTTACTCAGTTAATCCAAATAGAATTAAACAATTCAATAGTTATGTACAAGTAGGGTGAGCGGAATTTCATTTGTTTAAGAAAGTAACGGAAAATTACTAAATTCGTAAAATGAAATATATTTATGGGAAAGTGGGATTGGGTTTCATCATTCTTATCCTTTTATATCCAATT
>CM023947.1:15516861-15550029 GCA_013407115.1 Glycine latifolia
CGTGGCCATCAAGGGGAAAGGAGAGAAGATTTTTCTTCCTTTCATGCCATCTTGTACAAATATCTTTCAAGGTTATGATGACTTCTTATCCCTTCATTTATGGTGGCTTACAAGTGGATAGATATTTCTTAAGCTTTCATGATTGCACCTTATCACTTTAATTCATGAACCTTAAGATATTTTTCTACTCATTATGACTCATCAATTTTGAATAGGACAAAACCACCTTATCCCCCTCCTTTCCTCTCTTCATGTGGGTACCATGGCCAAGGGGAAAGATTATTATCTTCCCCTCCTCCTTCTATACCACGTTTTGGTTTCCCTTAAAGAGGAAAAAATTGTGTGGTTCTCCTTGTGTCCATATGTCATCTTTTATGAAGAGGAAGAATTCAATTTCAAGTTGTCTTCACACATGGTATTCATAGGAGGAAGTAAAGTTCAATTCGAACTCTTCTGCCTAAAGGATAAGATTAAATAATAGAACTCTAGAGATTTCCAGAAACTGACTTCAGTTACAGTACAAATAGCTCACAAACAGTCTATACAGAGTGCTACACAGGCTTTACGTACAAGATTGCTCTATCTTAATTCTGATTGGTCCGTTCTACTTCTGACCATCAAAATTACTAAACAATTTTATTAAATAAGTCTGTACATCCTACAATTAAGAGAAAATTCCACAGATTCTACTTATCATTTTTCCATATTTTTCTGTTGCCTGAATTCTCCTGAATAAAATTTCAAAGTTATTACCGTATAAAATTCATAGAAATTCTATTATAAGGTTTTTCTGTCACAACTGTATAGTTTCTAACTCTACAAATTATTCTCTATCATATGAGTCCTGTCTCACCTTATTCTGCTTCAGTTTGAAATTTCTAACTTATACAGCGTGTATCGACACTATCTGGGAAACAATCAAATTTCTCCTAAAATTGTATATCCTTAAGATCAGAAAATTCTACTGATTAATAATATATATAAAACATGTTCAATAAATGCTCAGATCATCATAAAATTCGGGGTGTTACAATATCTATTTTTTATTTAAAGCTATTGGGTTTGAACATTTGGAAGAATTCAAGTCATATGAGTTTACGAATTTCCCAATAATCCCAAAGCTTTCAAGGTTCAAGTATAGGATTTTTCTGAGTGTCTTACATCTTGTTTGAAATCACAAGAACACATGTTTCATTGATGATGATGCGTTAAACAAGATTCAACAAGAATTTTTAAGAGAGCTGGTTTTCATCATTTGCATTCATACACCCTGGATTTGATTGGTAAAACTCATTCACTCATCTACTGATGATCATAAGGTTGTATCTCTCTTGAAATTTTACATTGATTTGGTTTGTATCTTTTAATCTTTGTATGTACTAAGATCAAATATTTTTCTTTAAAGCTATTCTAGAGTAGTGTTCTCTAGAGGGAAAGAACTGAGTAGTGTTCTCAGGTTCTTTGTGATTAGAAGTCTAATAGGGTGTTAGATTTCAGGTTCTTTACCTAGGTTTGATAAAGGTAATCACTTGTAATAGCTTGTAAAAAACATATTTGATTTAGTAGAACTCTAATCATTTTTTGTTAGAAGACACTGGATGTAGCTTCTCATTTGAGGGGTGAACCAGTATAGATTTGGTGTTATTCTTGTTTCTATATCTTGTTATCTGAATCTAACTTGTCTTGTGGTTATTCTCTTTCAAGGTCAACAGAAATGATTTCAAAAATTGCTTAAGGTGAAGGGTGAGTCTTGATTGATTGAAAATTGAAGTTTTTACAAAGTAAAGTTTGTGATACGATCTAAATTTCGTTGCTGGTTTTTCAAAGATTTTTTAAAGTCTAAGGTTTTAACCAACTGACCCCTCTCTTGGTTAATTGTGTGTGTTCATCCTTGTTTACCTGTTCTAATTCAATGAAGTGCATCCATGATTCAATATAGTAAGAGTAATTTCATATATAAGTAGCAAGGAAGAAAATGATACACATCGTTGAACTTTGCATAAATGTTGGTAAAACTATAAAAGAATTACAAAATATTTTGCAAAAATATTGTGTATATGTCAATTAAGTAGAACAAACTGCTTTATTATAATGAACATCGTGTACTTACTACTTTATTGGCCTCATCTCAAAGTATTTCACATTCACAATTCTACATAATTTGCATAAACTACTACACTTAATTGGAAAAGTTGATCCAAATACTATCTTAATCATGATAAAATATCATAAATCATAAATGCTGATGAAAGACATCGACATTGATGCAATACAAAGCTTTCGCTCTTTCTCTTCCACTTCACTGATGAACTTCAAGGAAGAACAATAAATAAAGTATAAATATAGACCTTGTACATTGTCTAATAATAAAGGTAACAATTCCATATTAACTTCATAAAAGGTTGCTCCAAAAAGTAGCAGTATAAACCTTTTTACATAATCTTATCATATAAAACCCAAAAAAAAGCCCTTGAACAACTATATATCAACTTGTTTTTAGCTCTTTCAATGTGTGTCTATATCCAAAAGTGATCCAATAATTCCCAAAAAAAATAATTAATAGTCAATCATGCATCCTGTATCCTTGTCTTCTTTTTAGCTCTAAGTTTTTGTCTTTTTTTAGGTCTTTCTCCTATATCCTCTGTAGTGCTCACTCCCCCACTTGAATATTCAACGAGCACATGTGAATATAACTGTGTTTGCTGAAATTGAAACAAAAAATCAGTTATGAAAAGATGAAGATGTTTGCTAATATTTAACTAAAAGAATATTAGTTTACATAAAAATATATACCTGAGTGGTGACTTCATATTATTGTGAACATGCAACATTAGCTTGGACAAATTCAGAGTTTCCAACACTTTTGTTTTGTTAAAAGCCAAAAAATAATTCAAAATATTACATACTAAAAACTAGAATATTAATGTAACAAAAGTTACAATGTTAAATTTTATTTATATATATATATATATATATATATATATATATATATATATTTCTGAATAAGCAAGCAACCATTTTGAATTGTAAAATGTCAAGTCACAATAGCTCTACACATTGGCCCTTTTGTAACGTCACATGCACAAACATGTTTACATGGCAATCCTGTAATCTTCCAGTAATTACAGTCACAAAACTTGTCATCAAGTTTTACCACAAATTGAGTGAATCCATCCTTAACCTAAAATTCATCAGATCCAGCATGGCTAACAACACAATATCTACCATCTTGCATAGTTTTATCTAACAACACCCTTACTCTAGGAGTCACCATGTAATTAGCGGTACTTTCCTTTTTCATACCTTTTTTGAAATGTCACCATAAAACAATTCATAATAGATTGCAACATCACCAAAATAGTCTTATTTCTGTCATTACTAATATTCCTCAAAGCAAAAATTGCTTTGTCAAACATAAATTCATTATATGCCATGACACATGCCCAAAAGTGACTCGTCAACAATAATGATCTAAACTTTGTTTTAAAATGATTCAACATATGGTTGCAACAAAACCTACAATTTAGTCACGATTATGGTAAATCATAATCACTTGAATAAAAAATTTAGCACAAAAAAGTCAAGATATCATTGAAATAAGAATCATAGCACAATAAACAAGTCAAATACTCAAATAATAAACAAGTCAAAATATGACTTAAATCAAAATCAGAATCACAATATGTAGACAAAAAAAAAATCAAAATCAGAATCAAAACACAATATGCAGAATCTAACCTATGATTTGCATATGAAAAAATGTCAGTTCTGCTTGAGTCAGTCCTTATACACATAGAGTAAAACATTAGTTGCATATATACAAATACTCAAATTTACTTTAACAGGACTTGAACATTGTACATTTACCTTTTGCATGTCAGCATGATAGTTAAACACTTATCCTTCTATTCTAGAATAGATAACAGAGCTTTATGCAATTCAATCAGAAAAAGCCTCCATGACTCCTTACACTCCACTTCAACCACTATAATAGCAATAGGGAACATACCCTTGTTTGCATCAAGAGACACAACAAACAATAAGATTCCACCATAAGGACCTTTTACATGGAAACCATCAATTCTAAACCATGGCCTGCATCCTTTCACAAAGCCTTTTTTCATAGCATTAAGACAAATAAATATCCTTTTAAATTGGGGATTCAAATCAACCCTTGGTTCTACAACTATCTTCAATATACTCCTAGGATTTGTTTCTCTTACTGATAGAGCCCAAGAAGGCAAGTCATTATAGGATAATGCATGAATCCCTCTAGTTGTTTCATGTACTTTTCTCTTTGCTTGATATAGTTGAATCAAATTACTCAGTTCAAGGACATGCTTATTCAACAAAACTTGTTTCATGGTGGAGTAACTTATATTAGGGTCAGCCACCAGTATGCTTTCAAGCTTCTTGGCAATCCAGGCTAAAATTATAAAAACAAAAAACAAAAAATAGTTTTAATAATCCAATGTGTTTACTAAAATTAATAAAAAAAGAAGAAGGATAAATATATAACTGAGCTTGCAACATAATTCTTTGTTGTTCTTATGCAAGTATGTACCTTCTCATATGTCTTTATCTTAAAAGTAACTCCATTTGGAGTTGGAAATGCACCAATCCTCCAAGTACACTCTAAATCTGCACATTCACAAGTCACTCTTATCTTTTCATTTTTTACCCTTCTCAACTTAAATTCTTCCTATATAGCAAAATATTTAAGTGCTTTCCTAAAGTGGTTCACATTCAGAAACAATTGATCAACTTCAAGCTTTATCCTTTCATCTTTCTCCTTCTCATATGGTTTCCACAAAACTCCTCTCTCAACATAAATATCACTCATATCATCATCAGAATGCAGATTCCCAATCACATCTCTGGTTTCCTCAAAATCAATAACACAATCACTCTGATTTTAATCACTCCAATCTCCATACTCACCAACGGAATCATACTCACTCTCAGAAGACTGATTATCACTCTCATCCATTTTGTAACTCTTGTCATCATCACTTACATACATGTCATCCTCAGGGAATTGTCCATTAACATTCACAGATTCATTCACAGGTTCAATCATAGATTCATTCACATTTTTGTTCACAGGTTCATTAACATTTTCATTCACAGGTTCATTCACATTTTCTATCACATGTAGGTTCCAAAAATCATCCTTTATTCTACTAACATACATATGAATATAAATTGAATTTTGATTCTCAGCAAACATGTTCAACACATCATCATCAGTCTTAAGGGGAAGAATTTTACCACTAGCAGTAGAACAAAACCACAAAATAAAAGGAGCGACATGGTGGCAAGTCTAAGTCATTAGCAATGTTGTTCACATAGTCATGTGCGTCGAACATTCCAAACATATAAGGATCAATATTGCGTATCTCACTTGGTTCGCCTCGTTGGTCCGTAAAGTTGACCAAAATATCCACATTGCCTAGTGTGAGACCCATGTATTCTAGTTCACCCATTGTGTTTATTGTGGTCACAAACATCAGCACTATTTCAATCAACAATAATAAACAAATGATTTTAAAAATATCATGTGGTCCTAAACTGGTCCCCCCTGAAACCCCATTCAGAAGGAAGCAACAATAAACAATCAAAATTAAATAAATAATCTTAAAAAGTAACCTATATACAAGGTTCAGTGGTCACTTACAAGCAAAACCCTAGCTCGAACAGAAATTGTGGAACATGAAGAGAAATAGAGATGCTCGTGAACGTCGAAGAGGAAGAGGAACAGTGACGCTCGTGAACATCGTAAAAGGAAGATGAATGATGACGTGAACAAAAATCGCAAATAGAAATCGTGAATGAAAATCGTGAACTGGAAAAGGAACAGAGGAACATTAACACAAACAAAAATTGTGAACTGGAAGAGGAACTTGTGAACAGGATCAGAGGAACTCACAAACAGGGAAGAGCCCTCGCGAAGAGGAAGAGAGGAATGGTGAAGAAGAACTCGAGAACAAGAAGTGGAACGGAACGTGAATGTGAACCCTAATTTCTGAGAGTAATTGGAAGGGGATAATTAGAAAGAATAATTTTGGTTTTACAATTAAAATGTTAGGGAAATTTTGTTTGCTCAAATATTTCAATTGACATTAGTTAACGACGTTAATAGAAGGGGGTAAAAGTAATGTATAAAAAGGGACGGGTATCAGGTGTAATTTGATAAAAACACAGGGGGTACGAGTGTAATTTACTCTTATCTTTAAAGTACGGAAAAATTTAGATCCAAACAATTTAAATTTGATTGTAATACTTTTATTGATAATAGTATGTGATTACAGACTTACAATCATCATCATTACATCCATATGATTCTTTCCTTTCTTTATGAAACAGTTATTTGATTTTTTTCAATAAATTATCGGTACCGTGTATTTTTCTTTTTTAGGCAACTGAATCTTTTAGTGTATAATAACAAAGAAAAGTATATTTGATTCGATGTGGCTTATATTTAATGTTGGATATTCTCTCTAAGAGTGTGTAATAGTAATGATTTTGTTAGACTTAAAGACGACCATCATCAATCTGTTTTATTTATGCTTCTAAATTCTAACTTTTTTTTGTAACGTATGAGGAAAAAATATTACACTCTCTCAAATAGCACCTCAGAAAAAAAATGCGGCATGCAAAAGCTTACCAAGCTCGAGGAGAATCTAAAACCAAGAAGAAAACTCCAGAATTAGGACCAAGCTTAGCCATGAAGTTCACATTGATTGTCCTCACGCAAGGAATGCTTGAACTCCAATCTTCCTTCAGAAAGTCGATGATGCTTTCAACGATCGTGGCATAACTATGAAACTGATCAGGAGGGTGCTGAATGAGATGTAGAGTTGGTTTGAATCAGAGACACAGACGACCTCGCTATAGCCCAACTCCTACACTGCCTTTAAACCTTAAAGAATGTCCATTGTCAGCATGATCGACATCCTCATAAAACCCTTGAATACACCTCCCAGAGGTGTCTTGAATTAAACCTCCATATCTCACTGGCCCCAAATTACCAAAACTACTTCTATCCATATGAAGCGTGACCTGACAGTTGCTAGGAAGAGGCACGAGACCAACCGTGTATGCAAGCAACTCCCACTGGCACCACCACTATCAATACCAAACACCTTGTACAAACTCAAAAAAAAAAGAGTTGGTTTAGGCTATGGTTTTATGTGTAGGTGTAACCTTCTATTGAACGATCTAAAGGTTTCTAGCCTTCCAAATCTCCTACAATGCAATAGGAAGCAAATCACGAAACTCCTTAACTTGTTGGTTAATCTAATCTAGCCAATTTGTGTTAGCTCCACTCAGCATTGGAGGATTAATATGTCGCTACTTCTAGATATTGCTCACACCACCACAATGCTAGAAAATATGCCCCATGTCCTCGTCATCTAACATGAAGACTTTGTTGAGAAAATAATAAGCAAACTTTGTTGAGTATCTTCCAGATAAATCCCCCCTCCAGACTAGCATTCTGCACATTCTGATGAAGAACAATTCGACTCACAACAGGTTTATCCTTGACATATGAGGCAACACAAAATAAAACTAGTCCAAGTGCCATCCATCGTCAGACATCACATCCCTCACATGAAGATCCTTGTCATAAAGATGAACATAAGGAACTTCCAAAAAGAGAAAGGAATTTTCCCACCAATTATCATACCAAAAGTTGTAGTTACCATTCCCCAATTCAAGCTGAAAACCATTACTTATGCTAGGATAAGCTCGTCCCAATGAAGTAGTTAAGTACAACCCCTTATGCTACAACATATGACCAACATCCTCCCTCGGATACCTAGAGATAAAAAAATTGCACAGAGGCTTCATGGGATTATGCATGATATCCCAAACAAGTTTCCCTAGTAGGGAAATATTCTGAAGTTTCAATATACAAGCCCCAAGACCACCCTCATACGCTTTTTGACAATACTATTCAACTGCATAAGGTGAACTTTTCTATTATTGTCCTCACTCCAAATGAATTGTCTCCCGCATCATATCATTGCACTTGCACATTTCTTAGGGAATCCATTGCATCTACATGGTGTAGATGGGAATAAAGAAGATAATTAAGTTCACCAAGGTCACCTTTCTAACCTTATTCAACAACCTTCCCATCCAAGAAGCCAATCTCCTTTTAATTTTCTCTTCAAGATGAAGAAAGTGACTCACTGTAACTCTCCCATGAACCATATTATAGCCCAAATACCTCCCCAAAAAATTAGTAAACTTGATTTGGGTTATATAAGTAATTTTGTTCCTCCTCTTCAAAGGAACTCCTTTAGAAGCAAAGGTTTTCGTTTCTCTATATCAATCTTCACATACTCGAACCAACACAAAACTTAGCAAGAAGTTTTGCCATAACTCTCCCCTTTAATGGCTTATCCTTGGTGAAAAGAAGGACATCATCCAAAAAGAAAAGATGAGAGAAGGAAGAACCCCCTCTAGATAACTAGATAGGCTCCCAAGATCCCTCTTCAAATGCTTCCTTAACAATATACCCCAATTTCTCCATACACAAGACAAATAAATAAGGGGAGAAAGGATCTCCCTGTTTGAGCTCCCTCTTTGGAAGAAAAAGGTCAGATTTCTTCCTATTCCAAAGAAAGGACATGAATGTTGAGGAAACACCATGCATAATCAAGGAGACAATTCTCCTAGGAAAACCAAACTCCAAAAGAACCTGTCACATGAATTCCTAATTAACTCTATCATATGCCTTTTTCATATCCAATTTGAAGGTCACATCACCTTTAACTCTCTGGATCTAGACATGCTGTGAATAATCTCTTGGAGGATGGTAGCATTATCAGTTGTTCCTCTCCTAGGAATGAAGCTACTTTGCATAAGACTAATCAAGTCAATAAGAAGAGGCCTAAATCTATTAACCAAGACTGTAGAAATCAACTTATAGATCATATTACATAAGCTAATGGGTCTAAAATCCTTAACATGCCTCAAATCATTCCCTTTAGGAATGAGCACAATCAAAGTTTCAACAGCTTGAGCTAGGGTCAAACATATCTATCTCGAAAGCCTTGCTTATGAAATGCCAAACATCATCCTTAATAAGCTCCCAATACATTTTATAAAAAAATAGCCTGGAATCCATCTAGCTCTGAGCCCTTGTAGGATTTCATATACATAAGAGCTTTGAACACCTCCTCCTTTGTGACAGCCCTACCAAACATATTTCTATTTGTTTCTGCCATAATCACCACAAAGAGGGGGGGAGCCCTAGATATTATCATCCAGACAAAAAAACCATGGAAAAAATTTAGTGCTTTAACTTGAAGGAGCTTATCATTAGTACACCACACACCATCAGAGAGAAATAAGCCATGAATTTTATTCCTTTTCCTGCAAACAACTACTTGAGTATGAAAAAAACTTGTATTCTTGCTCCCAAGCTTTATCCATTTTCTCTAGATTTTTTAAACCATAAGGTTTCCTTTTGAAATAGCATAAGCTCATACTCTTTTAAGAGTTGTTGATACAACTTCCAAGACCTTAGACAATCAACATTCTCTAGATAGGATTCAAGTCGCCTGATTCTTCCCTGCAACTCCCTTTTCCTTTTAAAGTTGCTTCCAAAAAATCCTTATTAAAGATTAGGGAATCTTCTTTGTCATGCTCTAACCAATGCAAGACATTGTTATGCCTATGACCCCAAGCATTTTGGACCACCAAACTATAGTCCTCATGAGTGCACCAAGCTACTAAGAAATGAAAGGTTCTAGTACCACAAGTTGAAGCAGCTTTGAAGCTATGCTAAGTGAATTTGCCACCAATATGATCCAACCCCATCAAGTTACAATCTTTAATGTTTTGTGCAAAGAGGGAAGCTTTAGCTTGGTTAAAACCCTTTCTTTCTGCTTAAAAGACAAAAAGTATCATTAAAGTCACCAATTGAAATCCAAGATGAATTACACCGTGCATAATGTGTCTCAAGTGATCCCAAAGGTGAACTCTGTCTGCAGCCAAAGGGCTAGATACACACCAGTATACAACCAAGCTTGTCGCTTGAAGCTTATGTTTAGAGAAATAGCTTGGTGCCAAGACTCAAACACTAAAAGAGAAAAATGTCACCTTCATCCTCAATGCCCAAACACTCTAACATGCCCCCTAGCCTCTTGGATAGCCACAACAACATAATCTAACGTTTCCCAAAAGCTCACAATATTAAGAAATTAAGTATGAACTTCATAGAGAAAATTAGCTTAGGCTTCCACCTTTGTACAACTTCCTTTGGGTGAATTTGATTCTTTTTCCCTGAAGCTCCTCTAACATTTCAAGCAATAACATTCAAATCTATAAAAATCATTAAAAATAATTATACAAATAGTAACTGATCCAAATACACACATTAAGTGATGGCCTCAAAACTAACTAGATCCTCCACCATAACATCACTAAAAACCTCCTCACTAGCCCCAACATGAGCAATCTCCATAGCCTTAAAACCTCCACAATTTGCCTAGAACATTAATATTCCCTCCTCAATCAATATTTATGTCTGGAGGTTTCTCATGATAGATGGACATCCCCAAAATAGGAAATTCAGAGGGTCTCAAATACGAGACATCTTGCACAGACAAATTAATTTGAACTTACTACTTGTGATGCCCATGGTCAGGTTTGGTCACCACATTTGGGTTGGGGTGTGAACCCGACCCATTCCTGCTTGGCCCAGTAACCTTTGGATTCTTAGTATTAGATTTTGGCAAGGTTGACTTAGCCACTAGTGTAGAAATGATAGCTTCCCATCAACACACAATTTTTTCTTTTTTTCGTCTCATGTCTTTGCAGGTAGGACCCTTTGATTATTCATGGCAACTAATTTGGCTTTTAGTGCCTCCAGACTCCCTTTAATCTTCTCTCTTGTCAAATCCATACTTTCCTTACTTTTCTCCTTTTCCCATGTTATTAAATATTTGAAACGGATTTGACCCAATCAAATCCCCATTACCACTAATAAAACTACCTCCTTTGTTTTTGTGCCTATCAGATCCCCTATTCTTCGTGCCATTTTTATTTTTGTAATCTTCAACCACTCCTCATGCAACGAATCCTCTCCCTAATTTTGTGGGACATTAATTGTGCTAGGGTTCTACTGGTAAGTTTGCATCGCTACGACTGCTGGCTCCATCCCTACCATACCAGGTTAACTTATCGGCTTATGGGTTTCCACCACCACTACATCTAGGCAAGAACAAGCCACATGGAAGATGCAATCCTTCATATTCAATTTTAAACCAATGATCCCTAAACCAAACTCATCCAACAACTGGTTGGTTCAATTCGATTTCAATACATACCCTCACAAATCTACCATGTGAAGTGTTCAAAGTCATCATACATCCTTCATTGGTTTTCCTACTGTAGATGTTAGGGTAAACAAGACACTTTCTTCATAGTACTCCATCCTCAAACTAGGAAACTGGATATAGGCCATAGTCTTGTCAATTTGGACTTTAGAAGAAACAAAGTTTGAAATCCATTCTCTCACCGCCAAAGAGTGATCGAATAACATCCAAGGACCACCAACAATGACATTCTCCCTATCTTCTACAAGATCTAATTTCACCATGAAGAAGCCATGCCAATATCCATGACATTGTACTCTAACCTGGTTCCAAATCCCTTTCAACCTATCCTTCATAGTAAGGTATCCTACTGATCGACCTAACAACTTCACAATGACTGCCTCATGCCATAGTGCTCAAAGTGATTGCACCATACTATCACCAATATAACACCTCGCCTTCAAGTGGTTACCCACCTTAAGCTTAACCTTGAAAAGGTTTTTCTCAACAAGATCCATCTTCTCATGACGTGGCATATGAGCCTTATTATTCATCAGTTTATCTCTAAAGGGCATAGTGTAACACCTCGATCGAATCACACCATAATGAGAGATATCTAGAGGTTCTACTAGTATGAGACTGTACAATTGAGGATGACTTAAAAGGAATTAATTAGTACTACCTATACCAACAAAATTCATCTACTTTTTGGTAGCCCATCACTTAAGAACTTCATAGTTAAGCGTGCTTGACTTGGAGTAGTTATGGGATGGGTGATCTTCTGGAAAGTTTACTGGAAAATGTGTGAGTGATGACAAAACACACTGAAAAGTATTGTGTTGGTTTGTGGGGTTAGTTGATCTTGGAAGCAAGTAGAGCTAATTTTTTAGGTCTTGAAAAGGGCTACCTATGGAGGGTTTTGAGCAATGAAGGGTTCTAACCAACAAGGATGCTGAGTGAAGTGTCATCGCTTGCAGTGTCGTAGTGTGAAACACCACTAAAAATTCAACAATCAGGGGCGTTACAAATGACCTCTCTCTTAGTATGGTGTGATTCGAGGACGAACCAAGCAAAAGCTGGTGGACATGTAATACCCCAATCGAATCACACAAAAATGAGAGGGATCCAGAGGTTGTACATGTATGAGACTATACAGTTGAGGATGACTTAACAGAATTAACTGATAATACCTATCCAACAAGATGCATATATTTTTCGATAGCCCATCACTTAAGAACTTCATAGTTAAGCGTTCCTGGCTTTGAGTAGTTATGAGATAGGTGACCTTCTGGGAAGTTTCCCAAAAAGCGTGTAAATGAGGACAAAATACGCTAAATAGTCTTGTGTTGATTTGTGGGGTTAGTCATTGATCCTAGAAGTAGACAGAGCTAATTTTCAAGGTCTCGGAAAGGGGTACTTACGGAGGGTTATGAGCGGTGGAGGGTTCTGACCATCATGTGAAGTGTCGCCGATAAGTAAAAAATCAGGGATGTTACATGTAGCATGGACATGACCCCGTCTCCCGTCCAATAGATCTGGTAGGGTAAGGTCACACCAGTTTTCTCTCTTAAAGTTCTCCCGAACTCGTCATTGTCTTGTGTCGTGTGACTGTGATATTCTAAATTCTAATTTAGTAATATATCTCAAGAAAATGTATCAAAAATAAATGAAGAAAAATATGTAAATCTATTTATAAAAACATTTTGCGTTGAATATCTCATATAATTTCACTTATAATTGGCATGTCAAATTCATTGAAAGATTATTATGGCAAATTCTCTTTATCTAGCATCTATGATACAACTCAGGAAAAGAAAAAATCAATGTTGCCATTGATTAAATCATTAGACACACGCATCCAAGTTGTACATTCTTTCCCCAATAAAACATAATTCCACTTTCTTTATTTTATTTCCTTTTATTCAAACACGTCCAATAATAATATTGTTTCATTTTCAAATTGGACACACATAGTCCACATCCTTGTTATTTTGCCTGGGTAATGTTGCAACCACTGGTTGTTCAACCTGTTACATCTCTTCACCATTCATATTCATTTTCGTTTGTTCCCATTGCTACCAACATGCATATCAAAGAATTAGCTTCTTAGGTTGAACAGAGAAAACATTAATTTGAATTGAAGCCTTACCAAATTCGAACTAGCTAGCCAACAATAACAGATTAACAAGAAAATGTTGGAGATTTTCATACTGTTTCAAAACATGGGTCCAAACTAAGGTGAAAAAGTGAAAGACTATAACAATATATATATATATATATATATATATATATATATATAAAGGTAAAAAAGAGAAAGAATATAACAATATATATTGAACATGTGAAAACATGTATTATTAATGAAATTAATTTTGCAATGAAGTGATTTGTATTTGAATTTTTTTAATCTGAAAGCAAGTTAAATAGCAATAAAGCTTAGTATAACATTTTTTTTGTAAATACAAAAATTACATAAAATTGTTTCTAATTCAAAATCAACTATAAACTCAATTAATTCTTAAACATAGATCAAATATGCGAATATTTATCCAAAATCAGATTAATTATTATTTCAATGTGATTTTGCCAGATCCAATCTGAAATCATACATGTATTTAATGAATGACACTCATAATTATATATTTTTTTAATAAATTTTAACTAAGATTAAAAAAATGTATTAAAAATGGTTTAACTTTTGTGCACTGTTAGTATTAGTATCAGTATAAGAAATCTTACACCGTCAATCAATAAAAAATATTATTATTATTATTATTATTATTATTATTATTATATAACAAATAATTAAAATTAATAAAATTATCATAATCTCTATGACTGAACTAAAATATATGCCAGCATGTATTAACTGTTAAATAAACGTGCAAGTCATACTCGTGGTGTGAAAAAATATTGAGATTTGAGGTTCCTCTTCCAAACACTTTGTTAGTGGACCCCACACTCTGGAACACTAAAAAAAAGGCTGAAGATTGCATGACACTTCTCTTTTTTATAATCTGTTAAAGTTGTCTGCTTTTCCACATCATTCACACACAACCAAACCAACATGCTTAATTTTGAATTTCAAATTTGAATGTGTAGGTGCCCACAAACAAACGGCCACATACATAAAACAAAGTAAAATATAGTATTTCCAATAGTAATAGTAATGGTAATACTAACAAGGAGAAATCATAATAATAATTGTGGTAAAGTTTGGATCTTTTGAGGTTTCCTCGTTGCGGTGAAACATGGGGGACTCAACTTGTCTCATGCAACAACCATTCTGTTATGCTTCCGGCATTTCCAATGAAGCCAACGAGGTTAGTTCATTCAGCAGTCACTTCCAGAATTTGTTTATTGGATTCTTGAGCTGAACCACCTGAAATAATTTCCATTTGGTTTCTTTTCCTTTTTCTTTTTAACGTTTTTCTTACTCTTTTACTTGGTCATGCATGTAGTTTATGAAACAATGGAATGAAAGAAAAAAATTTGCTTTTTCAAAAGGGTGTTCATTCCCGCTTTCACTAGTGAATTGCATGCAACCCCTTGTAATGATTTTACATGGACCTGGATTATTGTTTGTTTGTAATTGTATACCCCAAACCTTAGTTTGGAGAGTGCAATCTAAGATCCACAAATAACATGATAAGCAAATATGAACACGATTTTTGGGTCTCAAATCATATTTTGAGTAAGTAGAAGTGAAAAAACGTTGCTTTTGGTGGGGCCAAACCATGGTTGCAAACTATAATCCAATACAATTATTGTTTGATGGGTTTTGAGTGGGGTTACCATAACATAATTCATTAAAGCTTTGTTTTTAGGCCATATGTTGGGTGCAATTAATCAAGAAGAGATTTTTCTTTCCATGTTCAATGAAGGTTCATCTTGAAAAAACTGTGAAACTTGTCCGTTTCAGAACTACCCTATTCATGCACTTGGGCAATCAATTTCGTTTGGGAGGTTCATGTCAGAGTCCCTGGCATGGGAAAAGTGGTCCAGCTTCTCCCACAACCGCTACGTCGAAGAGGCAGAGAGGTACTCAAGACCTGGTTCAGTTGCACAGAAGAAGGCTTTCTTTGAAGCTCACTACAAGAAACTTGCTGCCCAGAAGGCAGCTGCATTGCTTGAACAAGCAAACATTGAGGCACAGAACAATGGCACAGGACAAGATGAGGGAGTAATTGACAATGACAATGACACTCATAATTCACAAATAAGTTCAAATTCTGAAATGGTTGACAAGGAAGAACAAGATGCAAAGGTTTTAAGTGTTACCTCTGAGCGAGATGCTGTTGTCAGACTCACAGCCAGTGAGCATGATGTAAATTCAAGTATAGAGGCAAGTGTTACACCTGAAAGTGTCAAGGTACAGGGAGCTGAAGCAGTGATGGAAGAAGTAGCTGTTGTGGGAAGTTCAATGAAGTTTGAATTGCAAAACCAGGTTGAAGATGTTGATGAACAAATGGAGGAAAGTGAAAAGCTTAGTGCAATTGTAACACCTCCAATTTTGACACCAATAGTGAAGGCTATTATGTTTATTTATTTCCAGAAATCTCTTTTTTTGTGTGTGTGCATATTTTGAGGTCATAACACTGACTAGTTATTGCAACAGGTATCCAAATCTGATCAGGAAGTTTTGGCAAGTGTGGACAAGAAGAAACCACCAGTTTCTTCCTTTAAGTTGTCTAAGGCTAATGGAACCTCCAAGTTAACCACTACACCTGTTAAGTCCACAGCTGCTATTTCTTTCAAAAGAGATAACAGTGCTACACCAATGAGCAACAAACCTGCTAATGGAACCTCCAAGTTCACCACTACACCTATTAAGTCCACAGCTGCTATTTCTTTCAAAAGAGATAATATTGCTACACCAATGAGCAATAAACCTGCTAACGGAACCTCCAAGTTCACCACTACACCTGTTAAGTCCACAGCTGCTATTTCTTTCAAAAGGGATAACATTGTTACACCAATGAGAAATAAGCCTGCTATATTAAGCGCTGCAGATAAAAAGAGATCTACTCCTAGATCAGTTAATTTTACACCCATTAGAGAAATTAATAGATTGACTGCTTCAGTTATGAGGAAATTTGAAAGTACAAGAGCTGGTGCTGGTTCTTCCAAGGCTTCAAAGGATAACTTGACTCCTCTAAGAACTCCAACTATGGTATTTCAGCTTTTATGCTTTGTCTTTCAATTTTTCACCGTATTCAAAACCCTTCAGCATCCATTTTGCCATGATCTTCCATGTTGCAATTTCTGTCAAGGATGCTAAAGTGAGTCATTTTCAAATTACAGGCTTCCAAGGAGATGCAAAAGCAATCTTCATTGACCCCATTAACTGAAAAGAAAAGGTACCTGATTTCTAAAATTGTTAGTTGTAATGTGAAACTGTATGGTTTCAACTTTTCTCTAGCTGTTTCTCATCCCATATTGTGCATGTAAATTTTGTAAAATTTCAGGAACAAAACGCCTCTTGATTTATCGTCAGCACCAGGAAACCATACGGGTGGTTCTAAATGGCGCTTGCTTTCTGGAGAGTAAGTTATTTCCACTTAGATTACATGAGTACTAAAAATTTTAGTCAATAAAATGAACAATTTATCTTGGTTATTATTACCTTTTTTTTTTAACCATGGAAATGAATTGAAGCATGTTATAGCCTTGAGGCTGGAAAGCAGGCCACTAAGCAAAATCTAGGTGTCTCATTAGTAGCTGATTAAAGCCATCTTCCTTCATATAAAAAGGACTAGAAATAAAAAATTACTCATCTTTATCATTCTCTTCAATAGATTACTGGTCTAGGAGATTCATACACATCTACAAACTTCAGTTTTATCTCTATATAAATAAGGCCAGTACATAATAGTTCTAATTCTCTGCCAATTCATTGAAAGAGTTGGTGCAACTTTGTAACTGATTGGAAGGTCTTTCACCTTTGCAAGTGCTTTTAACAATTTGGTCTATTGGTCTTTAAGGGGCTTTTCTTTTCGTTGTTATTGTTTTTAGACCTGTATTATCAATATATTGTTTTCATGCAGAAATAGAATGAGATCCCCACTTATATCATCCCCTTTCAGCTTGAGGACAGAAGAAAGGGCTGCAAGAAGAAAGAAGGCAAAATTAAAATCCTTTTTTTAATTAATTATGAGTTTACATAACGTGGTTATTAAAGTAATTGTCTGTTGATCTTCATCAATTTTAGAAACTTGAAGAAAAGTTCAATGCTAATGAAGCACAAAATGTGCAGCTGCATACCAAACTCAAGGTGGGTGACAAATAAAATTAGTACCAAGTAAAATGCTGTTGTGAGAATTATGTTTGTTTCTTAGAATTCAGTTTAATCAAAAACATCTAATCCTCTTATTTGCAGGAGAAAACAGAGACCGAGATTATTAGAAAACTACGCCAAAGCTTTTGCTTCAAAGCCAGGCCACTGCCTGATTTTTACAGGGAAAGGAAAACATCAACGAATGAGACAAAAAAGGTATCTTTCTTAAATTGTTAACAATTACAGTGATCTTGACCATTTGCACTTCAAGATTGGAAAATATAGAGATTTTTTAGGGGTCATTTTTATTTGAGCCAATATTTTGTTTTCTATTTTCAAAAGTCTGTATTAGAAACAGTGAAAATTGTTTTTGCAATTCCTACACAAACTTTTTTCCTATATAAACTTTTGAAAATAAGAAAGTGAAAATAATGTCATGTTCATAATTAAAAGTGAAAAAAAAAATATTTTCAAACCTGACAAACCCGTCAGTCCAAATCCATGTTTGGCTGTCATGATTTTAATGAGTACATACACCTGAAGCACTAAAATTCATTCCCATCAGAGCATCAAAAGTTTACTAAGAATACTTTCCTAAAGCTAAAAGTTCAATTGCTTCATTCCAGGATCCACTGACACGTTTTGAAACACTTAAAGACGGAAGGAAATCCACCCCCAGTATGGCAGAGAGCAAGACTTCTTTTCCTCCCAACAGACCTGTACTGAAAAACAGTGGCACCAAGCATTATCAGGGAAAGAGTGGTCGCACCTTGTCTCATCCTCTGACTTCAACTTCCACGATTATTCCAAATCATGAGAATACATCGCCAAATATTCAGAATGGATACCATACTGGTAGAAACTTCAAATATTAACCATGTTGAGAGCAAAACATCACTTGACAAATTGCTTCTGCTAGCAGCGAAAAGATCAGTGTAAACTTGTAAATGTAGCTTCATGGAGATGGGATTGTATTGTATCACACTAGTTAGACCCAATGATCATAAGTATGACCCTTGTTGTATTCCAGGTATATAGTAACATTGGTCATTAGTGTGGCCTTCTGACACGTTATTCCTTTTTTTTTTTTTTTTCTATTTCCACCCTCACCATCTCTCTTTTTGTCCCCTCTTGTTCAAATGTCTTTACCATGTATAACCATTGTTGAGCGATTCGTTATTTCAAATGTACTGGAATTTTTATAAAAGTCATGCACAAATTGTAGCAAAATCTAACTTCTCTAAGTGAAAGTGTGCCGAGAAACGCAAATAACAAATAAGACTTGCATAAACGGAATGGCAAATTGGCTTTAATATATAGAGTACAGCCTAATCTTGAGATACAAACAATTAGGCTTATAATGGGTAATCACCAAAGGAAGGGTACGCTGACAAACACCAATTCTCAGCAACAAAATGGACAAAGCAAGAATACATTGTTTTGATTAACTTCCTTCAGAAGTTTTTTCTTATAACATGTGTAGCAAATTTGTTGTAACAAATTCGTCAAGAAATCTGCATTATCTGTACTTCTTAATTTTGATCTGTAACATACAAATGCAAGTAACATTTCAGGAAGATGTACAATTTCAGATAAGATTAATACATTACATAGGCTGCCTGTTCTGTTAAATTAAAAGTTTTGCAGCAAATGAAACGCTGTCTTGTATCTGTCATGATTACAAAATGACAGCCTAGGTTAATCTAAATGCCTTCAATTGCTAGTTCAAATTTGCCTCTGAAAATTGAGGTCAAACTCTAGCATCTTTTGTCCATCTCTTTAAGATGTACTGGGATGGAACTATCCTTATGTTCCTATAGTCAAGAACTTTTAATGCATGGCAGCATAAGATTCCCACATACTCAAATTTCATACAGCTGCAACTGATTGTCTCGTTAGAAGAATCAAAAGTAACTGAATACTCTCGTATCTGTTCATATATACTAACTTTATAATTATACAATGATCCGCTCTCAGTGCAATGCTTTATCACTAGATTCAAAAATGCCTCATATTCTTTCTGAAATAACTCAAATATCTTAGGTGTGTATGGAGCACTTGCATGCTTTAACATTATGATATTCCCCATCAGCGGTGGCATATGCTGGCTCATGTCATAATTGGCTTCTAATTCCCTGTAGTGCCAATCAGTGACAACCTTAACAAGATACTTCAAAAGTGGAAGAATGTCTGAGCCATGCTTTAGGTACTTTTTCAGGTTGCCAGTAAGATTTTCTCTCAGTAGCATGCTTACCATGTCAGCACAAAAAAATTGTCTTCCATATGCTATGGCCCATCGATCTCTGCTTCCATATATTTGTTGCAACCATTCATTTTCCCACAGATCATACTTGTCCAGGAGAACATTCCATGCATTAACAAAATAATCCTCCTCCTCATTATCAAAGAAGCAGCTTCTCAAATCATTTACAAAAGAACCAGATCCAACAGAAACATGACTCAGCTGTTTGAGGGCATCTTGATAGACATGCCATACACAAACTCGATGATTTGTTTGAGGTAATATGGAATTGATTGCTTCAGCTGTTATTTCGTCTAGATCTGTAAGGATTGTCTTTGGCTTGTGTCCAGACATTGCCTCAATGAAAACTCGAAACAGCCACTTCAAAGATTCTACAGATTCATTATAAAGAAGTGCAGCCCCAAAGATAGTCATTTGCTGGTGATTATTTATACCAAGGAACGGAACAAATGGCTGGGAGTCCTTATAATATTTATAACTACTATCAAAACAAACAACATCACCAAAATCACCGTAGTCTACCATCATCTTTGTATCAGCCCAAAATATATTAGTTTTTTGATCATCAGCATCAAGCTGGAAAGCATAAAAGAAAGAAGGATTCTTTGATTGCTTGATTTGGAAGTGATGCTTAATCTTTTCAATTTCTCCCTCTTTCATTTTGCTTGTACATTTGAAAGGTAGTTTGTATTCATGATCCACGGAATCACAATCCAGATCAACAAAGCCTGAAGCCTTGCAATTGGATTCAGAAGTTGGCGTGGGCAGCACATTAGCTCCATCTACAATGTTCTTTTCAACTTGAGTTGTAGCTAACCTCTTTTGTGATCTTAACATGTGCACTCTACATGCAGCAACAAGCTCATGATTATGCTTTTCTTCAAAGTGAGTAACATGATATCTACCATCAGGTTGTCGAGAAAATACCAGTTGTGCTAAACATCCAATTCTAGTATCCTTTCGAGGTCTCTTTACATTCATATCCTGTTTGTCTTTATGCTGAAAACCTTCTCTGAAGCAAGTAAATCGTCTAGATGCCACAGCACCATCAACTTTACTCCTATTTACATAATCTTTTCTCACACTGAAACCTACATGTCCAGCATATGTATTATAAAATTCATATGCATGCTCCTCTGAGTCAAATCCCATTCCCAGTTTTGGTACCCCATCCAACCCTGACTTGGTTAAGTTTGCTTCAACAGCTTGAGCAAAAGTCAATCTTTTCTGTGATTGTAACATATGAGCAGTACAGGGTGTTACTAACTCATGATTGTGCTCAGTTTCAAAATTAATGATACAAAACTTCCCATTCGGCTGACGAGAAATAGTCATGTGTGCCAAACAACCAGTTCTTGTTTCCTGCTTCAATTTCCTCAAGTATGTACCATTTTTGTTAGGACGATAACCCTGTCTATGGCAGGTGTATCTTCTGGACACCACTGCACCATTTATCCTACTTTTGTTGACAAAATCCTTTCTTATGCTAAAACCTTTCAGGACAGCATACTCGCTATAACATTTGTAGGCATTGTCTTCTGATTCAAACTCCATTCCAATCTTTGGTGCCACATATATTTCCTCCTTGTTTTTTACATCAGTACTAGTCATTGTAACAAAGGTAGCACAGGGGTTCTCGGTCTCACACAACTGTCCACTACTGACGTTAGTATGAAATTTGTCAAAATGGAAAATATTTGACGTCTGGCATTCATCATTAATTTCCATGTGACTATTGTCAACAGGACAAACATTTGGACCGGTACACTCATTCTCAGTGTCAATGACCTTGTCAGTGTCTGAGACAGAGAAATCACTGCAGTTCTGAATCTGACTCTCCTGCCCCATATCAATCACCACCTCAGGGAATATTGGACATTCATTTACTGCATCTTCCAGGGGTGCCTTTTTATATCAGGTTCAGTATCCTGCATCAACCTATATTCAAAATATATCAAAAGAAAACAAGGGGAGGAAAGCATACAGCAACAACAGCAGACAATCCAACCTGCATTATATACACATAGCGTGTTTGGGGTGGTGGTGAGTTGGGCCAAAATCAATTTCGATTTTACAGTGAATGGGAAGCAACACATTGTTGCTTTGGAAAAATCATGTGTTTTACATGGTTTTGGGATATCCCCCCATGATTTTGAAGGTATCCAAACACACCATAAGTACAGTTGAAAAAAAAAAAGAAATTTCTAATTATATCAAAACCAAACATGATATACCATGTCTCTGCTACAGGTTATGAAAGGAAATAAATGCTTTAAAATTGTAAATCATAGTTATCAATCCTGGATAGCAGTGAGTAGCAGCCAACCCCGAAAATACCATGGTGGGATAACCACTACAGCAATATTATAGGTATGAGATACAAAATATTATATTATACATATACAAATACTCAATTTTAAAACATCTAAAATTTAAGACAATTTTACACTACACCAAAAATTGAAGACATGCAAAAGAGAACGCATAGAAGAACAAAGATGAAAGACATGTGAAAGACCAAAAGAAACTCAGCCTCAAATAAAGAACATAGCACTGTCTCAGTGAGAGAACAGAGCATTGATGCAGAAGTCATGGGTTGGCTGGAAACCAAAGAACATCACCAAGAATGTCAGAGATGGCACTGAAGAGCAGTGTGTGGGTGGTTCATTTGTCTAAAGAGCATATGTGATTCAATGAAGAATGGGGGTTTCATTTCAAACCCTTTGATTCAATTAAGGGGAGTGAAAAGCAGTGCGTGGGTGGTTCATTCATCTAAAAACAGTATCCCTTTAATTGAATCAAAGGGTTTGATCATTTGTGCGGTTGTTATTGATAGCAACTAGGGAATAAATAGTATCCCTCATTTGGTATGATCATCAATGGAAAATACCAGTGTTTATCTTTTATCTTCTCTTTAGCTTTAATGGTAGTTTTCTCTAGTTTTACAGCAGCCTAGTTGTAGCACTCTAACAATGGTGCTTTCATCAGCTTACTCCCCTCCCACACCATCAATCACCACCCACAACACCCATTATACAATACAGTCAACAAACCTTTGTGGGCCATGCCTTGCTTGTCCACGAAAATGTGCTCAAACATTTTGCCTTCCGTCGCGATTCTAAACCCTCCAATTCTCTTAAGCTTACAAACTGCAGATCCACAACCATCCTCATTCCTCAAGCTGTGTCTCTCCAGCCTTATCTTCCTTCACTACAGGTCCCCATCAACACCACACATTGTCCGATCTTGGCCTTTCAAAATGGTTTCATCTCCACTGTTCATTCATCACACATAATTTTCCAAAATTCAACCAACAACACGTATTCAAATCCCACCTGCAAATACAATCTTCTCAGCCTTGGATAAAACCTGCTCGCACCCCACTACAATACAAGGGTCAGCTCCGGTCAACATCATGTGGCCCAACCCAACTTTTCAGAACACAGTTGGTGATGGTGTTTTTGAAATCCAAACAATTCCCTAACGCAAATCCCAACCGTTCATAACATTACCAAAACCAACCCCCACACCCACTATGCCACGTATTCCCACCTTATTGCCCCAACATCAAAGCCATGATGAGGCTATATGATGTTGACACTAGGATAATTATTATCCATTGATTGACATCATTTAGGGCTATATAAGTGTAATCCTCTTTACCTATTAGGATCAACGGGAAATATCAGTGTTTATCATTTATCTTCTATTTAGCTTTAATGGTAGTTTTCTCGAGTTTTACAATAGCCTACTTGTAGCACTCTATAACATTCCAAGCTATAATCTAAACTATTGTTATTCCATTCTGTTTTCCGTCATTCCATCCCTTTTCATAATCTAAACATAGCCATAAAGTTCAAATTAGATTCCTATCATGTAAATCTTTTTTACACCATTACCCAATGATGATTTGACAATATTGCAATACAAAGTAAAATTCTGGAACTATAGACAAATAGTGGATCAAAATGATATAAACACACTCTAATTCAGGAAATCAAACCAAAAACCGTTAGGGAAACAAGAGTTACACAATGGCGGCGCTGAATACTTGCATTACCCACTTTCTCTCAAAAATCAGTTCATTCCACAAACCATTAGCCACATCATAAACACACCCAAAAAAAATGCAGAGGACTTGAATCAATCACTTAATGTGCACAGGAGTGAGAGAACAAAGTCTTAGGTTAGAGTTAGGGTTACCAAATGCATATATATATACAGATACCAATGAACAGAATCAGTGACCACTCAAGGAATTTGACAATAGATAAATTTACAGGAAGAAAAAGGAGTGAATCAAAGAAAAGAACAAAAGGGAAGGATCAAATTGAGTTAACTGGCACTAAATGAGGTTAAATCAAATTGTTATAGTAACAAATAGCATTGGTTTCTAAGTTAACAAGCAAGTGATTGGTACAGAAAATTAAGAAGCATCAAAGAGGAGGAATAGAGAGTGTGAAAGAAATTGGAACCTGGAAGCTGAGGAGAATCGGAAAGAACCGTAGAAATTTTAATTGGGCTTTAAATAATTCGGAGCTGTTCGTTCGGTTACACACACGAAACGAAGAAAGCGGACAATTCTGGTCTCTGCAGTTTGTTATTTACAAAGGACGTCAAGAGTAGGGATGGTCCAAAAGAAAGTGGACTGGGTTGAAATTATTAACTCATTTTAATAAAACGGGCCGGGCAAAATAAGGGCCAGGGCCAGGGCCGGGCCACCGGACCATCAGTCCACCAATCCCAACAAAATATGGCCTGTACTAAATACACTATATTTTTCTTATACACTATATAAATTTTTGAAAATGGCAAAAGTACCCTCAGCTACTTTATTACATTAGGTGCTTCTTCCTCGCTGACTTGTTACCGTTTCTGGATGCTGTGCTCACTTGATCCTGCTGTGGTTGTGCATTGGAGGTGTCTAGGAGGTAGTTGGGGGTGATGGTAGCGGCATTCACCGGTGACAGTCGTCGAAGAGGCCATCGTCGATGGTGGGTGCGAGGTAAGAAGCGCGAACCTCGATTTTTCTGGTATACGAATTACGTAATCCGTACGTAGCTTACGGATTGGCTAATCCATATGACTCTTACGGATTGGCTAATCCGTATATACCTGAAATTGTTTTTTTTATGAAATTTAAATTTAATTTAAAGAATAAATAAATGGAAACTTGGATAAATTGAATATTACACTGAGCTTGAGCTTGTTGTGGATGTATTATATTAGCAAAGGTATATTGGGTAAAGTATTGTTGATAACATTATGATTTCAATGTTGTTTAATATTAGTATGTGTGTTTTTGGATTTGTTAAGATGGACAACGATTAGTGGTTTTATGATAGCATTATGTCTGAAGAAGTTAATATGGAGGAAGACATTGGTGAAGAAGCTGATGCGTTTGAAGATGTTAATTGTTCAGTTGAATGTTCGGAAGGTTTCATTACGTCACAGGTATATATTTGTAGTTACAGTTGTTAAATGAATTAGTAAAAGTATACAAATGGTGTTCATTTTTTTGTAGGTGTTCATTTCCCGTGAGGAAGTGTTAAAATGGGCTCGCAGTGTTGCGTATTCTTATGGTTTTGTTGCAGTGATAATGAGGAGTGGCTTAGCAAGTGGAAAGGTAGGAACAACCTCATATGTTATAATTGGTTGTGAAAGGAGTGAAAAATATAGATCATTCAAAAAAGGTGTTCTACCAACTACGGGTAGCAGTAAAAAATGTAATTGTCCGTTTAAGCTAAGAGCAAAACCTGTCTCTGGAGGTCAAGGTTGGATAGTGAAGTTAATATGTGGGACACATAATCATACAATGGCAAGGTCATTATGTGGACACGGATATGCTAGTAGGCTAAGTGAGGAGGAGAAGACGATTGTAGCTGATATGACAAGGTCCATGGTGAAACCGAAAAACATTCTTTTAACTTTGAAGGAGCACAATGCCAGTAATTATACCACTTTGAAGCAAATATACAATGTTAGATATGCATATCGGACACAGGTTAGAGGTGATAACACTTAAATGCAACAATTAATGAAAGTTCTTCATCGAGACATGTATATTCATTGGCATAGAATGAAAGACAAAAATGTGGTTCGTGACATATTTTGGGCACACCCAGAAGCAGTGAGGTTGAGCAATGCGTATCATATGATTTTTTTGATAGACAGTACATACAAAACAAATAGGTACAGGCTTCCTTTACTTGACATAGTTGGTGTGACACCTACTGGAATGACATTTTCAGCTGCCTTTGCCTATCTAGAGGCAGAATGTACAAACAATCTTGTGTGGGCCCTTGAATGCTTTAGAGGGATTTTCCTGAAAAGTGAATTTTTTCCAGATGTATTTGTTACAGATAGAGATTATGCATTGATAAGTGCTGTGAAAACTGTTTTTCCAATGTCAACCAATTTATTGTGTCGGTTTCACATTGACAAGAATGTTATAGCAAAATGTCAAACTTATATTAGACAGAAGAACGCATGGGACTATGTCATGGAAGCTTGGGGAAGACTTGTTGATTGTAGTAAGCAGAATAGTTATGATGAATGTCTGATGAGGTTTGAAATTGCGTGTTCACCATGGCCTGCGTTTGTTGATTATGTGAAAGATACATGGTTGGGTCCCCACAAGAAAAGATTTGTAACGGCATGGACAAATAAAGTGCTACATTTTGGGAACACTATAACTAATAGGTTAGACAACTTTTGAAGTCACTCTCATTATCTTGTTTTCATCAACTTTTATGGTTTTTCAATTGTTAACATATTTGTCATTTAATGCAGGGTTGAGTCTGCTCATTGGACTTTGAAGAGGCTTCTACAGAATAGCGTTAGAGATTTATGTACTGTGGGATGCCATGAACAATATAATGACCTTGCAACATACTGAAATAAAAGCATCATTAGAAAGAAGCACCCATGTGATCGGACATGCATTTAATGTAACATTATACAAAAGACTTGTCGGCATGGTGTCCAACTATGCGTTAAACCACATTGCAGCTGAGTTTAAGCGTGTTCATTATGCCGACAAAAACCCTTCTTGGTGTGGATGTTTCATGAGAACCGCCCACGGCTTCCATTGTGCATGTGAGTTAGCTAAAGTTGTTGGCTGCATACCGCTTTCAAGCGTTCATATGTTTTGGAGAAGATTAAGTTTTACAGAGCAAGGTGTAGATGATGGAGAAATTCACATAACCAATGAGATTGAGGCAATATCAAACCACTTTCAGAACCTTGACGTCTGTGGTAAAATCAATCTCAAGACTAAGCTTAAGGAGCTTGCATATCTTGATTCAACATCCATGCATCCCCCTGCTGAAAAGGTGAAAACAAAAGGTGCTCCAAAAAATAAATACACAAAGCATGAACGATCAACCAAGCGGGATCCGTCTTACTTTGAGTATGTTGATGAATTACATTCTGTGCAAAATAGTAGTGCCACACAAACAAGGTCAACTTCAGCGTCTGCTCAAACAATGGCAAAGAGGAACGTTCCTATGTTGGATCAATTCCAACCTTTTATGAATAAATTTATTGTTAACATCACTGATATTAAAGCTGATGGTAATTGTGGATATCGTGTCATTGCTGCCACACTCGGTTATGGTGAAGATTCTTGGCCTGTGGTTCACAATCATTTGCTGAAAGAACTTTCACAATTCTCTGATCAATATATAGCCTTGTTTGGTGGCCGTGATAGGTTTGATCAATTAAAGCGGTCCCTTCTAGTTGATGGATTAGCAGGGGTAAGAATGATCTTTTACAATTACATTATGAATATATATGAATGTTTTTAAATTGAATTACTAGTCACTGATACAATATGACTGTGTAGGTAACAAAGGATAAGTGGATGGATATAACTGACATGGGTTACGTTATTGCATCCAGGTATAATGTCATCGTTGTTTCACTTTCTCTAAAACAAAGTATGACATTTTTCCCTCTGAGAAGCCAACCACATGATGATGTTTATGTCCATCGCATTATTTGTATTGGTCATGTATATGGAAATCACTTTGTGCAGGTACACACAATTTTTATGTTACATGTCTTACACTGTATTGCATAACATGACCTTTTATCGAATTTTGTCCTAACAATTGCTAATTTAAACAGGTTCAATTGACGGAGAACAGGCCAATGCCTTCAATTGCTTTTTTGTGGCCGACACACTGTTTGAATGAAGCTAAACAATGGCCGACGCATTACATTGATCGAATGAGAATGTATTCTAATTCCATGTTCTTGTCAACTGAATATGTGGATTTAGGACATGCATAAGTTGTGTTTTTTACACAAGCTACTTTTATTTAATTGTATTGCAAATTTCCGTAAACTTATGGACCAAGATAAATAATAAATATCATTTATGTAAATATGTTTCATGTCTGACATGTAACAAAAATCAACATCAGAAATTCACAAAGTTAACAACTAATGTGCATTAGAATCTAAAAAAAATAACAAATCAGTCTTCAGTCCCTGTCAACAACCCGTCTCTTTTGTGTCTCCCTCAACCGAGTTGATCGCACATACACATTTCTGTCATCAGTCACACTACGTGCTAATTGCAACAGGTGTTGTGTATGTGAATACGTAGCTGTGCCCGGGGTAACCATCTGCAAGTCTAACATCTCTTGCAACCCGTCTCCTAGCCTTTGGCACATACCCTGAAACAATATTTAAAAAATCACATTAATAATCAATTACTATTACGTAGTTAATTTTTTAAAACAAAAGGTTACAAATAGGTCTACCACTGCATGTGAAGGCATCTGTCCAACATCGGAAGGTTCTTCCCGTGCATGATCCGGTGGTGATATGCGTCCCAAACTTATATTAGCCGGGTATGTAAATGTGGTCGTGACTCACAAAGGATGTTGAGTTAGCTCCCCAGCCTCCGGTGGTAACATATATGGATGAGATATACGATAATACCATTCCATATATCCAGGTGCAAACTGACTGGCATATGTTACCATATCCCCAGTGTCAACAATGTGCTTTGAGAAATGGGTCCATCTGTCATCAACCTGGTCTGTCGTCGGGGACTCAACCTGCATCAGCTCTGTTATACGCTGCACAAACCCATATTGCCTAAGGACTCGATGCGGTTGAAGTCTAACCATGGACGGACCCCATCTAAGGTACCCAGAAAACAGTGAAATAATCTCGAACTCCCTATGTGGACGATGATCCCTGTAAGGCATCCAGCACACATCGTCTAGAGTCAATCTGTCAAGCCGCCTTCGATAGGAAGAAACAGGTAACGGCTTTGAAGATTTCCACCGACATGCACTGGGGGACCTGTCATCGTACTGTGGATCTGGTATGACATTTCCAACTGTCGAAAAATGTTCATAGATCCAACCCTGCAATATTAAACAACATATTAAGTTATAGCAAATTGACTGAACAAAAAATATGTAACAGTTCCTTAAACCACACATCAAATGATATACTTATTTAAGACATACACATTACCTGTAACAAAGAAATATAGCCAGCAAGGTGCTTCCCGTGGTGCTGACAGGCATAGTTCAAATTTTCATACATGTGGACCAGGGCGGCTGCACCCCATGCATACCCGGCTGCTTGGTCCATGTCTTGAAATGCGTCTAAGAATACCACACTAATATGTGTGGCACTCTTGTTCGCAAACAATGTACAACCGACTAGGTGCAGCAAATACGCTCTAGCTGCTTCTACCCAATGCCTTACCGCACACTTTGTAGCATATAAGTCTCGGAGCCATGACAGACGCACATATGCACCGTGATATTGCTCCATCTCAGCTTCTGCATCCTCAACTGTGACCGCCAGCAGCTCCACTAGTAATGTTAATGCCTCCCCCGTGTCAATCGGATCATATGTCTGGAAAGCTCCAGCAATTGGGAGATGCAGCAGTGATGCAACATCATCCAACGTGATACTGAGTTCTCCAACAGGCAAGTGGAAGCTGCTTGTCTCTGGGTGTCATCTCTCTACAAACGCAGAAAGCAACCCTCGGTCCCTAGTCTCCACAGAAGTGTGTACCAAAGGGCTTAACCTTGTAGAAGCAACTAATCATTCAATCTCAGCTGCCGGCTTGCCAAATTTTGTCACTTTACATCCATGAGAAGCCAATTTTAACTTAGGACGCTCCTAAAAAAAGCAATGTTGTTAACAAACATTACATTCCATGTTGGATCAAAGTAGATATGTAGTTAAACATGTTAATACCTCTCCAGACCAGACTCTGAGCGCTACATGGTTATCGTAATCTGTTAGAACTGAAGAATCTTCAGGCCCACCAGGGAAGGACACTGAGTCGGTGATGACATCCTGTGTCAGTGGAATGTCATGCTCCATATCGCCTTCCGCAACAATGGGTTCCTCAGCAACAGCCTCAACTGCCCGTTGTCTCCTAACCGATGCGGTTGGCCTACGTCGTCCATCCAACTATTCTTCATCATCGGTGGTGATGTGTGTTCCTGACACTCGGCTTTCAGATCTCCCTAGAGGCCAATGCAATCCTCCTCTAGTTCTTGCCATAATCTGTATAAGTCATATGGTTAATCAAGTTACTCATAAACTGAAAACAATCAAATAACAAACATATATACATATCATTGGCACACAAGTCACCAATGTCAATAACATGTGTCTACTCAATGCACATAAGTGACCAATGTGAATAACATGTGTGTACTCAATAAACACAAGTCAACAACGTCAATAACAAGTGTCTACTAAATGCACACAAGTCACCAATGTAAATAACATGTGTGTACAAAATAAACACAACTCAACAATGTCAATAACATGTGTTTGCTAATTGAAACAAGTGACCAATGCGAAAAACATGTGTGTACTCAATGCACACAACTCACCAATGTCAACAACATGTGGCTAATCAATGCACACAACTCACACATAACATAACTACATGTAATATCATGTTTCATATACATAGATCACAAGCAAGTATATACCACATACAATGCTGCCTTAATTCCCACAATATACAAATCCATATACAGTCATTCAAATTTCAACATCCTAATAAACATAAATTATACAAATTTCAATACATTAAAAACAAGTTTAAAAGGTTTAAACAACATATGGATCAATTAATCCGTAAGGTGCATACGGATCAACTGATCCGTAAGGTTCATACGAATCAATTGATCCGTAAGGTTCATACGGATCATCTAATCCGTGTGCACCTTACGGATCAGCTGATCCGTATGTGCCTTACGGATCAGCTGATCCGTATGTGCCTTACAGATTACCTGATCCGTATGTATCTTACGGATCAGCTAATCCGTATGAACCATATGGATTAGCTGATCTGCAAGGTACATACGGATTAGCTGATCCGTACCTTACACCAAAGCTTCTTACGGATTAAAGAATCCGTGTAAACCTCACGGATTTCGCGATCCGTATAAAACCAGAAAATACACCAGCAAACTTACCTTCGTCGACAGCCGCAAACAACCACCTCCACCACCAAATCGACCACCGACGCTGCTAACAATGCCTACCAGACCTGACTGCCACCGGAGAACGAACGGAGTTCAGCAATGCTTGCGGAGAGAATGAATGCGCGTGAGGGAGAATGGAGTGCGCCTCTACAGTTTCAAAATTTTTAATTTTATCAAAATAACTAAAAGGCTATTATTGGAATTGCACTGTTATTATATAGTGTATTAGAAAACCTTATGGTGTATTTAGCACAGGCCACAATATATATTACAATACCACCCGGTGTCAAGCTACACACGACAGGAAGGAGGAAGCTGAGCTGTGCAAATTTTTTTGTCACTATACAATAATACCCTTATGAAAATTTGAAAATGACAGTCAAAGGCAAAAGAACCAAAATAATATTTTTTTAATAATAAATTACAAATTTGGGGCTGTTTTGAAACATTTTATAGTTTTGGGGCAGGGAGTCACGTCCAAAATGGGCGTCGTTAATTCCGACGCTAATTCTGTCACTAACACGTTTTGCAATAATATTATTTTTTTAATGTTTGTGACCACAATATTCAGTCACAAAAAGTGATAGATACCAGTTTTTAAAAAATTGGAAATTTTATTTTTTTAAATTGTAAATAATTTTTTAATATAGAAAGCATTTTAAATAAAATATTATATTAAAAATTTGTTATATAAAAAATCCAAAAAATATTAAACAAAACCATATAAAAATTTAGAAATTATATTAAATAAAATAATATTAAAAAATATAGAAAATATATTAAATAAAATAATATAAAATTTAAAAATATACTAAATAAAGGTCTAAATATACTTTAAAATTAGATAAAAATAACAATTAATGATATTAAATAACAATTTATAAAAGCAACTTTCGTTTTCAGATAATTATTATATTAATTATTTTGCTTTAATAAATTGATTAAGTTAATTGTTAAAGAAAAAACGTTGACTGTTAAGTAATGTGACGTATCACTATATCACTATAGCTAGTAAATATTATTGGTAACTGGATATATAAATTAAATAAAATTTATTTATTTTGTAATTATAAAAAAAAAAAAGAATAGCATTAAATATGTATATAAACTTCAAACAGTCATAACTTTTGATAGAAATGTCCGATTGTGGCGTACGATATGTCAAAATGTTCGAAATTAAGACAAGTAATTGAAAAAATAAAAAATAGCACTAAATTAACTAATTAAATAATTCAAAAAGTAGAAAAAAAGGAAATTTTTGGATAATTGAATCCTAAATCCTAATTTTGAGGCACTTAGAAGCGTTTTTTGGGAAAAATAGTTGGCCAAATCCCCTTAGTCACGTCTAACCTGGGCATGATTGGTGACGCCCAGATTAGGCTTGACACCCCCCCTTAGTCACGCCTAATATGGGTGTGACCAATCATGTCCATTTTGGGCATGACACCCTGTCCTATAATTATAATATATCTCAAAACACCCCCAAATTCATAATTTTTTATTAAAAACGTATTATTTGCATTTTTCCGCCTCACAGTCATGTCCTACACTCAAGTTTGATTGCACTTGCACAAATAGCACAGACACAGTTGCACAAAACGAAACCCTACTCTTTGGCTTTTCTCTCTCTCTCATAACGCAAGAACCCTAACGGCAACGGCGCAACGCTCCTGTTCGTTCTTCTCTCTATTGAGCTCGATTTTTCCGATCGATCTCTCTGTTCTTCGGTTGCAATCTCATTATCTCTCGGAATTTTCCTCTTTGTTCAATCTCTCTGGTCTTCGGTTTCAATCACTGCTCTTTAGGTAT